>CM040120.1:349082172-349454220 GCA_022559845.1 Amorphophallus konjac | reverse complement strand
CTTTGAATGAACTTAAGTGCTATTATTTGATGAAATTGTTTATGATTAAGCACTTATGATCATGTCATGTTCTGAATTGATGAATGAAGTCTAATAACTTTCAAAGTGCAGAAGTTTGCAGGATTCAGGGCGTTTGGATCGCTCATGGGAGCAACATCGTGTCACCTTGTATTGTTTCTTGTAAGCATTATTATTATATGATATCTACGATATTATAGTATATCAGGGACCTTGTGGTTATGATGAACCTGAAATTTGAGTTCCCCTTTATCAAAAACGAAGACGATTTCAGGAGAATCTTGATCACACGGATAGGCCGTTGAGTTGTTAAAGGCTTGGGACGATGGTTCCACTTTCTGAGTTGATGCGCGGACAAACGGGCTTCGGCTTAGTGTTAGCTCAGAGATATGGATTCTTGACCAGACCTAAACAGCTTAGCAATATTATCCTTGATTATTTTCTATTTAGTTTGTTTTAATCTTTTCTTTTAGCCCAGCATGCATCATGTAGGACTTTGAGTTTCATGCTGAAAATCTTCATATTATGGCAATAATGAAGTTCACTCGCTCTCGATTGAGTTGACATGAGATATTCCATTCCAAATCAAGTACTTCGTTCTATTTGAAGCCATTCAGGCTGATTCCTTGAAAGTGTTCCTTTTGTTGGATCTTTATCCCAATTCTCTTTACTTTTCTGCAAAATTTACCTTGGTTGCAGCACGTCCACATTGGCTGGTAATCGCTCTCCAATGGTCTTTCCCTGTCGTGCCCGCGCGCACACCCTTTATTTATTTAGTTTAATCTCCATTTGTCCGACAAATCGATTGTTTCCTTGGAACCACTCAGAGTTGTTTCACTTTGAATCTTGGAAAGATTCCAAATGCTTAGTGTCTGAGGCGTGTCCCATCACACCTTGGCGTCTCCTTATCAGTTCGTTCCACTTCAATCCTTTCATTTCACTTCATTCCATTTCCGTCTCACTCCCTTGCAAAGCAGACGCCAAGGCGGGGCAGTTGTAGACACGCCAAAATTGACATTTTGTTGATCAAATCTCATGTTATTATGTAAACGCCCCAAGTGGACTTCAATATTCCTATAATATAAAGTTTTTCTATTTTTCATGAGTTTTCTGCATTTTTCTTGCATTTTTGTGAATCACGACTTGACTAAGGGCGTTACTTTATAAAGTAACGACCTGTGATAAGGCGTTTTAAAAGAAAGGACGACTGTATGTAAGGGCGTCAATTCCTGGTATTATCCTTTAATTTCTGGAATTATCTATTTTCAAAATAAAAGGCTTTTTCTGAGTAACGCCTTTCCTCAGGGCGTGTTTTGAAGAAACGCCATTTTCGCAGGCGTGTTATCTCAGTTTCCAAACGAAGGAAGTTTTCATTTCCAAAATTAAACCCAGGAAGAAACGGCCTTTACTAGGTCGTGTTTCAAGAAACGCCTCTGTGCAGGTCGTCAATTCATAAAAAGACGCCCTGACGCAAGGCGTGTTTTCACTCCAGAGTCCTTTTTTTCTCCATCTTTCCCCCACAGTTCCCTGCTATCCTTGGACTCTTGCTCGATCTTAATCCTTCCTTGGATGCCTCATTACCTATTCTTATCATTTCCTCGTTTGATCACATCCGATTGAAACTACAAAAGAAAACTTCATTCGCTCGTAACAGAGGTTGAAGATTTGAAGTATTCAGAGGTTGAAGATTTTACGTATTCAATAGGCACCCTGAGCATTTAGAGGTTAAGACGTGAGTTATCAAGCAAGCACGCAGAGCTTCCTCCTTCGAGCATTGATTTTTCTTCATCCCTCTGCATCCGTTCAGCGTCTTCCCGGTTCCCTTTACTCTTGTCAGGGAGAGCAGGGCGATATATATATATATAGCTTGTCTGTTGTTCATCACATTCTTATCATCACCATTGTTAACTGTCGTTAGTTCTTTTACCGCATTTAGCATATCATATTCTTCCCTAGTTCTCTGCTAGGGGTTTACAAAACAAAAAAGAAGGTGCGCATGTTGATATCTTTTTATCATTTTCATGTTGGTTCTTGACTGATACTATTGCACTTTGGCTGATCCCCTTCTCTTTTCCTTGTTTTTCATTGTCTTCTTTTACAAGGTAATCAATTGAGAAAACCCACTTCATCGGCCGGCCGATTGGAGCTGGAGGAGGAGACCCACATTCATCCCGCATCCCACTTTTCACTAGGTACACGCGATCTCATTTTTTCCTATTGAGGTAAACCCTCTGGCGATCACAACTCCCCTTTAGCACCTCGTGCTATATTCTTTATCACATCTTATACATGTTATCATCATCGTTATTTATTTTTCACTCCTTGGTATTTGAGGATTTTTAATCCGATCTACATTGATCATTGAAAATTGTCGGCTCATCTTGCTCACTTGAATCTATGATGCCAGTATATCTCCTCTCCTTCCAATCTTTTTCCATCTTAGTGATGTTATTCATAAAAGCATGAAGAGGATTGACTTGAGAAGGAGGAGGAGGAGCGGGCCGCGGGCTTGTGACCCTCTTAAGTTGATCCTCCATGGAAGTAATTTTATCAAGGAGATTTTGCTGGAGGGGTGTAACTTGAACATTGGAAGGTTGGCATGATTGCCTTGGAGGGGCGGCACATGAGGGCCGTCGAGGTGGGTTAATGGGCCGACCAACAAAAGAACCCGGACGAGCCGAGTTGCAAGGAATGTGTGGGCCTTGGGGCCGCGAAGGAGGAATAGAAGGAGGCGGGTGATGGATTGTCTGAGGAATAATATGTGCAGAAGGAGGTAGATGGGCTCCTCGGACGGGAGTGCGAATAAGAGAGGCAGGATGGTGATGGGCCACCCGGGTATGAATGGAAGGAGGTGGGTGATGGCCACCCGTGTGGGATTAGGGGGAGGATGAGAAAAAGAAGTGCCCTCAACAATAGCCTTAAGGGCTTGGATTTGTTGAGGGGTGAGATGATCTAATGCACGGATGACTTGGGAAACCTTGTCATCATTAGGAGGAGATGGTCCCGAGGGAGTAGTGGCGTGCAATGAATGTGAGGGACCATGAGACTGGAAATTACCCATGGGTCGGGCAACACCATAAAAGTAAGGACGTGGTCCCTTGGATTATAAGATATGCTAGGTTTATCATTCTCATGAATATATGATTGATTAGACATAGTGGTTTTGTTATCAAGATCAAACATCATGCAAGCAAATAATTCAACCAATCAAAGCAATGTTGCAAAGATATTAATCAAGTTGGGATATTTACGTTTGATTTTAGTTGGTACCTTGATGTGAATTAGATGATTTTTAATAAGATTGGTATAATTCACACAAGGTAGGACCCTAGTTTCAATATGATTTTCCTTCAATGTCAACTAGGTACACTCTCTCACAATGAATAGGTAAACTAAACCTGGGACTTCAAAGGTACAACCTGTCCGGTGTCCGTGAGGGAATCCACGGGTGCGGGGACTTACGGAGGTCTTGGAAAAAGAATTTCTAATCCAATGAGACGGAGTGCTTAAGGGAGGGTCCTTCTAATTCCAAGAAAGGGTAGGAATCCTAAGAGTGTAGAGAGAGGAGGTCTCCCAAACCAATAAAGTTATGGTGCTATGAAATGCAAGAATATCTAAACTAAAACTAGCAAATAACAAGAAAACATAGGAAAAATGAATACATAACAATATACAAGAAATATACAAGATGCAACCAGAGAAGATGACAAATAGAATCCCGACAAATGGTGTGAATGAAAAGCTCTCGGGTAAAGAATGGGGTGTATATCAGGAGCGCGATAAACAGAACGTGCTATGTATGTAAGGCACGTTCTCAAATAACTCTGATAAATGATCCCAGCAGAGCAGAATATGCATGAGGAGCATAGATATATAGACGCGCTATAAGTACGGGGCGCGACTTAAGACAGAGAGCAAAGACCCCACAAGATAAATAATCACACACACTTCGATGGATTGATAAGCATCCAACCGAAAGAACGAACGTGATGGCACAAAGTGTCCCACCGTGATCACCAAAAGATGTAGATCCGAAATTAAACCATGTTGAGTAGTGGATGGCAGATCTAGAGGGGAGGGGTGAATAGATCTGTCCCTCTTTTCGAAATGCATCCCTCTTTAAAGCTAGATAAAAAGAATTACAGAGGAATATAACTAGCTTAGCATGGTACACAACGATTCGCTTAGCAAGATGAATAAGTAATATAGATATTGAACCTAAGCATGCATCTATCACGAAGCAATCGCACAAGCAAACCACAACACAAAGTATTTTAAGGTGGTTCGGACTGAATCCCCAGTCCTACGTCCACCCCTCACCAAATCTGGTGAGCTCCACTAGTGCAACGCATTGAACCGCAAATCGGAAAGACCTTCGATTACCTTCCTACTAACCACCGGTAGGGATGTCAACACCGCAGATCGGAGAACTTTCGATTGCCTTCCTACTAACCACCGGTAGGGACGTCAACACCGCAGATCGGACAGCTTCTGATTGCCTTCCTACTAACCACCGGTAGGGACGATCTTTAGTTTCAAATATTTTAATGAAATGGAAAAAGAACAAATATGAAAACACTCAAACAAGATATAAAATATGCTCAAGGAGAAAAGATCTTGTCTGAGATTGCTAGAGCTTGAATCTGATTCTTCAATGGTATCGTCTTCCTTGTGAAATGATCTTCCTTGGATCACTTTGATTTGATGAAGAAGATAAAGGATGCAGATTTAATCTCCCTTGAAAACCTTGTGAAATCAACTTCCTTGGATCACCTTGATAGTCTTGCTTGCCTCTACACTTCCATGGAGATTGCTTGCTTTGATATGAGATTGAAACACCTTGGAATGGATGAAGAACTTCTTCCCGGAGTACTGTTCACAGCTACAGTACTCGAACTCCTTGAACACACCCTTGCAGCCTCCTTTGATCTTCCCTCTTAGCCTTGCTTGCTTCTACTCTTCCTTGGAGGTTGCTGGATTGAGATATGAGCTTGAATCACCTTGAGTTGATGGAGAGAGTGTTGGATGTAACTTTGATCTTTCTTTTGATCCTCTTGAGTTGATGAAGAGGTTTAAGGATGCAGCTTTGATCACCTTTGAGAATCTTGATTGCTTCTAGCTTCCTTGGAGGTTGCTTGCTTCAGATCTATGCTTGAATCACCTTGGAATAGATGAAGAACTTCTACACGGAGTACTGTTCATGGCTACAGTACGTCCTCTTCCAACCTCCTTCTCTAGCCTCTCTTGATCTCTCTTTGATTCCTCTTGAAGCATTAGGGTTTCTAACCCTCTTGTGTGTTTTATAGACTTTGAATGGTCCATAGACATCCCCCAGACCAGATCCAAAAATCATGGGAGATTGGGTGACTTTAGGATTAAACAAATACAAGGAGAATGGCTCTTCTCGGAGTGAAGAACAAAGTCAACTTTTGTTGGCTCGGGGCTGGCGGTCGACCGGAAGCTTCTGGCGGTCGATCGCTACTGAGAATCGCTGTAGAAATTTAGTCCCTGGAATTTTCGATCGACCTGGGCTGGTCGACCGCTGCTGCCGGTCGACCTGGGGCGGTTGACCGCCAGTTCTGCAGTTTGAGACTTTTCGCGTTTGGCGATTCTGGTTGACCGGAATGACCTAGTCCTACAAAGTTGAAGTGTTAGCCCAATAAAATACCTCCAAATAACAATGACTTTAAGTAGATATTTATTTCATACATTTGGAGGTTGGATTTTACTTGGTTTATACATTAGAAACATCAAGACCATTTGAGCATGTTACCATGATTGGAATTAGAAACTAATGCATTTGAAGAGTGAACTTGTAAGTTATCAAACTAAGTTATCATTGTGAACCTCAAATATCATGAATGAAGTTTAGAAATGAGAGGTATATGGAATACTCATGGTGAGATTGATGGCTATGACAAGGTAAGAATCTTACCAATGGTGCTTGACAGTAAATGACATATACCACCTGTATTGAATGGTAGAGACGTAAGATGCTTATCCACACGTTTGGTTTGCCAGGCGACTGCCATGCTTGTCCATTCATTGGCTTATCTATCATGAACAAAACACAACGTATGTCAGTCATATGAGAGTGGAAAACAACAATGACTTATAGTGTTTAGCGATTATCAAAACCAAGCCATTATCAAAACTAAGAATGTCCAATAACTCAAATGACCACAAGATGATGTCGAATGACTCAAATGACCACAGTATGACTGAATTAATCACAGGGGCACAACATTCTCCCCCTTTTTGATGATGGTAACACTGTGAGTCATTATGTGGCAGTGATATCCAAGATGGCAAAGTTTATGACATATGCGACACGTGTAGCTCAAGATCCATAATAGTGAAAGCATGTGAATGCGGATATGTATGCATGGATGATCAAAGCATGTGAATGCTATGCATAATCTCCCATCACATATGAGGGCTCAAAGCTCACAAGGTTCTCTCCCCCATGGACTCTCTCCCGTCCACAATTCACTCTCCCCCTTTGACAACTCACAAAGGCCGCACAAAGGACGGACAAAGGTATTAGCTCATAAAGGCTCACAACAAGACATTTTCTCCCCCTTTGACAGTAGCAAAAAGGAGGGATAAGGTAGAGAAGGTGACGGATGTCTGTGAGACCAAAGCTGAATTGGAGTTGAGAGCAAGCCATTATATGCAAACTGGAAACACGCCATGAGCAATGTACATGGTTCAAAGCTAATGAAATCTGAGATCAACAATAGAGTTCCAAAACCATCTATATGCATGTTTTAATAGAAATGAACCAGAAGGGCATATCATGGCAGTGGTGAACTTTCCTTTGTCTTAAACATTCATATTCAATAACTTCATCGAGAATAGCACCAACTAGTATTCAGGTGAAACTAGCATGACTAAAGCATGGAATTTTATGAATTCAGCACTGTGTTGCATGATCTTTTGCAGGTTTATGCACATGACTCATATTTTACGAGTAATCGAGTCTAGTACATGTCTCCTAGCCATAAGAATACACGTTGTTTAGACGCCAGTATTCCTAGGTATTTGGTAAGACTGACTGTTATGCTTCAGAATGAACAGAGATAGCAAAGTCACGTCATGACATATCCAAACTCATTTCTTTGATGAGAAGATACATTTCTCAGCAAGTATGCCATTGCTCTGCCTAGAGTCCAAATTAATTAAGACAGAGATAACAGGGGCACATCATGACATATCATTCGTCACTTATTTTGAGGACGTGACATATTTTTCCATGCAACAATATCATTGCTCTGTCAAATTGATTTTCAGGAATTCCAGCTCATCAAGTTGTTTAACAGCAATACTAAGCTTTAGCATCTTCAACCAACATTACAATGACATTTAAATTTTCAGATTTCAGGATAGTCATTCAATGCACAACATGCAACCTCTAGTTAAGATCTATTAGAACCACAGAACATAGATGATTTCAAAAGATATATCAGAACTTCAAGGGAATCATTAAATCTGAACCATTTTCATTTGATGGATAATCATCAGTGCATATAATAGAAAGCTCTTACACCATAGTTCCGTCGGTCTCATGATCTCATTTTCAAACTGGAAGCCATGAAGTTCATATTGCAAGAGATTAAGAATAACATCAGTACTCCCCCTAAGGATATGCAGTGAATGCACTCAAGGAGTTATGTTGGCAATCAAGTGGAATGACGAATGTCAAGGAGAGGTTGACTAGAACCAAGCATGGGTTGACCTGATCGAACATGAAGTTGGCAGAAATGAAATGCATGACCCAACACATGGTTGTACACTTATGAAAGTCAACAGAATGAAGATGAAAAATATGCATGAATACTTCAAAAAGATAACTCCCCCTTACTATATGGCCTATATGCGATAGTGACGCATGGTACTTGGCGGAGGTGAAATCTCACGCATATTGAGTGCTTCTAGACAAGTATAACATGTCTTTCCATACATCAACATTTAATATACCATGGTCATGCAAGTATGATCCTACGCAAACAATGCAATGCATCGTGAACATGAATTCAACTTTATTATGCATCATGACTACATGCAATACTACACCATATGCAAAATGACATATTTACATATAAATAATGCATGGACACCAATCTGCAAAAACACACAATCAAATTGAATAAGATCATCATATCAAGTTTTATTGGCCTGAGGTCGGCAAAGACCAAGCTCCCTTCTGAGTGTTGAAAACCTGTCATTACACAAGGGCTTGGTGAAAATATCAGCAATTTGATTTAGAGTATCAACAAAATGCAGTTTAAATTTTTTTTTAAAGACCTCATCTTTAATGAAGTGATGCCTAATCTCAATATGATTGGTCCTACTCTAGGACTAGCTTGAAATCTAGCACAGAGGCAAACACTAAACTTGATATCTGGTCAGGATGCAATCAAATAAAGCAAGAAGCTGATCATACCTCTATAGATTTTTGCATCCACTAATTTAGCATTTTCATCCGAATCCAGTGATGTTGTGGTGCTCATAGGAGTTACAATTATTTTTTTGTTTGCCATGTCAAATCTTTTCAGCAGCTCCTTGATGTATTTGGCTTGACTTATGAAGCACCTATCTTCTCCTTGGTTGACCTGCAAACCGAGAAAAAATTAGAGTTCTCCTATTAGGCTCATCTCAAATTCGCTAGTCATGAGGTTAGCAAATTCCTCACACATTTTAGATTTAGTAAAACCAAACACAATATCATCATCATAAATTTGAACAATCAAAATGTTCTTACCTTACTTCTTGGTGAAAAGTGTTTGATCTACCTTACCTCGTGTATATCCTTTCTCAATGAGGAACAAGCTTAGTCTCTCATACCAAGCTCTTGGTTCTTACTTCAAGCCATAAAGTGCCCTGTCTAGCTTGTATACAAAATTTGCATGGTTAGAGTTCTCAAAGCCAGGGGGCTACTCCACACAGACTTCTTCCTTGATCACACTATTCAAGAAAGCACTTTTTACATTCATTTGATACAACTTTATTCTAAGGGAGCATGTAGCTTGGTTTTAGATGTTGACTTCTATTGAAAGCATGCATGGGTTGGCAATGAACTATGCAGCCTAAGACTTATGTGAATGCACAATGCAGTGAAGATGCTGCATGATGATTGCACATTTTTTTTTATTTTCCTAAACATGATTTGTATTAGAGTATATGAGATCACAAGATGATGCAAACACAAATCATTCACAATTGATTTTGAACTGAATGCCACATGATGATGCCAATTGCTAGACTCCCCTTTGAACAATGCTAACATGAATAACGAGTTGAAAATGCAGCCATGATATGCATCATCAAAACCAAAATCCAAGAATTTCATGTGGCTGATATCAGGTACCAAACAACTCATCATCACATCAACTTCATCAGCATAACAAGTTTCTCATGAATTAAACAGCTGAAATAATTGATCACTGGTACACGGCGGAGGTTTTGATCTTAGATCCTTCTCACGGATAGTAAGAGTTCTGGGCAAGCATGACTTTCCTTTCAACTCTCGACCATTTGAAATACCAGAGGTCAAGCAGGGTGTGAGCAATTAATCTAGCTCAGGTGTTCATTTTCACACCATGGGGGATAAATCATCATTTCAAACAAGCAATTTAGTTTGTAAAATTTTATTGAACAAAATGGGTAAACTTATGATGCACTATCTACATGTCAAGACTAAACATGCAAAATGTCAAAAAAAAATTTACATACATGTGCCTTGAGCTTTTATTTACCTGACCATTCATTTCTGAGCTCCAAGGCATCCTGCACCTAAAATTCTCATTTGGAATTTTTAGGTACCCAAGCTTGCTTGGGTCCTTGTGGGTTAGCAACATATTTAGCATCTTTGCCCATCTTTTTCAGGGCAATCACATCATCCTCCCTCATTGTGAGGCAATCATATATCTCATGCCCATTTTTCCCATAATAGAAACAACACACAAAAGATTGATTTTTCTTTTAATGTTCATGTGCGTGTGCATGTGGACTATGCTTTTGTGGGCGAGCATGATTTTTACCTTTCATGGTATGAGGGTGATATCTTTCTTTCATATGCCAGCATTCCTGGTCAGTGTGACCAGTCTTACCACAATGAAAGCAGCAAGGAGAAGCATTTCTTTTGAAGGCCATGGGGAGTGTCGACCTGTCTGGATGGGAATGTCGACACTTTTGATTCTCCATGTGATTCTGTGCAGAGTTATGCTGAGCAGGCCCTCTGCTAGTGTTGACCTGTTTCTTTCCTTGCCCTTTCACTTTTTGTCCTGCTCTAAGCTCATCATTTCTCAGGATGAAACAATCATGCACAGTATGACCATGTCTACCATAATAATAACAATGGACATTCGTTTTGTGGAAAGCATGGTATTTAGCATTGGACATGTTATGGTGCATGTTTGTATGAGCATGCTGAATTTTACTTTTCTTTTGAGCAGTATGCCCTTTTGGTGACCACAGGAAGTGGTGGCTTCTGATGAGCCAGAATCTTGGTCTTGGGTAAACATTGACAGGAAATCATTCAGACCTTGAATTTCATTTGCAAGTGAGGAAATATGATGTTTAGATTCATCAAGACCCTCTTCGCATACTGCCAATTGCTCATTGAGCATGGCATTTATTGCTTTAAGATTTTGATTTTGTTGTTCTAAAGCATGCAATGTTTCAGAGTGATCATCAATGACAGATTTACCTTTTTCATGTGCAGCCAATTTTTCATGCAATTCTTCTTCAGCTTGTTCAAGTTCAATTTTCTTTTCCAACAACTCTCTATTCTCTTCTTTCAGAGAATCAATCAGATTTTGTTGCCATTCAAGATCATCATGGAGACCCATATTTATCTTTTTCATGAACGAGTATTCTTTGCATGCAAAATTAGTAGAACATGAAACTTCAGTTTCTTTTAGGACCTTTTCACTTTGAGTTTCGGAATTTTTACTTTCTCCAATCAACCTCTCATCATGAATTAGCCCATCGGCCACAGTTTGATCATTAGAGATTGATTTAGGTTGGTTTTGAAGTTTTATTACAATTTTTTCCAACCTAGTGATTTCATCATGAAGATTTTCATTTTCATCCCTTAGACATGCAATGCTTTGTTTATGCGTATCTAGATCAAAATAAAGAGTGTCGTTAAGCTCTTCAAAAGCAGAACAGTTTTTACAAAAAGAGCTTTCATTTTGGTTACTTTTCTTGAGATCCTTTTTTAAATTTTTATTTTTTGATTTTACCTTTTTGTATTGAGTAATCAACTCATCATAGGCTTCCATAAGCTCTTCAAAAGTGAATTCCTCGGAGTCATAGTTTACCTGTGATGAGGATGTATTACTAGACTATTCTGTACGATCGGCCATGAAGCATTCTTGTTCTTGTTCCTTCCCTTCATGGATTTTCACCAACCTGTCCAGTACTTGCTTGGCTGTGCTGCAGGAGGACACAAGATGAGTTAGTCTGAGATCAACTGCAGCTATAATTAAGTTATATGCAGCAAGATTATCATTATGTTTGGTCTCATGTTCGGCTGACCAATCAATTGAATTTGATGGCAACTCATGAGGACCATCGTATATAAGAGTCCACAATTGTGGATCTATGGAGCTAACATAGATGAACATTCTCCCTACCCATGTAGAAAAATTTGAACCATCATAAATGGGTGGATAAACCATCGAAGCATGTGTAGCATATGAAGCCATCTAAATAAAATACACCGGGATCTTTCCCTGCAGATCGTAGGATCTGGGAATGGTAGAGCCAGGCTCTGATACCACTTGTTGAGTAGTGGATGGCGGATCTAGAGGGGAGGGGTGAATAGATCTACCCCTCTTTTCAAAATGTACCCCTCTTTAAAGCTAGATAAAAAGAATTGCAGTGGAATATAACTAGCTTAGCATGGCACACAACGATTCGCTTAGCAAGATGAATAAGTAATATAGATATTGAACCTAAGCATGCATCTATCACGAAGCAATCGCACAAGCAAACAGCAATAGAAAAGATTTTAAGGTGGTTCGGACTGAATCCATAGTCCTACGTCCACCCCTCACCAAATCCGGTGATGCTCCACGAGTGCAACGCACTGAACCGCAAATCGGAAAGACCTCCGATTGCCTTCCTACTAACCACCAGTAGGGACGTCAACACCGTAGATCGGAGAACTTTCGATTACCTTCCTACTAACCACCAGTAGGGATGTCAACACCGCAAATCAGATAGCTCCCGATTGCCTTCCTACTAACCACCGGTAAAGACGATCTTCAGTTTCAAATGTTTGAATGAAATGGAAAAAGAACGAACATGAAAACACTCAAACAAGATAAAGAATATGCTCAAGGAGAAAAGATCTTGTCTGAGATTACTGGAGCTTGAATCTGATTCTTTAATGATATCTTATTCCTTGTGAAATGATCTTCCTTGGATCACTTTGAGTTGATGAAGAAGATAAAGGATGCAAATTTGATCTCCCTTGAAAACCTTGTGACATCAACTTCCTTGGATCACCTTGATAGCCTTGCTTGCCTCTGCACTTCCTTGGAGATTATTTTCTTTGATATGAGCTTGAAACACCTTGGAATGGATGAAGAACTTCTTCCCGGAGTATTGTTCACAGCTACAGTACTCGAACTCCTCTCCCTTGAACACACCCTTGCAGCCTCCTTTGATCTTCCCTCTTAGCCTTGCTTGCTTCTACTCTTCCTTGGAGGTTGCTGGATTGAGATATGAGCTTGAATCACCTTGAGTTGACGGAGAGAGTGTTGGATGTAGCTTTGATCTTTCTTTTGATCCTCTTGAGTTGATGAAGAGGTTTAAGGATGCAGCTTTGATCACCTTTGAGAATCTTGATTGCTTCTAGCTTCCTTGGAGGTTGCTTGCTTCAGATCTATGCTTGACTCACCTTGGAATAGATGAAGAACTTCTGCACGGAGAACTGTTCACGGCTACAGTACCTCTTCTTCCAACCTCCTTCTCTAGCCTCTCTTGATCTCTCTTTGATTCCTCTTGAAGCATTAGGGTTTCTAACCCTCTTGTATGTGTTTTATAGACTTTGAATGGTCCATAGACATCCCCCAGACCAGATCCACAAATCATGGGAGATTGGGTGACTTTAGGATTAAACAAATACACGGAGAATGGCTCTTCTCGAAGTGGAGAACAAAGTCAACTTTTGTTGGCTCGGGGCTGGCGGTTGACCGCTACTGAGAATCGCTGTAGAAATTTTATCCCTGGAATTTCCGGTCGACCTGGGGCGGTCGACCGCCAGTTCTACAGTATGAGACTTTTCGCGTTTGGCGATTCTGGTTGACCGGAATGACCTAGTCCTGCAAAGTTGAAGTGTTAGCCCAATGAAATACCTCCAAATAACAATGACTTTAAGTAGATATTTATTTCATACATTTGGGGGTTGGATTTTACTTGGTTTATGCATTAGAAACATCAAGACCATTTGAGCATGTTACCATGATTGGAATGAGAAACTAATGCTTTTGAAGAGTGAACTTGTAAGTTATCATTGTGAACCTCAAATATCATGAATGAAGTTTAAGAATGAGAGGTATATGGAATACCCATGGTGAGATTGATGGCTATGACAAGGTAAGAATCTTACCAATGGTGCTTGACAGTAAATGACATATACCACATGTATTGAATGGTAGAGAGGCAAGATGCTTATCCACACGTTTGGTTTGCCAGGCGACTGCCATGCTTGTCCATTCATTGGCTTATCTGTCATGAACAAAACACCACGTATGTCAGTCATATGAGAGTGGAAAACAACAATGACTTATAGTGTTTAGCCATTATCAAAACCAAGCCATTATCAAAACCAAAAATGTCCAATAACTCAAATGACCACAAGATGATGTCGAATGACTCAAATGACCACAATATGACTGAATTAACCACAGGGGCACAACAAACCACCCCCAAATTGATGAAATAAATATGTGATGAGATGATAAGATGAATTGATGGAACTAAATAATGATAAAAGGGGGGGGGGGTCAAATGTAGTAAAAATAATGAAAATGACTCGTGATCGCCACCGAGGCCAATAACATGCCAAATGATATGAAAATCAAAGTAGGAGCACGTTACATACCTCAGAAATTCAAAGATGGCCAAGAGGTGGCCAAAGCATGAACACGCTATGTTGGGCGAGTGCCTTCTTAAGATCGCGCTGCGAGTGTCTGGCGCGATAAGAGACAGAGAGCGGGATGAGTTCTGGGTTCGTTCCGTCCTTGCTCCAAGACCGGCCAAGGTGCAAGGGCTTCACTTATCTTTCTTTCAGTGCCTGCGAAACAATTTAGACAACAAAGAAAAGGCCCATTAGATCGTGATTAGTGTAGAATCTATCCTTATTTTTAAACGAAAGTATATAAAAGAAGGGCTAGATTACCTGGGGGGTTTGGTGGTTTTAAACCCCTATGGGAGAGCCAAAAATAGGTTTGGTGTGTGGGTGTGTGTGTGTATTTTAGAAAAGGAGTTATTTTGAAAATAATATGCAATGCTATGTGAAGAGTAAAAAGGGATGAAGTAGAGAGAAAGTAAAGAACGAGGAAGAACAATAATTAGCCCTAAAATACTCCCTTGGATGTAGAAGGAATGAGGAATTGATGATCTAGAACGAAGAGCAGCCTCCTCCTGGCCAAGATCTCAAAGTCGCATCCTCTCAGAACGACGGCCAAGGACCAAATTTATAGGAGGAGAATGAAGAACGAACCCTAGGTCAGAGTCCAATTCAATCCAATGATTTAGCGGCCCAAATCGAGGCAATCCTGTTGATTAATGAGGGGAAAAGACTCCTAGTAGGATTATAAACTGTCCTTGGACGAATCACGCTTGTAAACTTACCAAAATAAGGATACAAATCAAAAAGGGTAAGTCCGGGTTGGACAGGGTTCTTGCCTGATAACGCACTAGCAGAATAGGGCGTGATATGGATAGACGCGCTATCAGGATATAGCGCGACAATAGTTGACCAGTCAAATAAGGGGAAAAAGAATAAACGTCCATTGGACATCCGCTTAATCAAGTATTAAGTAAATAGCGACTAGGTGGATGTCGCAAAATCTAATATCAAGAAATAGCGACCGTTTAAATGGGCGTTCAATCAGTCCCATAACCTGCTATGAATAAGAAAGCGCTATGAGTAAATAGCGCGAAAATGCCAAATTCAAGCCGAGGTCCAAGGTACATAAATTGAATTGCGGGGCTAAGAATAGATAGAAATACCCCCAGAAAATCAACCAATTATAGATCAATTGGGGCATTAACTAGGAGAACAAGAAAATTGCTCAACTTATGGGCCAAAAACGGGTGTCTACAATACATCCTCTTTTATTTCACCATTTAGAAAAGCAGATTTGACATCCATCTGCTGTAGAGTTATTCCTAGACTGCATGCAGTGGCCAAAAGAATCCTAATGGCTTCTAGCCTAGCTACAGGGGCAAAAGACTCTTAAAAGTCAATACCAAACTCTTGGTTGTACCCCTGAGCAACTAGCCTAGCCTTATTTCTAACAATTTTACCTTGCTCATCAGTTTTATTCCGAAAGACCCATTTAGTGCCTATTATGTTGCCATGAGATGGTTTAGGAACTAAGTGCCAGACCTTGTTCCTATCAAATTGACTGAGTTCTTCGTGCATGGCATTAATCCAATGTTCATCTTGAAGGGCACTATCTATGTTCTTTGGTTCTATCTGAGATACTAAAGCAAAAGAGTTAAATTCATTTTCAATTCTTAAGTGAGCTCTAGTTCTCGGTGGTTCATTTAGATTACCACTAATGTTCTCAAGAGGATGGTCTCTAAGAAATTTAAGGTTAGTGACATGATTACCTGAATTCTCACTTACCTCCCCCTGAGTTTAAGATTCTTCAGCTTCTTCAACAGAGTCTTTATTTTGGTCTTCTTTGGTCTCCAGAATTACTCCATCAATTTTGTCCCTGCATAAATCAGTTTCAGTTCTAATTGCAGACTCATCAAAGACAACATGAGGAGACTCTTCTACAATTTTAGAATTGAGATTAAAAATCCTATAGCCTCTAGACTGATCAGAATAACCTAGAAATATTCCAGGTTCACTTTTAGGTTCAAACTTATCAAGGTTTCGTTTATAATTAATGTGGATAAAACATTTGCAGCCAAAAACCTTGAAATGAGCTAGAGAAGGCTTCTTACCTTTCAGAATCTCATAGGGAGTCATTTGAGTAGTGGGTCTTACCAGAGCTCTATTAATGATGTAGCAGGAAGTGTTAATAGCCTCTGCCCAAAACTTCCTTGGTAGGTTCTCTTCTACTAACATAGTCCTAGCCAATTCAACTAAAGTTCTTTTTTTTTTTAAATAAACGAGACCAAAGGCTACTATTGGGGGATTGCACAATGTGTGCTAAACCCGCCAATAATACTCGGCCCAAAATTTATTGATATTTGCAAAACTCATGAACAGTTCTCTTCGGGGCATACCCCTGAGTGTGAAACAAATAGAAACAAAGAAGGAAAAACCAATCAAAAACTCTATAGCCTCCAGCTGGGGAGTCCGGCTGCATCCACAGTAGCACATCCACGGGCTCTCCTAGGAAGGTCATTCCAACACTTGAAATCCTTGTTAGTACGGGTGAGGCATGCTAAGGATGCTAAGACATCCGCAACTGAGTTACCTTCTCTGTAGATGTGCTGTAGTTTCCATCCATTCCTAGAGATAATATATTTTATCTCCTCCCACCATCTATATGTCCTCCAAGGGGGATGGTTGCTGGACTGAATCATAGAGATGAGGACCTTAGAATCAGAATAGACAACGCCAACAGGAAGCCCACTCTTAACCAAAATTCTCAAACCATCAAGCAATGCTCTAGCATCAGCCTCCATGTTGGTTCCCACTCCATAGTAGTAAGAAAATCCAAAGATGACTTCTCCCTTGCTCCCCCTGATGCAACCACCTCCACCAGCATGTCCAGGATTGCCTTTTGCTGCCCCATCAACGTTTAATGCATACCCTGAGTTGGGGCAATACCACATTATGTTCTTAGGCGATTTGGCAATCACATTACAGTTAAAGTTGTAATGCGCCAGTATTTGACTGTCTCTAACAGAGGGAGCTTTGGTGAATGTAGTTTGTTGCAATGAGAAGGCAACCTACCTAATAATCTGTTGTTGTATTATTCTAGTTGACTGCCCTTTCCCTTCATATTTCTATTTGCATCGTGCTTTCCAAATCTCCCACAGAATTAATAGCATAGTCAGGATGGCAGCAAATCCTAATGGAGACTTCTTGTCAGCTGTACACAGAACATCCCAACAGAAGCCGGTAATGGAGCTATTAGTTCTGCATCTGGAATCAAAAAGAGTACTGAAAAAGTTACACAATGGTGTGGCCAGCTGACTTTTCATAAAGAGATGAGTTAAGCACTCATTCTGATTATTATCTTTGCAGTATACACATTTGGATGGGAGACTGATACCAAAAGTCTGAATGGCACTGTCAACAGGCACCGCAAGGTGCATAACCTGCCAGCAGAACAATGAAGCTCTATGTGGAATGTGAGCCCCCCAAATGTTTTTAAGTTGCACTCTATAAGTCCCCTGTGCTCTAACTGAATATTCCATCAGATGTAGCCGCCCAAAAACATTTGTCCGGACCCTGTTGCAGATGTAAGTTCCTTGCGGGTTGAACAAAAGTGTGGGGAACATGAGACCAGACCTGATGATTCAGATTGTTGATGGCTTCGTTTAGTGATACTTTAGTGCTGCTGGTATTGGGGGCCAGAACCACACCACACCAATTATCTTTCAGTACATCTATAGTCCTCCCATCCATTGGAATCCACCTAGTATTGAGAAGGACAGTCTTCTTGGCTTGGTTGAAAACGTCCCTTCTTACACCAACAGGAAATGGTTTCTGAATATTACTGAGATGTCCCTTGATATATTTAGAAGTGGCAAATTGGGACTAGAGAGAGTTGCCATTGAGGATTCTCCATATCTGCTTGGCTGCCATGGATACTTGGATGTGGTGTAGGCTTTTAATGCCAAGCCCACCCTCCTCGATTGGTTTGGTAATATTATCCCAAGATACCCACTGATACCTTATTCCTTCTTTACCAGTCCAGAAGAAGTTGGCACAAAGCTTGTTAA
This sequence comes from Amorphophallus konjac, assembly GCA_022559845.1. NCBI lineage: Eukaryota > Viridiplantae > Streptophyta > Magnoliopsida > Alismatales > Araceae > Amorphophallus > Amorphophallus konjac. Next base: position 349,436,046 of record CM040120.1, on the reverse strand, counting down.
TAATCCCAATAATTGTGGCTGGTAAGCAGGAGGCACTGGCTGTGTATACCGGGATGGACTGGAGCACAGAGTTGAGGAGGCATCTCCTGCCAACTTGGGACAGATATTTGGACTGCTAGCTATTGATCCTCATACATATTTTTTACAGCAAGTATTTGTAATGAGAGACTTTCTTCCTGCCTTCAAACAGGGGAGCACCAAGGTAAGATCGAAGCCCAACTTTGTGTTGAAAACCAGTGCAATCAGAAATCCTTCTTATGACATGAGTAGGGGCTTTGTGTGAGATAATAAAGCTGCTTTTCCTTTCATTAACTTTTCATCCAGATGAGACCTCATAGTCTTTAATAAATGCCAACAGTCTTTTAATATTCTTGCTCATTCCATTCAAGAAGATCAATGGATCATCAGCATATAAGAGGTGTGTGATTTTCATGCACCCACGTGGAACATGATAATATTGAACTTCTCCAGTGTTGAACAGATTTGCAATACCCCTACTAAGGGCCTCCTCAGCAATGATGAATAGTGCAGGGGCCAAAGGGCCCCCCTGTCTGGCCCCTCTTGTAGATTTGAAATAGCTCGTAGGAGAACCATTGAAAAGAACTGAAAACCAACAATTGCATAGCATCATTGAGATCAAAGAACAAAATCTGTTAGAGAATCCAAAATCCCTCATGACAGCTAACAAGAAGTCCCATTCCAACCTGTCATAAGCCTTGGCCATGTCAAGTTTAAGAGTAATATTATGTCCTCTGATTTTCCTTCCCAGCTCTTTCATCATATCAGAGGCTAAAGAAATAGTATCAGCAATATTCCTCCCATGAACAAATGCACCTTGATTTTCAGATATAATCTGTGGAAGGATATCTACCATCCTGTTGCTAATAATTCTAGAAACAATTTTGTATGTGAAGTTGCATAGGCTAATCGGCCTCATATCAGCAAAAGAATTAGGAGAAGCCACCTTAGGAATCATGGCAATAAGGGATGATGTTGTACCTTTAGGTAGTGGTAACCCTTTGAAGAAACCTTGCACAGCTTTGATCACATCCTTGGAAATGAAATCCCAGCATGAGATAAAAAAACTTTCTTGTGAAACCATCAGGGCCTGCGGAACTGTCAGGTCCAAGGGATTGAACAGCTCTTGTAATCTCATCCTCCTCTGGGATGGCAGTTAAGACTGAGTTATCCTCAGCTGTGATAAGGGAGGGGATGAGGTTCAGTACATTAGGTTTAAGAGTATGCTCTGTAGAGGTGAACTGCTGCTTGAAGAAGTTCACAGCCAAATCTTTTAGCATGGCATCATCCTCACACCAGTCCCCGTTTTCAAGTTTTATTCTATGTATAGACCTTCTGGCTCTTTTTTGATTCACATGAAGATGATAAATTTTGGTATTGTGATCCCCCATCTGCAACCAGTTGGTTTTGGCCTTTTGTCCCCAAAAAATCTCCTCAAGATGAAGACATCTCCTCAAATCAGCTTGTGCAGCTTGAAGAGCTATTCTATTATTCTCGGATGGATATTCATCAAAGACAGCCTCTGCCTGATTCACCTCCTCCTCAGCTCTATCTTTCCTTTCAAAAATATTACCAAATTGTTCTTTGTTCCATTGTTTGATAATTGATTTTATGGCTTTCAGCTTGTGCTGCAGGTTATAAAAATCATTATTGTGTATAGATGGGATGGATTCCCAGGCATTCCGAACCACACTGATAAAATTTCCATCCTCCAGCCACATGTGTTGGAATACAAACCTTCTAGGGCCCGAAATAACTTGGGGATGATAGACGAGCAAAGGAGAGCTGTCAGACGGCTCCCTCATAAGGTGCTTGACTGTAATAGTAGGAAACTTCTCTGCCCATTGATCATTGAACAATACTCTGTCAAGCCGGGCTCTAATATTCCTACCCCCAATTTGATTATTGGACCAAGTAAACGGACTGCCAGAATAAACAGCATCCATCAGCCCTACCCCAGCAATAAACCCTTGGAAGTCTATCATAGAGTTGATGAACCCCATGGTGCCCCCTTTCTTTTCCTCTGGTGACAGAATGGCATTAAAGTCACCTCCCAGAATCCAAGGTTTAGACACTGTACCACCAAACAGCATTAGTTCCTCATAGAGATCTCTTCTAACAGCCACCTCACAAGATGCATAGACAAAAGTTGCAATATAATCAACACAGCCCCCACTTTGCACTTGGACAGTAATGAATTGAGTTTTTTTCTGAACAGTGGTCACTGAAATGGAATTTTTCCAGAATAACCAGATATTAGATTTCTCCTCTTGATTCACACAAGCATTGTCCATCCTAAGCCTTTACCTGATACTGTCAATTCTATCCACTGGAATCTTGGGTTCTATAATGAACAGCAATTGAATATGATTCCTTCTTAAATGATTTTTAATGCTTCTCATAGATTTAGTATTACCAATACCTCGAACATTCCATACCAAGGTAGGACTAATCATTGAGAATGGGAGGATAGATGATGTCCACCTACTAGTGATTTAGCTTTGGCTCTGGTAATAGGTTACTGAAGGCTAATTCCCATCTGTTTCATCTCCCCATCAGTGCAGCTCATACATTCTTGGGCATTCACAAAGGAAACATCATGCATGAGAATATTATCTGCCCTTGATTGTTCAGCCACAGATAATTCACCAATACCAGTCCTAACCGAGGAGAGTGTCTTTAGTGCAAATTTATCTGAGTCAATGATACTTCTTTGCTGTTGACATTCAACCATGCCTATATTACAAGAGCTATCACTAGAGGTTCCAATTAATAAAGCCTTAGCATTATCCGAAGTAGTCTTATTTGCATTTCCATACTTTTGTGATGGGTCTTAGATATAAACTTCATTATCAATTGAGTGATCTCCAGGGGAATTATTATGATGAGTAATGAACTTCCCCTTCTTCAGCTGCATGTCGACAGGGGAATTGGCTCGGCTGTCCTATCCCTGATCATCCTTCTCCTTATCTCCACCCTTTTGAACATTCAAAATTTGCCCTGAAGGGAGCTCACAGATTTTTTCCTGCTGATGAAAAGATGTGTCATCATCATTGCCTTTATATTGTAGATCCATGCCCATACCTTCTACCTCCTTAAATTCCTTGTCACCACCTGGTGACATCGGGCCATTCAGCTGCACCATGGAATGCTTCAATTCCACATGTTTAACTCCCACCATACTTCCTGACTCCAATCTGCTCAACCACTGTAGGATAGCAAACCTGTTCGATGTAGAGGCATCCTGTCGAATATCTCTTGTGCCTGAAGATCTGGGCACAAAAACCTGCTTAACTGGCATGGCCTCCTTATCAGCCCTCTGTTGAGTATTAACTGATTTACCCAATTTCCTTTTACATTCTTCATCTAGGTGGCCAAGCTTATGACATATTCCACATAAATTTGGAACCCTATGGTAATTAACCTGCTACCAAAAACCTGTTCCATCCATATCAATCCAGAGTCTTTCCTTTTGCGGGGCCGACAAGTCCAATTCAACACATGCGAGGGCCTCCGCTATGTCTGTCATCGCCAGGGTTTTGTCATGAATCCTTAAGACAGTCCCAAAGTTGCCAGCAATCGATCTCATACAGTCTTCATGGTAGAGGTTTGCTAGAAGAGCAGGGAATCCTAACCAGATCGGAGCAGTAGCAGGGTCGGCTGTGAAATCAAAATCTGATGTCCACCGAAAAAATTTGAACAAGTACCCCTTCACATATAGATTCTTCTGAAGTAATAGCTTTAGAAAATCCTCCTCGCACCCCAACCGGATGAGAATATGCCTTTGGTTGAGTCTATTAATAACAAAATCCATCGAAAGAGCCATCCTCTGCATCAAGCAAGTCTTGATTTCAGGGAACGCCGGCCTCCCATAGGAACATTTTGTAATGATAGCAAATGTGAGGCTCTGCATTGAAGTTGTGATGTCGGCTCTGGAGAAATAGACGGCTGGCTCTCCTTGATCCGTAAACCCTGGCTCCTTCAATGGGATCACCCCCTTCCTATTCTGGTGGGCCGATAGTAATGTCTACGCATATGTTCATCGAATCCCCACAGACGGCATCAAAGGAGAATCCCTGATTGGGAGCCCACCGGAGGAGGAAGCAGGGAGGGGGGTTCGCCCCCCTCCCGATTCATGGCTGCCCGACCATAACCTTAACTGTGACGCGATCTCCGACCTTCTCTGCTAATCTCGTATAGTGGTTCTGATTTCAACTAAAGTTCGATTTCTCCTTTCCACCACTCCATTCTGCTCTGGAGTTCTTGGTGAGGAGAACCTGTGAGTGATGCCATTCTCCTTGCAAAAATCATCAAAATGTGAGTTGACAAACTCACCACCATGATCAGACAAAATGTTCAAAATAGCATGCTCAATGGTCTGTTCTATTTTGTAAAAGAACTCCTGAAATTCTTCAAAGGCTTCATTTTTGTGAGACAAGTAAAAGACCCAAGTAAATCTAGAGAAGTCATCAACAAGCAGAAAACCATATCTCTTTACAGATAAGCTAACTAACCCGGTGGGTCCAAATAGGTCCATGTGAATTAGCTCTTATGGTTTAGAAGATAGGTTTTCAGTTCTAGATTTAAATGATTTTCTGGTCTGTTTACATTGGGTGCCTGCCTCACAGATTTTATTGTCATTTTTAAAAGAAATTTCAGGAAGCCCTTTTACCATGCTATGTTTATTCAGTTTATGAAGCACACTATAACTGGCATGACCTAATCTACGATGCCATAGGTAGACTAGGTCATCCTTATTAACATTAAGATAGAGATTAGAGTGTGCTACATCATCTAAGTCTACCATATAGATGTTATTGACTCTCTTGCCAATAAATTTCACAGAATCAGAATTGGGTTCATAGATGGTGCATGCAAGAGAGTCAAAGACAACTTTATAGCCTTTGTCACATAGTTGACTTATGCTAAGAAGATTGTAGGCTAATCCTTCAACTAACAACACTTCTTCAATCAAATAGGAAGAGCACTTACCAACCTTTCCTGATCCAATAATCCTTCCCTTGGTATTACCTCCAAATGTAACATGACCAGCATCTTTATTCACCAACATGCAGAATTTCTCTTTATCTCCGATCATGTGCCTGGAACAGCCACTATCCAGATACCACTTGTTGTAATTGGCTGCCAGGCATACCTGCAAGGGAATCAAGTGGAATGATTTGGAACCCAGAACTTCTTGGGTCCCATAAAAACATTTATCTCATGCAGACAAGAAACTAGATGTTTTGGTATCCACATTTGATTTGGCTTCTTCATAGCAGTTGTGGATCTCTTATCATTCAGTTTTGTTTGCTTTTTCTTGCCACTTTTATTCTTTGAAAAATTTTTCTTAGGTTTGGCTTGTTCCTTCTTTTTGAAATCATTCTGAAATTTTCTTTGCCAGTGATTAGTCCAACATGTATTGGGAGTAGTATGTGCACTATAGATCCTGGGCTGACTTGGCATGGAGTTGACAAAGCTACAATAATTCTGACTTCTAAAATTATTGTGCCCAGTCATATAGAAATTCCAAGGATGAGGCTGATGCCTTTGAGTGGAGTATGAATTCTGAAAATGATTCTACATTGGCCTCATGTAGAAACTGCCTAGACCTCCCTTTCCAAAGTTATGATGATAAGTGCTGTGAAATGTAGGGTAGGTAGGAACAGTATTGTAGTAGCCTTGACCTGAGGTTCTTCTACTCGGCCCTTGATTCCTAGAGAACTTATACCCAGATGAAGTAAAAGAACTCATCTGTGGAGATTGGTCTATTTTGGTCTTGGGGCTTCCTTGAACTATAGCTCCAGAAGTCTGACCCCTAGCCTGTCCATTGGTCTGAGGCATGGGAGTGTATGAGCATGATTCCCTAGACACCTCTATCTTCCTTTTGCCCTTGTCCTTGGCACTAGGCTTAGTTTTCTTAATGTTTTTCATTTTGTTCTTTTTCTGACTTTCTCCAGAAGTCATTTTTATCAGGGGTTGAACTGTCCCCTTTTCTGCCACAAAGGAGATAGTTCTCATGTCAAACTTCTTTTTATTAGTTAGGTTGAAACCCAAACCTTCCTTTCTGAAATTTTCTTTTGTTCCCAAGATGGCATTCATATTTTCTGCACCTTGTGTCATGCCTTCAAGGGAGTTTTATTTGTCTTTGTTTTCTTTTTCTAAATTTTCTATTATCTTTTTCAGTTCAGTATTTACACCATTGATAGCATCATATTTTTCAGTGGCAATTTTTGTTTCTTCTTGAAAAGCATGGATTTTCATTTTGAGTTCATCAATAGTGTTCTGCAAATTCTCGTTTTCCCTTTTCAAATCAACTAACATGCTTTTACTACATTCAGCTTCATTAAGGGAGTTTTTCAGTTCTAAGTTTTCAGTTTATAAACAAGCAATCTTATCAGACAAAGAAGTATCATTAGCTAATGAATTAACTTTCTTTTTTAAGTGTCTGTTCTCCCTATGCATGTCTTCATATTTTTCCAAAATTTTTGCATAAGCATCCTCCCATTCATTCTGTGTAAAATTGTCAAACGGGGAAATTACCTCATCATCACTTTTCGCCATCAAGCATATCCGGTCTTCTTTCTCACTGTCAAAGGAACTGCTCTGACTGCCTTCTTCTTCATCGCTCCAGGTGCTAACCATAGCTTTTCCCTTTTTGGTCTTCCACCTGGGCTGCTTGTCCTTGAGCTCAGGACAATCTACCTTGAGATGTCCTGCTTTCCTGCAATTGTAGCAAATAATGGCATCAGTTTTCTTTGCAGGTTCAGATTTGTGTTTGGACTATCTTTTTCTAGAGAAATACTTTCTTCTTAGCCCTTTCCCTTCTTTCCTCGGGAATTTCTTGAACTTCCTGGTGATCATAGCAAACTCATCTTGATCCTCCTCAGAACTAGTGTAGCTGTACTCACTGGATGACCCATTGCTAGAATTGACTTTGAGAGATAGGGGTTTTCTTTTCTTCTTAGACTCATCAACCTGCTTAAGGTTCAACTCATATGTCATAAGAGAATCGATGAGCTCATCTACAGTGGTTGTAGCTAAGTTCCTAGACTCCTCCACTACAGTGGCCTTTGTATGCCAAATGGGTGTCAAGGATCTTAGAATCTTCCTAACAAGCTCATACTCATTATAGGTCTTTCCTATACTTCTCTAGCTATTAGTGATCACATTCAACCTTGCATACATCTCTGATATGGACTCTTCAGGCTTCATTTTGAAAGCCTTATACTCAGAGACTAACATATTTGCCTTCATCTCTCTAACCTGGGACATCCCTTCATAGATGATCTGTAACTTATCCCACATCTCCTTAGCGGTGGTACAGGAGGAAACTCTGGAGAATTTGGTGGGATGGACTACACATTGTATAGCATTAATGGCACCCCAGTTCAAAGTGGACTTTCGGATATGCTCCTTAGTCTAGAATTCTTCATCTGGAGGTAAATCAAATGGACCCTTACTAACAACCTTCCAGATCTCGTAGTCCTTAGCACGGATAAAAACCTGCATCCTATTCTTCCAGTAAGCATAATTGCTACCATTAAAGAATGGTGGCTTGCTAGTTGAGTGACTCTCAGTGACTACACCTTTAGCATCCATATCTAATCTCTCCAGGATGTGAAGCCCTAAGGGAGAGTTAGGCTCTGATACCACGTGTTGGAACGGATGTACGCTAAGATCTAGAGGGGGGTGAATAGATCTACCCCTTAAAAACACTGACAAAAATTAAGTGCATAATTAAAGGTTCTGCTATGAAGCTATCAGATACACTAATCACATATATAAGAATCTATAACCAGATTTAGACAGTAGCAGACATAGAGAAGAAGTAAGAACATCTAAGCATGCTAACAAGTATGCACGAAGGGCGATGCTCAATAACAGTTTGAAAAATTACTGTAAAATGTCAGATAGAATCCCCAAATACTGTAAGAGATGAATTTCAGCAATATCAAAAGAGATCAGATGATTGCACTCAATAGCCAGTCAAACACCTAGGTATAGTACGATGGTGGAGGCTAACCTCACGTAAGAGGTGGAATTCCAAATAAGCGTAGCTTATCCTTTCAACCACGCCTTTTAATATACCTATTGGATGAAAAGCTTTAGCAACAATCTCGGATAGCAACGTTAACAAGTGAAAGCACGTTTCTCTTAAATGCTCCTAAGCATTCATCTAAGCACCGAGCAGACATAAGCTGTAAGCACCCTAAAGCACAAAATAATCACACAGAACACCAGGAATTTTAGGTGGTTCAGTTTTCACCTACATCCACCCCACACTTAGACTAAGTATGGCTTACTGCTGATTCACAGCTTCGGGGAATAAATCTCTACACACCGCTGATCCACAGCTTTGGGGAAATGATCCCAGACCGTTGAGCCTCACAGCTTGCTACCGTTGAGCTTTACAGCTTCGCTGTCCGTGGATTTACCCTCGCCCGTTAACACACAGCTTAAAGAAATTCAAGGATTAAAATGGAAACAAAGAGACGATGAAACAATGTAACTCTCTAGGAGCAGATTGACTCTGGATTTGATCCACGAGTCAATTACAGAGACTGACACTCACACCAGCTCTCTTCTCTCAACCTTACGATACTCTACTTTCCTTCACTACATGCTCTCCTTCTGGCTTCACCTCTCAGCTCTCTGCTCTCTTCGGCTTCGAAGACTACTTCTCTCCTTCTTCAGATGCCGCTCTCTCTCTCTCTCTGTGCGCCTCTTGCCGCCTTTGCCTCCTCGCGCTTCTTAGATTACCAGAAGGGCTTTATATGACTTTAGCCTCTGGGGACCCACGAGCTCACGCATTGGGCATGTGGAGAGCTCGTTCCAGCCTTATCGAAGAGGACACGCGTCAAGTGTAGATGAATGATCTGCTCCACTTGGTAGAATCCTATGGATGCAACTGCCTTGGATCACGTGCTCAATCATAAGCATAGAGAGATCTGGGGCCACGTGCTTCACTTAAGTCTCACGAGCATCTTATCCTGGTTCCCTTGGTCCTTTTTATGGTAAAGTCCCTATCAGTAAACTAAAAGACATTTCATCAAACACCTTGTAATTATGTGACAGAAGACTAAATATCAGTGCAATAAGATAGCCCAACCAGACGTATGCACAAACAATCAGACCCTAAGCGCAAGGGCTCTGATGTGGCCAGCAAATTTGCACCGACCTTATGTGCTATAGCCAGCACATGTGTACTGACTGAAGTACAGATGAGCGCTGACCAAGATGTGTAGTATAAGAAATGTACACCGACTTGGTTCAACGTCGCGTATTAATGTGCACGGACCTTGTAAGGGCATAAGATAGATGTGCACAGACCTTGTGTATGCTTAATGCAAGTGTGCACCGACCTTGTATAGTCACAAGGTAAATGTGCACTGACCGATATATGCATAATGCAAGAACTGTACTGACTTTACATGCACAACGCAAACCTTGCATCGATCTTTATGAACAAGCTACAGGAACATGTACTAACCTATATGTATGCGATGAGTGAAATATGCACCGACCTTTAAGTGTACAATGCAAAACTTGCACCGACTTTATGTGTGTTTCTACAGAAACGTGCACCGACTATATGCAAGCTTCTTTCTACAGAGACATGCACTGACTATATGCAAGCACAATGCAGACGTGCACAGACTCTATCAATGACTAAGACCGATGTACACCGACCTTAGATACGCATGGCAAATCTTGCACTAACCTTATGCGCACTTCTACAAAGACGTGCACCGACCTTGTATAGAGTCATACAAGATGTGCACCGACCTTAAATGCATGCGATAAGATCTACACCGACTTTAGCAAACTAAGAGATGATGTGCACTGACCTTGCCTCTGCTAACCATGAACTGTGCATCGACCTTTATTATGAACAAAGTCTGTCATGCACCGACCTTAGTATGAAATGCATGTTTATGAAGTTATGAAATGCTAACAGTGTTGAACATCATTATTTATCAAAATCCAATGGCTGAAAAATAAAATGTATTGTTGCCCGTCGTCAAAACAAAATAGGAAACTAAACTCAGATAATTAAGTCAAAGGAGACATGACATGAAATATATTATCCCACAGAAGCTCCCACAACATTGTGCACAAACTTAATCATGCACTATTATAAACATGTACCGACTAAGGACATGCACAGGCATGAATGCGCACAGACTTTCGTATGCATAAGACAAAAACATGCACCGACCTCTTTCATGCATATGACAAATATGCACTGACCTTTATATGCATGAGACAGAACGTGCACCGACCCTTTGCATGTGTATAGCAAAACATGCACTGACCTCTTACATGCATAAGGCAAGTGTGCACAGACCTAGCGTTGTAAATGCAAAAGTGTGCACAGACTTTATATCAGTTGTGCACAGACCTCAAATGCGCGCTACAAGATCTGCACCGACCTTATGCACACTTCTATAGAAACGTGCACCGACCTTGTATGGAGTCATACAAGAAATGCACAGACTTCAAATGCGTTCTTCAAAATCTGCACTGACCTTCTATGCATTTCTACAGAAACGTGCACCGACCTTGTATACAGTCATACAAGACATGCACAGACCTTATATGCAGACATACAACATATGCACCGACTAGATATGCATGAAGAATATATGTGCACCGACATTGTATATCACACTAGAAATATGCACGGACCTTCTATATGCTTAATAGAGGTATGCACCGACCTAGTATATCACACTAGAAATATGCACATACCTTCTATATGCACAAGGGAAATGTGCACCGACCTTGATATGCTCTTGAATGAATATGCAACTTCCTGTGATCTGATACTTAGACAAAAATCAGATTTGTTTGAGGTATTTATGCATTTCAGTCTCAACATGATTCATAGAATGTCATTATCAAAATCAGGGTTCCAACAATCTCCCCCTTTTTGATGATGACAACTATGAGTCATGTATGATTCCAAAATAGATGAAATTAACAAGCATTTTCACATATTCATTCAGTCAGTCATTCAATCAAGTGTAATCACAAAATTACAATGACAGTCATTATTTTTCGCTTTATTCAGACTACGACACATGAACTGACATGCATGACAAGGACATTCAACACAAGGATGCAATACTGACATTTCTGTGTACATAAAAAAAGAAAACTAATGTTTGACTGAAAGTCACAACACACAAGTGATATAGACATAGAAATTCAGAAACTTATCTTTTTCATTCAGATCAGTCAGAATTACAATCATCACTCACTTCTCTTCCTCTCCCCCATACAGAAAACTCCAAAAAAATATTTCTCCAGATGCAGAAACATGACCAAAATAATCCTCTCCCACCCCTTTTTTATAAATAACCTAGGAGGATTCTAGGAGAGCGCACCCCACTCCAGAGGAGAGGAATGTACCTGCTCCACCGGACACCACCAGGTTGAAAATGCATTAAATAAAATGGATAGACAGAGTCACTGGGGCATACCCCTGAATAGCCATGAAGCAAAACAAGAATAACAGTAGGTGACAAGAGGGGAAGGACACTAGCCTATCTGCCTAATATTGCCTAGCTGTAAGTGGTCTAGCCTTAGCAGACCCTTGGCCAATCGAGGAACACCCTTCTTAGCCAAGAAAAATTGCGGGGAGCTAGAATCACATGCAAGGTTGGAGAAAAAGTCCGCAACTTGGTTTCCTTCTACGAAAATATGTTGAATGGAGGTATTGAAGAGATCCAGAAGACGCTACAAGTCATCACAAAGCTCCAGGAATTTCCAAGGGACGCTTGATCTATTGCGTAACATCAGCCAAAGCACTTTTGAATCGACCTCGAGGCAGTGAATCCCGAACCCGAAAACATGACATATACGCAGACCGTCAAGAACATCGAGCATCTCAGCAACAATGCTACTAGTCTGACCATAAGGGAAGGATCCGGCTACAATCAAGAAGCCTTTGTCATCATCAAAAAGATACAAGGTTGAGGGTTTTAAACATCAGCTCGACTTGTTCTGCTGGAGCTGGCACCTCTAGTTTTGACTCTTCTGACAGGTGCTCTGCTGGAACTACCCCTCAAAGGAATTGCCATTGGAAAGGAGGAGGGAATTCTGTCTACTTTAGTTCCTATAATAGCAAACTTAGTTGTCATTTTGCTGTCATGCTGCTGAACTTGTGCTTGTAGTTCTTTTACAGTGGATGTCAGATCTTCAAACCAGTTTTGGAGCATAGTACACATATCTTTCACCTGTGAAGTCTGCTGGTGATGTTTCTCAGCCATTGGGGTGGAGGTACTGGTGGCTTGAGAAGAAGCTATTTCTTTGAATTTAACAACAAGATTCTAAACCTGAGCTTGGACAAAGTCCAATTTCCCATAGATGTTTCCAAGCTGCATAATGCTACCCTGAACATCATCTAAAATGGAGTTATTTCTCTGAGACATAGTCTGCTGGTCTTCTCTTATTAAGTTGAGCTGGTTTATGATGATCTCTAGTTCACATTTGATATCAAAAGCATGAACTAACATTTGTGTTGTTTTTGCATAATGTTCTGCTTGGGTCAGTCTTATATCCCTCAAAGATGTTCCAACTTTCTCACATGCATGTAGAAGAGAATTGAGGAATCCATGAAGTTTTTCATTAGATTTGTATTTGTCATACATAAATTTCTCCCACTGGCTATTTACAGTTTGTTCAACATGTAACATTCTAGCATCCAATCTCTGAATAGCTGAATTCAAGTGCATAAACTATGCATTTACAGTTCTACTTTGATTCATACTGAGATTTACCAGTGTGGTAAGCATTTCTGCAATTTGTGGTCCAGAGTTAGGTCCATCTGAACTAGAAGCTTGAAATTCTAGTGGGATGACTGGTTCTTCAGGAGACGAAGGAGGTTGTATCCCAAATGAAGTTATTGGCCCATGATGAGGTCCATAGGGAGTAGCAAGACCTAGAAATTATTCTTGTGGAGCTTCAATCTCAATTTCTAGATTTCCCTGGGGTTGCTCTTCATGTACTTCTTCCTCCCTTTACTGCTCCTCTCACTATTCAGGCTGATCAGCTGATGCTTGTTGCTATGGCTGCTGTTCAAATTGCTCAATGATCTCATCAATATGTTGATCTAAATGTCGCATTAATTGCTCATCAGTTAACTGTAGATCAGGAATTTCTTGTTCCAAAGGTATTTCTCTAAGTTGCTGCTCTGCAGGAAATTCTCTTGTGTCTACTTCCATTTCTTCTCTTGTGTCTACTTGAGGCTCTTGGAAAGGTTGTTCTAAAACTGGTTGAATATCTTGTTCTGCCTGTACTGCCACTACTTGCTTAGCTACTAGTGGCTGTTCCTCCCCCTGACCATTTTTGTCTGACTGAGGATCTTCAGTCTGACCTTCGACTTGTTGTTGTTGAGGCTGTTCAGCTAGTTCCAAATTTTGATGTTGTTGCTTCTGCTGTTCCAATTCTGAGATATCTACTGATTGCTGGCTTTCTTCCATTTTCTCGTTTTCTTTTCCCTTTGCTTGTTGTTCAACCCTTTGCATCTCAGACTCATTACCTTGACTCTATACTTTACTGGCTCCAGATGTTTTGATCTTCATAAAAGTGGTAATGAAATCCATGTTGTAGATATTAACCTTAGGGATTTCTTTGAGGGTCTCATCCTCTAAGGGAATGTTTGCTTTCTTAAAGACAACAATCAAGTTGGCTGCATAGGGTAGACTTCTCCTAGACTCTTTGCAGGAACCCATAATCTGAATCATTAATTCTGGTAAGTATACCCTAATCCTTTTGAACAAGCAGAAAAGTATAAATCTCTGAGACTCAGTTAGTCTCCCTCTTCCTCCAACTTGTGAGGTTATCATTGTTGTAAGCATGTGGTGTAATAACCTCTTCAGTGGGGAAAATTTATTTGCATTAAACTGAGTTAGTTTTGTTTGCTTCTTGTCTTTGGGTTCACTAGGCAAATCTGTGATAATGGAGTAGGCCTCATGTTGATTATATTCAAAATCTCCTTCTACTACCCCATCTTCTGGAATTCTGAAAACTTTATGAAGAGAATGCCTAGAGATTTCAATCTTTGTTCCTTTAACAAGAGTCCAAATTTTGGACCGTTCTGAATCAAACTTCATATTATTGTAAAACTCGGCAACTAGTCTAGGGTAATAAACTCTATGTTTTCCCATGAACTTTTTCCATTTTTGAAAACTAATCAATTCCAACAATTCAGGAAAAAATGAAATCATTGTCTGGTCATGGAAGTCCACATACCGTGGAAACATAATTTTGCCAGCATCAAATACTAACTCTGCTTGCCTTGACGACCTAACATGACTACTTTCTTCTTCAGACTCTTCGTGAGTGGTTTCCACGGAAAGTGTCCGATGCCGCTTGGATGGAGTTCCCACTACCTTTTCCTTTCCTTTGGCTGATTTCTCTTTAAGCAGTCCAGAAACAATACCTTGATCATGTACCGTCTTTGATCTCTTCTCCTTTTGAGGAACCTCTGCATCTTTTGCTGAAAAAGTATCCTCCGGCTGCTACTCCTCCATTGCCTTCCTCTTCCCCATGCTCTTGACGGCCGGAGAAGACATGGTAGATGCGTTGAAGATTAGAAGACGAAAAGAATAGGAATTAGTAGAAAATATGTAGAAAAGAAAAAGAATAGAGAGGCCAAGGCTGTGGTCTGGAATAGCACGAGCGTAGAAATCGTGGATGCGGAAGGGTGTTTTGACTTGAATAAAGAGGGTAAGAAAGACTTTGTAAATAGGGTTGAGTTTTATATTACAATTCTGCCGACTTTACCAATTTCAAGAGTTAATACCCAGAATACCCTTCACTTTTAATAAAGATGCCTTTCTACACACTTATGTGATTTTCTGCATATGGGATTATATCTTATAGCATAAATCTTCAGCCAATATTCCTTTGAAGTAGGATCAATGGTAATGAAATTGTCTAATCAAAGTACAATGCTCAAATAGAAAAACCATTAATCTTACTAGCCATTTTCATTTTCCAGACCTGATTAAAATCTTTCTTATATTGAGCTTAAACCAGTTTAAGTTTACTGAAGAAGAGCCTAGAGTCAACCATATTTTCCATTGTTCTTTTATATATTTGATTGAGCATTATAGTCTTACTACACCTTTTTACACAAGGAGACATGTTGATCAAACACCAGAATCCCTTGTTACTCAGTGCAGTTTACCTTTATGCTTCAAATTTGGAATAAAGATAGTATTTATTATCATGACATGACCTCTGAATTTCTTTGATACAAACGATCAGTTTCTCAAATAATATGCCATTGCTCTGCCTTTTTCTCAATTTTTATTTAATGGCGTATTCCTTGGTCTTTTAACAGATTCCTCTTAAAACCTGGCTTAAGAACCATATAAACACAAGATCTTTTACCAGATTGACTCATTACTAATGATTTTCATATTTTTGGAAAATCTTTTGAGCAGTTCCAATTTTTAGATAGTTTTAAGACCATTAAAGATACATTCAAGGATAATTGTGAACAATTTAAGATAAGATTTAATCTTCATAAACAGAAAATCATATTTTTGTAAAGTCCAACAAGTTTATTTTTAGTTCAGAGTGATCTTTAGTAACCAACAATTGAAAGTTAATAAAGGTGACAGATTTCAGAACTTTACTCCCCCAGAATCACATAGTCTAAAGACTTATTATAAAGTTCAGATAAGAAAATAGATGTGAAAAGATCAAAGTGAAGATAAGCAAGAAAGTAGGAAAGAAGGCCACACAGGAACAAGGATAAGACTTAGGACAAATTTGTAGACGGCCCAAGACTTAGCCTTACTAACTTAGCAACTAACCAACAGCCTTCTAAATAGAATACATCAGCTCTCAGCCTTCAGCTTGAAGTAGAATCAATGTTTCCACAAATGTGTACATTTCCCAAACACTGACTTGCTGTTATAATCATGACTAGAACAGGAACTAGAAAGAGTATCTGTGACGACCCGGATCCCGGATACCGGATATACCCGATAGGACTACCTAGCAGACCCGATACCACTTGGAACCCGTGAAGCCTCCCAAGAGCGGTAAAGCTCCGAAGGGATAAAAGGATTATCGTGTAGTACATTGAAGTCACAGAGATCTAACAGTAAGCAATTAAATTTCATTAGATCGGTTTGCTGAAGTAGCAAAAATAAAATTACTTTTTAATTAACTGTTATAAATTAACAATTATACCAGAGTCCAGTCCATAGGAAAGACAAGCAGTACAGTAAAACAGAAAGAAAAATGTACACTGAGGTCGGGGGAAGCCCGACGCAGGTATCGCTGGCAATTACGAACTAGTCACACCAGGAACCATGGAAGCAGAAGACATCACCCACTTGAAAACAGGGGTGAGCCTCGTGTCACTGGCCCAGTAGGGGTCACGCGGATCCCCACTGAAAAATAACGCAGTAACACGCTAAAACAACAGGTAAACAGCAGGAGTAGTAAAGTAGGAAAACTACCACTAGAAAGTTGTAAAAGAAAATCGGAACGGAAAGAGTAGAGCAGCTAAAAGAAAAGGGAAATGGCCGTACCTGAAGGAAAACACGGCTGTCAAACTAACCTCGGCCTCTCAAACTACTCCAAACAACAATAGGAAGGCGAACTCTGATCTGACAAAGTCATGAGTTGCCGATCTGTCGGGCCTACAAAGACAGCAAAAAGCCTAGAAAAGACCTAGACAGACACCGACTGCCTAAAGCACACATGACTCGATTATTGTGCACGCTCTTCTAGACACGACCACATACACACGATTAGAACGTCGTGCACACGACACAACACTGACCACAGGCAAGACCAAGAGAAGGCTAACCTGAAAAGGTCACGATGCACGAGAAACGCGAGAGTCACGTGTCACGTGACGGAAGCACCTCCTCACTAGAAGAACAGCCAGCTACGTCCACTAACGGCTTATGCTGCGCCTACAAGTGTCTCATCTACAATACCGCCTGGAGCACGACAGAGACTACGACACGCTCAGAACCAGAACGGGACTACAGTAACGAGTGACTAGATAGGGTAACGCCCGTCGGCATCAGTCCAAGCCCCTGACCATGTGTGCACACACAAGCTCAATGTCTTGAGCCAGGCCTCTAGCTAGTTTTCTCCCCTAGCAGGACGCAACTACCAGGCAAGGGAGCCCACGGAAACTAGCTTACAAACCGTACCTCGGGAACTACCGTACCACCACTCCTAGGTGGGCCAACACTGGAACGTGTCGACATGCTACGACTAGTGGAGGCTCACTAGACACAGAACTGTGAAACATCAGTGCTGTAGTACAGACAGGCGAGAAAACACTATCATACGTACTACGAAGCACCAAGGCAGCACAACGACTCCCAACTGACTCGGGATAGGGCAACTAGACCTACAGACACAACGATCCTTGAGTCTCACGACTCAGGTCAAGATCGTCGTACAAAGTGGATCAAGCCACCAATCGGTCTAATCCTAAGCCACAGAAACGACACATCCGTATAAAACGACACACGGGGACATGAGGGAACACCAAGACTCTCAGCACACTTGGACACGCAAACTGAGGTAAGATGATACCTCGAGGCATCCAGAACTATGTCTCGAACTGGACAAAACCGCAGAGACATACACAAGGTTACCTGTCAACCACTAGGCCACCCTGGGTTGACCGGAACTAGACAATGACGACTTTACAGTAGGAAAGAGAATTCTACTTCAAGTAAGGAAACTCCTCGTTACCTCCTAATGTAGTCTTAGCCCTCATAGGATGTCAAGAGACATCCACGGGACAGTGGGCAGACCACAAGGTCAAGCCAAGACATATCAGAAACCAAAACACTGGTAAACCAACCTCTGGAAGACGAGCGATCTATCCCTCGACCGCTTAACGGCATAAGTAGTCAGCGAAAAAGTCGCCGCACTCACGGAGGTACTGAGGACTCTGGCGGTCAAGGGTTGGGCCGCCAGGGCACTGTGGCGGTCAAGGAATAGGCCGCTAGACACAGTTGACCCCGAACCGACTTACCCCGTCAAACCACCGTAGCGGTCTAATATAGACGCGCTACACGGACCTGGCGGTCAAAGAATGAACCGCCACACGAACCGCCCTACAACTTTGACCTAAGTCAAATGGACTGTAGCGGCCGACGGAAGGCGCGCTACAACAAAGAAACACCTAAAGGTTGGGCCGCTAGAGACAACCGACATAGACCTCTGACCCTGTCAAACAACATATGGCGGCCTAAGGAAGGTGTGCCACAACACTCTGGCGGTCAGAGCTAGAACCGCCAGAACAAACCGACATACATTAATATCGAGAAACAACGAAGCTGTGGCGCACCAATATAGGGGCGCCAGAGGAAAGAGGCGATCCAAGGTGGGGCCGCCACCCTTACCGAACCTCGAACTGACCGACACGCCAAGAGATATGGCGGTCTATCGTGGGGCCACCAGAGACCTGTAGCGGTCACTGGAACGGCCGCCAAAGCGATACGGCGGGAAAACTAGGGAAAAGGCCGAATCGGCCCGTTCCACGCCCCATTTACGTCGAAATGCAGGGGAATCTGTACAGGACGACGAGAAAAGTCTTCCACAAGCCGGAAGGACCACATGCAACAGACGAATCGAGAGATCGGGGTGATTTCGACGAATCGACCCTCATCGGGTCACCGGGGTTCCCGGACTCCTATCGGCCCCAAATGACGACCAATCATGAAAAAACTTGCGGGAATGGGATCCAGACATCCCGGTGGTTCGTTTGATACTAATTACACTAAAAATGGTCACCATTTTTCGGCGAACCCTATGAACTCCTAAAATCATAGTTTTTGCTAAACGAGCCCAAACTCGCTCATTCTCGCATCGAACGACTTGAAACTGTAGGGAAAACGTAGAGGGGAAGTAGGTGATCCGTCTCCCTACCTCCACTGAAGAAACCGTGCGCCGAAGCGACTAAACCACGCCAAAAACCACGTCGCGAGCTCAACCATCGGCTTTGAATCCACCGTTCGGGATCGCGCCAAAACCGATCCGATCCTCGCCTGATCGCGCACCCGACCATCCCCACGGCATCTCCTCTACCTCCCCGAGCCTCCTCCGTCTGCAGCCGGAGCCAGAAGGGCGAGAGAAGAGAGAGAACGGGAGAGAGAAGTCGCAGTGGTGAAATGAGAAGGGAGGAGAGAGGAAGGAAAAAAAAGGAAAAGAATTAGGAAATTTTCTTAATTTCTGAAAATTTGATAATTGACCCGAAAATGGACTAATTCAAAAAAATACGCAAAAATAGTCGAAACGATCCTCGAGAAGAGTACATCGCAACTGTAGAATCCACGAGTCGATGAACTGAGAAATAAACTCAACGCAGGGTTCCGTAACTAGTACGAGAGAAAAACCCACACGGATCATAAAACTCAACTCAGGACCCACAAAAGCGATCTGAAACTCTCCGAAGAAGATCCGAAAGACCTAATAAGAATCCGACAAGAATCTAGGGCATTACATCCTCCCCTCCTTTATGAAATTTCATCCTTGAAATTTAAGGAGTAGCAAAGGAAAAGCAGGGAAGAACAACCCCAAGACACAACTTGAAATAGCACGAATCTCGAGAAACATAATTCAGAGGGACATAGTCAGGCCATAATAACAAGTACACGCTCTGGATCGAGCATGACAAAAGTGAACACAAGTCTGACACCTCCGAAACAAGGCAACGTCGTTTACGTCTCGCAGGGAAGGAGACACGACCCATGCCACGACAACAGATATCGAGAAAACAAAACGACACACACGGCGAGTATCAGCTTAAACAAGGAAACATAGTCCTCTCAGCAGATAGCTCGACACATCATCGGCTCCAGTGCCAAACGTAATAGGGAACACCTGGCACATAGGACACCAACGATAGCACCGGACCACAACACAATCAAGTCAGTCCTCACTCAGATATTACATGCGACCGAGTCGCATGCTAACTCTACCAGGAGAGAAGAGTATAGCAAAGCTAACCGACAAGACCTGGTCCACATAGTGCCAAGACAGATGCACAAAATCATAGAGAAACATCGCTAAAACAACAACAACAGCAACACTTGCAGGATTCTGGCTCCGTACAGAACACAGAACCATGGAACACAACTGCAAGCTGGGTCACATTAAGGCATAATAACAGCTAAACACATGACCACGAGGGACTAGTCATGCATCGAGCAGCTCACCAAGAACAGACCCACAATAACGAGAAAACGACAATCTCGGGAAATGCATCTGAAGGACCACGATCACGCCCCGAGAGCATAACACCCAAGAAAACATTGCAGAGCAGAGGGTACTTAACCAGCAAAAATGTTGATAGATTCCCCAATACTCAACAAATGCCAATGCCAACACAGCACGCACAAGACCACACACGAAAAACAAAATGACAAGAATCGCGAAACCTAATGCCAGCTGAAGACTGTACTGGACTTTCAGGACTCTTGACACTGTATATCTCGGATTCCCATGTACTTCACAGAACAATGCTCTGATACCAACTGTGACGACCCGGATCCCGGATATCGGATATACCCGATAGGACTACCGAGCAGACCCGATACCACTTGGAACCCGTGAAGCCTCCCAAGAGCAGTAAAGCTCCGAAGGGATAAAAGGATTGTCATGTAGTACATTGAAGCCACAGTGATCTAATAGTAAGTAATTAAATTTCATTAGATCGGTTTGCTGAAGTAGCAGAAATAAAATTACTTTTTAATTAACTGTTACAAATTAATAATTATACTAGAGTCCAGTCCAAAGGAAAGACAAGCAGTACAGTCCAACAGAAAGAAAAATGTACACTAAGGTCGGGGGAAGCCCGACACAGGTACCGCTGGCAATTACGAACTCGTCACACCAAGAACTGCAGAAGCAGAAGACGCCACCCACCTGAAAAGCAGGGGTGAGCCTCGTGTCATTGGCCCAGTAGGGGCGACGCATATCCCCACTGAAAAACAATGCAGTAACACGCTAAAATAACAGGTAAACAGCAGGAGTAGTAAAGCAGGAAAACTACCACTAGAAAGATGTAAAAGAAAATCGGAACGGAAGGAGTAGAGCAGCTAAAAGAAAAGGGAAAAGGCCGTACCTGAAGGAAAACACGGCTGTCGAACTAACCTCGGCCTCCCAAACTACTCCAAAAAGCAACAAGAAGGCGAACTCTGATCTGAGAAAGTTAGGAGTTGCTGATCTGTCGGGCCTACAAAGACAGCAAAAAGCATAGGAAAGACCTAGATAGACACAGACGGCCTAAAGCACACACGACTCGATTGCCGTGCACACTCTTCAAGACACGACCACACACACACACGACTACAACGTCGTGCACACGACACAACATTGACCTCGGGCAAGACCACGAGAAGGCTAACATAGAAAGGTCACGATGCACGAGAAATATGAGAGTCACATGTCACGTGACGGAAGCACCTCCTCACTAGAAGAATAGCCAGCTGCGTCCACTGACGGCTTATGCTGTGCCTACAAGTGTCTCGTCTACAATGCCGCCTAGAGCACGATAGAGACTACGGCACACTCAGAACCAGAATAGGACTACAGTAACGAGTGACTAGATAGGGTAACACCCATCAGCGTCAGTCCAAGCCCCTGACCACGTGTGCATGCCTTGTGCCAGGCCTCTAGCTAGTTTTATCCCCTAGCAGGACGCTACTACCAGGCAAGGGAGCCCACTGAAACTAGCTTACAAACTGTACCTTGGGAACTGCTATACCACCACTCCTAGGTGGGCCAACACTGGAATGTGTTGACAGGCTACGACTAGTGGAGGCTCACTAGACACAGAACTCTGAAACAAGAGTGCTGTAGTACAGACAGGCGAGGAAACACTATCGTACGTACTATAAAGCACCAAGGTAGCACAACGACTGCCAACTGACTCGGGATAGGGCAACTAGACTTGTAGACACAATGATCCTTGAGTCTCACAACTCAGGTCAAGATCATCATACAAAGCGGAACAAGCCGCCAATCGGTCTAATCCTAAGCCACAGAACCGACACATCCGTATAAAAAGACACACGGGGACATGAGGGAACACCAAGATCCTTAGCACACTTGGACACGTAAACCGAGGTAAGATGATATCTCGAGACATCCAGAACCATGTCTCGAACTGGACAAAACTATCGAGACACACACAAGGTTACCTGTCAACCACTGGGCCACCCTGGGTTGACCGGAACCACACAATGACGACTTTACAGTAGGAAAGAGAATCCTACTTCAAGTAAGGAAACTCCTAGCTACCTCCTAATGTAGTCTTAGCCCTCATAGGATGTCAAGAGACATCCACGGGACAGTGGGCAGTCCACAAAGTCAAGCCAAGACATATCAGAAACCAAAACATCGGTAAACCAACCTCTGGAAGATGAGCAATCTATCCCTCGGCCGCTTAATGGCATAAGTAGTCAAGGAAAAGGTCACCGCATTCATGGAGGTACTAAGGACTCTCGCGGTAAAGTTGACCCTGAACCGACTTACCCCGTCAAACCACCGTTGTGGTCTAATATAGACGCGCTACACGGACCTGGCGGTCAAAGAATAAACCGCCACACGAACCGCCCTACAACTTTGACCTAAGTCAAACGGACTGTAGCGGCCGAAGGAAGGCGCGCTACAACAAAGAAACGCCTGAAGGTTGGGCCGCTAGAGCCAACCGACATAGACCTCTGACCCGGTCAAACAACATATGGCAGCCTAAGGAAGGCGCGCCACAACACTCTGGCGGTCAGAGCTAGAACCACCAGAACGAATTGACAGACATTAATATCGAGAAACAGCGAAGCTGTGGCGCACCAATATAGGGGCGCCAGAGGCAAGAGGCGGTCCAAGGTGGGGCCGCCACCCTTACCGAACCTTGAACTGACCGACACACCAAGAGATATGGCGGTCTATCATGGGGCCGCCAGAGACCTGTAGCGGTCATTGGAACAGCCGCCAAAGCGATACGGAGGGAAAACTAGGGAAAAGGCTGAATCAGCCCGTTCCACGCCCCATTCACGCCGAAACGCAAAGGAATCGGTACATGACGATGAGAAAAGCCTTCCACAAGCCGGAAGGACCACATGCAATGGACAAATCGAGAGATCGGGGTGATTTTGATGAATCGACCCTAATCGGGTCATCGGGGTTCCCGGACTCCTACTGGCCCCGAGTGATGACCAATCACGACAAAACTTGCGGGAATGGGATACAGACATCCCAGCGGTTCGTTTGATACTAATTATACTAAAAATGGTCGTCATTTTTCGATGAACCCTATGAACTCCTAAAATCATAGTTTTTGCTAAACGAGCCCAAACTCGCTCGTTCTCGCACCGAACGAAGTGAAATTGCAGGGAAAACGTAGAGGGGAAGTAGGTGATCCGTCTCCCTATCTCCACCGAAGAAACCGTGCGCCGAAGCGACTAAACCATGTCGAAAACCACGTCGCGAGCTCGACCGTCGGCTTTGAATCCACCGTTCGGGATCGCGCCAAAACCGATTCGATCCTCACCCGATCGCGCACCCGACCATCCCCACGGCATCTCCTCTACCTGCCCGAGCCTCCTCTGTCTGCAGCCAGAGTCGGAAGGGAGAGAGAAGAGAGAAAACGGGAGAGAGAGGTCGCGTCGGCGAAATGAGAAGGGAGGAGAGAGGAAGGAAAGAAAAAGGAAAAGAATTAGGAAATTTTCCTAATTTCTGAAAATTCGATAATTTACCCGAAAATGGACTAATTCGGAAAAATACGCAAAAATAGTTGAAATGATCCTCGGGAAGAGTACATCGCAACTGTAGTGTCCACGAGTCGATGAATTGAGAAATAAACTCACCGCAAGCTTCTGTAACTAGTACGAGAGAAAAACTCACACAGATCGTAAAACTCAACTCAGGACCCACAAAAGCGATCCGAAACTCTCTGAAGAAGATCCGAAAGACCTAATAAGAATCCAACAAGAATCCAAGGCATTACAGTATCTCAGAAGCAACATTTCTCTTCTCATAAGATATATTTACCCCATTATCAAAGCAACAATTCTGCAATTCATTCTGCACCACTTGCATAACACATATTCAGACAACCAGCCATGAACCACTATATCTGACAAGTCTGATTACAGCTCAGCTCAGCTCCCCCTCACTATGTGCAGTGGTTTCAGTCAAACATTAAATCTTTTCTTAAGGTACATAGTGATACAGCAATGAAATGCACATAACAATTTTAACACTATATGTAGATTTTAGACCTTTGGTACTAGGCAGAGGACTTGATCTTATACAGACCACCTCACGCATGACAAGAACTTTCAGATAGATAACATCTGCCCTTTACTATATTACCATTTATATACCATAGAGGTCATGCAAGAATATGCATCTACTGTGAACATGAATGATTAACGTAAATGAATTCTATCATGAAAATTCTCATATGAGTTATGCATATGTCAGATGATCAGAAATTCAGCATTCATTTCAAGACAGCATCAATCAATATCATTAATTAATGAGATGACATTTAACAGCAATAGTATATTCATTCTTACCAATCATGTAGAAACCCAAAGAGAAATTTCTCAAGCCATAAAGTAAGCATTGCAAGAATGAGTAAGAATGGGGTTTAACTGACCTTCATGTGCCTTGTGGTTTTATTCAACCCCTTTTTATTCCTTCCACCAAAGTACCCCTGCAAGAGAAGATTATCTCGCATATCTAGGAACCCAAGAACCCTTGGGTCCAGTCAGATGAGTAACACCTCTAGCAGGTGTACTCCATGGGTTCCAAGCAGCTAAATCATCAAATTTCATAGCAACGCAGTTGTTAATGACATGCCCCACATTCCCACAGTAATGACATGATTCAAATACATTCATGTTCTTTCTTGATACATGGGTATAGTATTTTTGTGGGGTGGCATTAGCTCTGCCATTTCTATAATGGAAGATTGAGTTTCTTCCCATATGCCAACAGTTCTGGACTTTGTGGCCAATTCTCTTGCAGTTTAAACAATGAGGCCTTTGAAAACATGTTTGGCCCTTTTTGATCAGAAAAACTTCTTTGATTTTTTAGTTCAACACTCTTAAGAAACCAACAATCATGCATTGTATGTCCAAATCTATTACAATGAGGACATTGAATTTTCTTTTTCTGCTCAACACGATTATTGACATTTTTGGATTTATTCCATTTCTTAGATGCATTCATGTCATCTAATTTCATAACATGGCAGTCATGTATTACATGCCCTGCCCTACCACAGTAATGACATGAGATTTTATTTTTATGTGCATGTGAATATGTGTGAGATGTATGATCTACATGCATGGGAATAGCAGAAAGAGTTTTTGGTTTGACAGTATTTTTCTATTTTTCAAGATTTTTCAGATCTTTAGTTGGTTTTACTAATTTTTGATTAGTAAATTGAAATATAGATGAGTAGGATGTTTTGGGTTCTTCATAACTTCTCACAAATGAAGTTGAGGGTTTATTTTCAACTTTCTTCTTATTAACTGGATTATAATCGAGTCCTTCTCTCTGAAAGTTCACTTTAGTTCTAAGAATTTTATTTCAATTGTTTTTCCCTTCAACAAATTTTGACATGGAATTATTCAAATTATGGATTTCAGATTGTAAGGAAGCAATACTCACCTAATAGCCAGCAATATCATTTTCACAAGAAGTTACTTGTTGATGCAGTGCATCATTTAAACTTTTGAGTTTTTCTATTTCTTGTTTTAGCTTTATTTCACAGTCAGCTTCATCTTCTTTCAAAACAAATTTTCCTTTTTCAATAGCTAACCATTTTTCTGACATTACAGTATTCAAGACCATTAGCTTCTTATTTTGTTCTTTCAAATTCTTGTTTTCATCCATCAGAGTTTCTTAAGATTGTTTGACTTCTTTCTTCTTTTCAAGCAACAAGTGATTTTCTTCTTTTAAAGAAACAATCAAATTCTTCTGCATCTCATCATCAAAATTAAGATCCTCAATCACTTCTTTAAGAAAAATACATTCATCATTTTCTTCTTTTGAACATTTATTTTCTGCTTCAAGGAGTTTATTTCTAAGAATATCATTCTCAAATTTCAATCTATTCAATTCAGATTTCTCCTTGTTATCCTCCTGTAATTTCATTTTCAGTTTGTCAATTTCAGTTCTTACTTCTTCATCTTCAACATGATCAGATTCAAAAAATTTCAGTTTCTTTTTTAATGATTTATTTTCTTTTCTTATTTTCTCATACATGACAAGCAATTCAGTATAAGCTTCTTCCCATTGATCTACTATGTAATCTTTGAATGGAGATCTTACCTCTTCATCAGTAGTTTCATCACTTGCTACAAAGCATTTGTGGTCCTCCTTCTGTTCTCGAACTGGATTGATTTTCTCCAAGATTTCCTTAGCAGACCTGCATACAGTCACACTAGGAAGCAAGTTAAAGTCTATCGCCCTCTTTACCATCTCCAGGGCTTTCATGTTTTCTGCATTCTTAAGTCTCTCAACGATAGTCCATGTGGATTGATCCTCTGGAAGATCGTATGGACTATTTGCTATCAAAACCCATAAGTTTGAGTCTACAGAGATTACATAATCTCTGAACTTCCCTACCCAAATATAGAAGTCGGATCCATCAAATCTCGATGGATTTGCCATAAAGACAAATTTAAACCAGAGACAAAAACACACTAGATGCACCAAAGATACAGGATCTGATCTGTAGATCGTTGGATCTAAACACTCAGAAACCCGCTCTGATACCAATTGTTAGGATTGGTGATCCGCTTAGAATAAGATCCAGAGGGGGGGTGAATGGATCCCATTGAGACTTTTTAAGAATTTTAGAAATAAACCACATTTTAAACCAACTTGAATCTAGTTGCGGTATTATCCTGAGATCAACTAGGCCAACAAGAATAACTCGGTTGACCTAAGTGGTCTATCAATCAATTCTCGTACCCGGCGGAGGCTGGTCTCTATGCAAGGGATGTCAGTCCAGTTAGGCGTGAGCTAACTTTTCTGGCATGCCTTTAAATATACTTCTTTGATTGATACCACACTTAGATCAAATGAGTGATCTTGCATTCACAATTGAACTCAACCAGAAGCATTCCTAGGCATTCATTTATCGAAATAGACAGTTAATGAATCAATCACACAAGAAGGGGATTTTTAGGTGGTTCAGTCTCTACCAGAGACCTACATCCACCCCACACTCAGATCTGAGTGTGCCTTACTGCTGCCTAATAGCTTGAAACAGCTGAGCCTAACAGCTTGCTTACATTAGCTGAGCATCATAGCTTGCTGATATCTGTTGAGCAACACAGCTTGCTAACAAACCGCTGAGCATCATAGCTTGCTGTCCGAGACACATACCTCGCCCGCTGAGCATTACAGCTTGCTTCTGCTGACACACAGCTTGATGAAATCAGAAATGAGAAAAACAAAGGATGAAAACACAGCACCAGAAGGCTAGAAATGAAAGCAGATAACATGTAGCTATAGCAGGAGCAGACTAGCTTAGATCTGATCCAAGGGCCAGTAGATCATATCTTCAGGATCTTCAATCTCTTCTCTCGATCTCACTCTCTCAATCTCTTCTCTCGATCTCACTCTCCCAATCTCTTAGAAATACGATACTTTGTTTGTCTAACTCTCAAATCTTCACTCTCTCTTTTTAGGTTGCTCTCTGCTTCATCTCTCTACAGCTTGCTCAATTCATCAGTTGTGATCTTCATAAAACTTCTCTCACTCCTTCGAATGACAGAGGTCTTCTTTTTATATAGCTTCTGGGATTCCGTGGTCCCCACAGAATTGACAGTTCGGCACATGGATGGAACATTCCCGCCCATTCTTTTCAGATAAGATAACTTAGGAAATTATTGCTGGACTCCACGTGTCAGATACTGAAAGTCTACTGTCCACGTGGCTTAATCACTACACGAGATTCCTTCCTGGATCACATACCATATGATAAAGACCTTGGGTCACATGACCTAACTGAAAATAAGGCGTGCTACCTTTCATATGTTTGGTCCTGGGTCTTTGAGTGACTTTAGGGCACTTAAGTTCCTGCCAATCAGTAAAGAGGACATTTATCAAACACTTTGTCATCATAGATCAATGTTCACTATGCACAGACTTTATATGACTAGAATGAAAAGTATGCACAGACTTTATATGACTAGAATGAAAAGTATGCACAGACTTAGAGATACGAGTTCAAGCATATTGGCATAGACCTTCATAAGAGAGTAATCTGAGTGTGCACTGACTAGGCCATGATGTATGTAAAATGTGCACATACTTAATCATGCACTATTATAAACATGCACAGACATGAATGCGCACAGACTTTCGTATGCATAAGACAAAAACAGGCACTGACCTCTTTCATGCATATGACAAATATGTACTGACCTTTATATGCATGAGACATGACGTGCATCGACCCTTTGCATGCGTATAGCAAAACATGCACTGACCTCTTACATGCATAAGGCAAGTGTGCACAGACCTAGCATTGTAAATGCAAAAGTGTGCATAGACTTTATATCAGTTGTGCACAGACCTCAAATGCGCTCTACAAGATCTGCACCGACCTTATGCGCACTTCTACAGAAACGTGCACCGACCTTGTATGGAGCCATACAAGATGTGCACAGACTTCAAATGCGTTCTTCAAAATCTGCACTGACCTTCTATGCATTTCTACAAAAACATGCACCGACCTTGTATATAGTCATACAAGACATGCACAGACCTTATATGCAGACATACAACATATGCACTGACTAGATATGCATGACAAATAAATGTGCATCGACCTTGTATATCACACTAGAAATATGCACGGACCTTCTATATGCTTAATAGAGGTATGCACCGACCTAGTATATCACACTAGAAATATCCATGGACCTTCTATACGCACAAGGGAAATGTGCACCGACCTTGATATGCTCCTGAATGAATATGCAACTTCCTGTGATCTAATACTTAGACAAAAATCAGATTTGTTTGAGGTATTTATAAACTTCAGTCTCAACATGATTCATATAATGTCATTATCAAAATTAGGGTTCCAACAAGGCTTAGTTTCTCAGTGACACAAATGCCATTGCTCTACCTTAGAGCACTGAATTCAGTACACACCTTTTTACGTGAGGATATATGTTTATCAGACGCCAATATCCCCAGTTACTTAGTATGATAGAAGTTCATTGCAACATTAAGTGTAGCCCTTTTTGAAACAGTTAGGACCCCTCTTTGAAAAATTTAGATTAGACAAATGTTTAAAAACAATACAACATGAAGTTTCTCAATCAAGGGTGCCTTTGTACTTAAGATAAACTTTCAGATTTAAGAAGGCATAGCAGGACAAAACCTGAAACACTGGTTAAGGTCTATTAAGATTGAATACAACCACTTTCATGAAAGTTCACTTCAAAACTCATAAGCCCATTAAACTTAAACCAGCTATTTTGACTAGGGCAATCAAGGAACTTCATGGAAGAAAATCCCTCTTATAGATGTACTCTGCTAAAAGAACCCAGCTATAGATAGAAATGCTCCCAATAGTTCAAGGAGTAGGCAGCCAGATATCTGAGTAGGAGAGTGATGTTCTAATCGAGTTCAAGCAATTGAGAACATGAGACAGTTTGGCAGATCACGAAGCACATACTAGCAAGAATGAACAATTTGTCATAAATAAAACAAACTCCCCCTGAGAATATGCAATTGATTCAGATAACGGCATAATGAACTTTAGAATGGACTGTGTGCAATCATGCCCACCGAAATTTCCTGATGACTCCCCCTCAACAGAGCATGAGTTTCAGGAGATTGTGTCGATGCAGAGAATGCCATTCATTACTCACAGTACGTGCAAGCACAAGACATTTGTAATGGATCTTAAATGGAGTAGCAAGTTTACAGACTCCCCCTTGGTCCAATGCCCATGGGAGTTAGGACAATCATGCAAAAGATTACATGTCCACATGAGTGATGAGTTGAAATGAAGGCAGCCATAACAGACATCAACAAAACTGATTGTGAGCAATGATAGACAAGAAATTCATATGGCTGCTAAATTGGAAGTGCCAACACACTGATCCTCAAAAAATGGAAGTCAATAGCAGCAGCGTATCAACATCTCAAAAACCAGTAGCATGACAAGTTCTTTCATGGGTTAAGCACTTGAATATTTTGACTTCTGGTACAGGGCGGAGGTGTGGATCTGAGATCCTGCTCACGCATAGTGAGAGTTTCGAGCAAGTTTGACTTGCCTTTCTACTCTGCACCATTTGATATACCAGGGTCAAGCAAGGTGTAAACAACTAATTTATCATAGATGTTTATCTTACACCATGGGGGTTGATTCAACATTTCAAGGAAGCAAATTTTGTTTGCAGAAATTGATTGGCAACATGATAGACTTAAAATGCAATATTTACACAGCTAACTAAGCACACATGATAGCACAAAAGGAGAGGTTTATTTACATACCTATGCCTTGAGCTTTTATTTCCTGATGATTCTCAGCTCAGCTCTAAGGCACTCCTGCAACCAAAATTCTCATTCGGAATGTTTAGGTACCCAAGCTTTCTTGGGTCCTAGAGGATTACTGAGATTTTTAACCAAGGAGCTCTTTTTTATCAAGACATTCAAGTCATCGTTCCTCATTTTATGACAATCATATACTTCACGTCCTACCATCCCACAATAAGGGCAGCACACAGGGGATCTCTCATTCCTCTCACCACCAAGTGTGACAAGTTTTTATGGGAGACTATGAATTCTCATAGCTTTGACATGAGGATTGTCCTTCCTCCTTCTTTGCCAACAGTTTTTGACTGTGTGGCCATGCTCCTTGCAACGATAACATTGAACAGCAGATTTCATACCCTTCAACTGCCAGCAATTTGACATATTGTGTCCAAACCTCCCACAGTGGCGGCAGTAGGAGAGCTGCCCGCTCTTGCCCGACTGCTTATAGTGACTGAAATCAAAATTAGAGTGACTGAAATCAAAATTAGACTTACAGGCTAACAGTTCATCATTTTCATGTCATAGTACTTATGCACCAAGTGACCTTGTTGACCATAAAAGGAACATGAAGCAAACTTTTTCTGGAAGTCATGTTGTTTGTTATTCCTAACAGAACACATAAACTGATTTTTATATTTTTGCTTTAATGTTTTCTTTTTCAGGTTCCTGCTCTGATTTTGATTCTTCTGGGCCACATAAGGTTTTGGTGGTGATTGGGAGGATGGGGCAACATTAGAACTGAAACCAGATGACGTAGAAGGTTTGTTTTTAAAGTCCTTTTCATTCATTGGTCGATTTCCAAGCTCTTCTCTCCGTGAGTTTCCCCTTGTCTTTAAAAGATTATTCAGATTTTCTTGGCTCTGACTAGATTTCAACAAAGATCTTTTTAGATCTTGAATTTCATTTTCAAGTAATAGGATGTGCTGATCTGAATCACCTAAGTCTTTCTCACAAGCGGCAACCTGCTCATTTAGCATATTATTAACAGTTTTGCAGTAATCAAAATCTTGTTGAAGGGCACCTACTTTTTCTGAGTCATCAACACTCACATTCTTACCCTTCAAACAGGCTTGAAGCTTAGCAAGTAACACATTGTTCTATTTTTTAAAATTTTCATTTTCTTCAATAGAAGCCTTGTTTTCAGTCAAGTCTTGGTTGTTTGACAAGGACTTAGATTCATCTTGAAGCTGTCTAATAGTAACTTCCAATCTAGTGATTTCAGCTATCAAGATTTTATTTTCATCCTTTAAGCAAGTAATGTGTTCTTTATGTGTATCTATGTCAATCATGAGAGTTTCATTCACTTGCTTAAGATCAGATAATTTTTTACAGGGAGAGCTATCCGCATAATTGTTTACAAGCTTCTTTCTCAATTTTTTGTTTTCAGACTTAAGCCTCTTGTGTTGCTTAGCCAACTCATCATATGCATTCATAAGTTCACCATAGGTAAAGTCCTCAGGATCAGAGTTTACCTGAGATGAAGATGAACTGCTTGGCAGACCTGGGCCGTTGGCCATTAGACAGTGATTCCCATTTCCTTCTTTGTGGATATTGGCCAGTCCATCAAGGATCTCCTTGGCAGTGCTATAGTTGAAAACACGAGAAAACATGGTAACATCTACTCCAGCTTTTATCAGATTGAAGGCAGCATGGTTATCAATATTTTTGGTCCTTTGATCAGCTGATCATACATCTGTATTTAATAGCAGCTCATGAGGACCATTGTATATAAGAGTCCACAACTATGGATCTATGGCATTAACATAAATGAACATTTTCCCTAGCCATGTGGAAAAATCAGAACCATCGAATATGGGCCGGGAGACCATCGAAGCATGTGTAGCAAATGAAGCCATTTTATTAGAATGCACCGGGATCTTTCCCTACAGATCGTAGGATCTGGGAATGATAGAGCTTGGCTCTGATACCAATTGTTAGGTCCGATAGGGTGCAACAGGATCTAGAAGGGGGGGTTGAATAGATCCTTTCTAAAACATGCCCAATTAAAAACTTAACACATTAAGGAATAGTCAAGGGATAAAATGCACATGAGATGCTTAGACATAGTGCACAGCGGAATTAGTAGGAAACAGCTGAAGAGGGAGCTGTAGAAACACAGTGTCAAGTGGTGAGGTTGCCACACTCTTAAGCACAGACGGTTCAGTAAGATAGCATGTGTTTAATCAACCTACAAACCTGTGAATGGGGATAGAGGATAGGGATCAAACATAAACCATTGCACAAGGATTTTTAAGGTGGTTCGGTTGCCAACCCGCAACCTACATTCACCCCTCACCAAACCGATAAGGTTTTACCACACGAGGATGAAAACCTCTCCACACACACACACGGGCCGAGTCCCACAGAATGGAGAGCCCTCCATCTGTCTTCCTACACACAAACTAGTAGGGACTATTCTCCACAGATAGAAGCACGCCTCCGTCTGTCTTCCTACACACAAATTTGTAGGGACGGTTCTCCACAGACCGGAGTATGCCTCCGTCTATCTTCTTACACACAAATCGGTAGGGATGGTTCTCCATAGACCGGAGCACGCCTCCGTCTGTCTTCCTACACACAAATCGGTAGGGACGGTTCAAGATGAAATGAGACAAATGTAAAAGCACAAAAGAAAGACACTGCAAGTGCAGTAGAAAAACAACTCTTCTGAAACGAAGATGAAGCAAGGAAAAGCACACTCAGGAAGGGATAATCAGACGGTGGATTCAAATTTTGCACTTGAATCACCTTTGGACAGATCTGGACACAAGTCCGATCTGGCTTCTTCTTAGGCTCATTCTGGACGTGAGAAGGGTTGCTCTCCTCACTTAGCTTCTCTTTTTCTTCTGCTATCTCTTGACCCTTTCTATCAGCACTGGCCGGTTTTGGACCAAGACTGGGTTGCTATTTTTCTTTCTTTTTCTTTCACAGATTCTCTCTTGAAGGCTCACGCAGATTCTTCTCTCTTGGACAGCGGCTTCAGCAGCAACCTTCTTGCATGGGGTCCTTCCCTTTTATAGGCACAATCAGTCCTCCTAGAAGACGGTTCCAGGCTGAATGTGATTGGCTCTTCATAAACTATCATTTGTCTTCAAGAGCCTTTTGCCTTGGCAGCCTCTGATTGGCCACGGAGGTAGCAAAAAAAGTTTCTTGCAATTTCTTACTTTGGTTGACAAGAAAATATGTGAGAGGGGCTTCCCAAGTAAGATTTGTAGCATCTTCTTTTTTCTGCTGGCAAGACAGTCAAGGATGTCCTTTTGTCCTGAGGGATCTGACTGACAGAGCATGTGATTGGGTGGAGGCAAAAAGGTGAGTACCGGATAGGTGACTATTCCCGAATATGGTAACCTACTTTTCTATTGACCAAAAGGGCTGAAATCGTAAGCCAATGATGACATGGAAGTTGACTGAGCAAAGGTACCTTTCTAGACCTCAAAAGACGTGTTTTTGGGAATTTGCAATTCTTTTTTTTGCTCCTTAGATCACCCAATTGAGTTGACAGAAAATTGCTTAAACTGGAGAGGCTTCTGGTAGGATTTTCTCACTGAGGCATTTCACCGAACTGGTGCTTTTCTCCATGAGGTCGATGCATGTTAGAGAAACAAGGTCGGTGCACATTTGTTTATAGTATGACCAAGTCTGTGTACATTTGCAAACCAAGTCTATGCATGTCCATTTGCCAAGTCTGTGCTCATAGGGAAGGTCGGTGCTCATTTCATAACAAGGTCGATGCACATCTCATTCTTGATCATTCAAGGTCGGTGCATGTTTCAAGGTCGGTGCACATTTCATATTTCCTCACATGCAGGTCGGTGCACATTTCATTCTAGCCATATGATGGTCGGTGCACATTTCATTCTTTGAACATTCAAGGTTGGTGCATGTTTCAAGATCGGTGCACATTTCATATTTCCTCACATTCAGGTCGGTGCACATTTCATTGTCAACCATATGAAGGTCGGTGCACATTTGAAGCTTCTTCAGTTGAGGTTGGTGCACATTTGGAACTCCTTCACTCAAGGTCGGTGCACATAGGAATTACTTCAGTAAAGGTCGATGCACATTTGAACTCCTTCAGCAGAGGTCGGTGCACATTGTCTTTTTGCATCTGAAGGTCTATGCACATTTTCTCTGAAGCATTGAGGTCGATGCATATTTCATATTTTTTCATATGCAGGTCGATGCACATTCCTATCTAACGAATGTAAGTCGGTGCAACTGAAAACCAAGGTCGATGCACATCACATACTCTAAACATTCAAGGTTGGTGCACATTACCGATCCACCATATACAGGTCAATGCACATTCCAAGGTCCACGCTTGTCAAGGTCGGTGCACATTACTGTTTGGAGCAGAGAAGGTCGATGCACATTACTGTTTGAAGCATAGAAAGGTCGATGCACATCTGACTGCAGCTCATGAAGGTCGATGCATATCTAACTGATTGAACGTAAAGGTCGATGCACATATTCTGTTTCCATTAGAAGGTTGATGCATATGTAGACTTCTCTTTAGTAAGGTCGACGCACATTTGGACCTCTCTTCAGTAAGGTCGACGCACATTTGGAGAATAGGGTCGGTGCACATTTTGAACTTCCTCAGAACCTTTTTCCAATCTTTCTGCCCAGTTCTTTCTTGCATCTTGGAGCAATGACCCTTGGTGAGATCTGCCTTGATTTTTGTGTAATTAATTTGTCTTGATTTCTGTGCATTTGTAACTTGGCCTGAAACTTATACATGGAGGCATCATTAAGAGCAATTAAGACTCACAAATGAGTCATGGTTAGACATCATCAAAACTCATAGTTAGACATCATCAAAACAAGATATATCCAACATTTGGTTTTTAGGATCATGCCCCAATCGTTGCGCTAAAAGCTCGAGCTAGTAGCGAAGGCGGACCGTATTTCCTTATGGCATTGCAGAACCCCACGTCTATGTGTTGTGGGTGGGCATGAGGGGCTTCGCACATGGACTCCATAATCCATGCAGCGGGATGGGCTGCCAATGCACCGATGCCCCACGTGGATCCCATAATCCATGTGGAACAGCAAATCCCTAAGATGCTAGAAAATCCAACAAGGTCGATGCATGTTCATGCATTGAGAAGAGTAATGTCACGCCCCGAACCGATAGTAATGGGAAGCGATGCTCGGAACGTGGCAGCGAAACAGTTATGATAATTAGAGCAGAAGATAAATAAACACAATAAATAATATTTAAACACATGGAGACCATTGATTTGAGAAAAATATAGTTTTATTGATATTTGGAAATTGAATTACAAATTTGACTCAATTTTTACAATAATAGACTCAATGAAAGAAATAAAGAAGAGAAAATAGCAAGACCCACTATGCTAACTAGACTCAAGAAAATAAAAAGACTCCGGTCTCTATGTTCCAGGTTCACTCGATCACGCTGGCCCAATCCCAATTACAAATGTTCCATCTACCACGTTACCTGAAAAGGATGAAAATACGGGGGGGGGGGGGGTGGGTGAGCCAAAAGCTCAGTAGGAATTACACTCTATTATCAGGCAAATTTAAGTGATTAATCATTTTTAGGAATGTATAAATAAAGCGAGAAACTCAATTTAGCAAACTAAGTAACCAACACGATCAGAAGATAAACGATAGATAAACAAAAAGGGATCTTGCAAGTCTAGATATCAAGCACCACTATCAAGAACTTTTCCATGATTGGCCATTTCAAGTCAAGTCATGTCATGTCAAGTCATGCAAGCAAGTACTTCATGCATTCAAGCATGAATAGCAAGTATCACGAGAGAGTGGAATGTCGTAGACCCAACACGCTAGATAGTACCGGTGCCAAATGTCACACCTAGTCATTCACCTCCCCGGGGATCAAGTACTTTCCGGGTGCTCCTCCCAGGACTAGACTGGGCCCTTTAATGTGTTTGCCTTGGCATTGATTTGTTTGGATCAGAGATCCCACGAATCTAGACATCCATGAATAATGATGGCCAAGAGTTCAAAGATCAAGCTCATGTAATCAAGGTAGAATGTGTAAGAATATTGATTTTCTGGAGATTCCAACAACAAGCTCATTAATCGAGAAGAATTAGTCATTTAAAGAAATGACTCTTGAATGGATAAATGTTGACAATAGACCTAACAATAGATCAAAACTCGAGGTACAATAGCCTAGTTAGGCTAGAGTAGCTTACACATATCAAAACCATGAGAACAACAATTTTTGAAAAGCTGGAAAGTTAATCGGTCAGCAAAGGACCGCTCAGATAATAACACGGTCTAATCAGGACCGCGTACAACATAAACGGTCCAAAGTGGGCCGTGATCAGGACTAGACGGTCCTAGTTGGGCCGTTGGAAGATATAAACGGTCTAATAAAAACCGCGTACATTACAGAGTCCAGAGGACTACGGTCGACGCACAGCCGGTTAAAAACGGTCATAGGAGGGCCATTCAAGAAATCGGGCAGTCATGACTGAACCGCTTAATGACATAACGGTCTCAGAAGAGCCACGATCAAACGGACAGTCCTGATTCCAGGATTTAGCAAAAATATGCAATTCGATTGAGTCAAAAAGGTTCAGGCTTGTGGGTACAACCCGCTCGGCGTCCTAGTGGGAATCCCAGGCTCGCGGGGGCTTACGGAGGCCTCGGAACATGAACACCTAGTCCAGCGGAAGGAATATCCGACGGAGAGGCACTCGATGTCCAAGAATTAAGGGCTCACAATCAATGGAAAACTGGATGTTCGATCCAGCCGTCATCACCAGAGTGGCACGACCTTAAAAAAAATTAATAAGATAATAAGGTGATAATGGAACAAATGAGACTAACTTTAATTACTCTACTCATTTTCAATCAAGTGATGATACATGAAAGATAATCATGAAAGGACAATAATTTAGAAGAGGGTTATACTTAGATCAATTATTTCACAAACCTAATCATATAGTGGGTTTTTACCACAAAATTAGCTCTAGTATCATGCTGTTAAACTAACATATCAGACCGGAAACAAAACAATACTTTTACTGTAACAGGAATAAACACGGTCTAGAGATAGATCACCCAGTATCTGAGACGGTCAGAAGGGAACCGCTCAGAACCAGCGCAATCATCTTTTCTTTTGAAAATCCACCGCCATGAAGCGGTCTATCAAGGGCCCGTGTAAGTTATAGACGGTCATTGGAGGGCCGTCTCACCTTTCAAACCCCACTAAAAAGGCGGTCTATCGTGCGTCCGCTCTTGGCTGCGTGGTCCCTGTTACGACGTTTCACTAACCGAGTCCCAAATCACAAAGAACCTCGACACACAATGATTAGAACTCCGATTGCAAGCGATAGGGTGAATAATAATTGGGCAAACAGATACCATTGGAAAGAGCATTAAAATACACATAAGGTCACATGCTTTGATTAAAGTTTAAAGTGATTTAACTAAACATAAAATGGATTAATATGGAAATTAACCCTTCGGGTACACCTCCAAGTAATCGATGAAATTGGAACAACACAATGCATGGAATTTAGGAAAATTAGTATTAAAAGAAAGATCTCGAAAAGATGAACAAGATAGTATAATTAATTCTTAGTTCAGCCTGAGAGACACCCACCTTAATCGAAGAAAAAGGAAGAAGAAAACGCGCCGGAACCCTAACTCGCGCCACCCTAGAACGCCCAAATTCACTCAACTCTGGCCACGAAAGTCCACGCTACATGTTGGAAAATCAAAAGGAGGCCTATGGCTGCGAAAGTCCTCTATTTATAGGGTGTATGGAGGGTTCTAGTGGTCGAATTGGACTCGAGACTCCAATGGGGAAAAAGTGCTGAAAATCACACACATTGACCAAATCCACGCCGCCGCCGCCGAGGGAGGCATCTAGAGGCTAGGGTTTCGAAGGGAAAACGAGCTCCTAGGGTTTACCTTTCGATTGGGCCTGGTTTGGGCTTGATTGATTAAGAATTGGGCTCCAATTTGGTCGTTTAAGGTTGACCTATTAAAACAACGAATTTAGCCATTAATTCCTTAATTCAGCTTAATCAAATTATTATTAGGGGTCGGCCCAGTTGACATTATTGTTAAACACTTCGTTATCTATAAGAATATATATTTTTTATATTTTTAGAAATTAGTCAAAACTTTGGCCTACGGGTGA
The DNA here is from genome assembly GCA_022559845.1 of Amorphophallus konjac. Lineage (NCBI taxonomy): Eukaryota > Viridiplantae > Streptophyta > Magnoliopsida > Alismatales > Araceae > Amorphophallus > Amorphophallus konjac. The sequence goes on along the minus strand of CM040120.1, from coordinate 349,397,288 downwards.
AATTCAATTAATTTAATATATATACACATTAAATTCAGATTATCATGAAAAATTCAATTATCTCTTGAAATACGAAATTTCTTTTAAGGTAATTGTAGAAAAATAATTATTTTTTTATTGATATAATTTGGCCACTTTCAAAATAAATAATACTCTTTAATTAAGAGAAATCATTGAAGTCATTAAATAACAAGTTAATAGCTTTAATTCCAATATATATTTCAAAATTTTACTTTTATATTTTATTATTTACCCGGGGTGTTACAAGTAAGGTCGGTGCATATATGTATTCCAGTCTAGACGGTCAGTGCTTATGCAGAAGAGTTGCATTGAAAGGTCGATGCATCTCCCATCGGCCATGTACTAACAGGTCGATGCACATATGACTTTCGGTCTAGAAGGTCGATGCACATGTGTACTTTTGGTCTAAAAGGTCGATGCGACTGAAGAAGTCTTGCTCTATCAGGTCGGTGTGCCACATACATAACATGTGCTATCAGGTCGGTGCATATACATTCTCTTTGTCAAGTAAGGTCGGTGCACATATATTCATTATGTCGTGTAAGGTCGGTGCACATATATTCATTGTGTCGTGTAAGGTCGGTGCACATATATTCATTGTGTCATGTAAGGTCGGTGCACCTAGAACTGCATCAATGGGACAATGACAAGTAGAAGGCACAGGTCGATGCTTCAAGCCAAGCCTTGATATACCACTCGTTAGGAAGTCAAGCCTAAGGAAATGTCTCGATCCATTGAAGCTTTGCCTCGTGGCAGCAGAGTAGTTCCTGCAAATAAAGGTCGGTGCAACAGTGTTGGTAATATCACTCAAGTCAAAGCATATCAACACTTCAAAGCCAATAGGTCGATGCATCAAGATACTCATGTGCTACATCTGTGAGGAGGTCGGTGCACTTATGAGGCAGCTTGAGGCAGAAGAGCAAAGCTCCAACTAACAAGGTCTGAGCACTCAAGAGACAGGTCGATGCAGTTGCTGGGAACTGAACATTGTAGATCAACTAAGGCCTGGGCATTTTAAGGATAGGTCGATGCATATTACAATGCACAAGGTCAAGGTAGCAGAAGAAATTAATGGACCCTAATGGAAGTCAGTCTACAGCCATCAAAAGGAACTCAAGGGCTCCATTAGCTAAGTCTATAGCAATTCACCATAGCAGCAGCAGCAGGTTCAAATACAGCAATTCACTTTCAGCACAAGTTCAACAAGTCAGTCTAATTCTCCAAGTCAGAAGACTTCAAGACATCAGAAGCAGCTGAAGTCAATAGAACTCATCTGAATGTCTTGGTCATTAGCAGCAGTAGCAAAAGAAGATCGAAGCAGCACTGCCTTAAGCCAGAAGGTCAGAGCATTAGAATAGTGCCTAGATGCACTAAGTCAAAGGTCGATGCAGTTGTATCAGCTGTTGCTAGTGAGGTCAATGCTACAGGATTCGAAACCCTTAACTTAAGTCCAGATCCAATAAAGGTGTTTGACCCTGTAATCAGCATAAGTGACACGTGATCCCAGGAATGGCGGGAAAGGTGGCACGTGGACCCATGAAGCTTATGATTGGGCACGTGATCCAAGGCTCGATGAGTAGAGGACTAATCTCATCCTACCACATGGCCGAATGGGATAAAAAGCAATCAAATTACTTTAACCAAAAAGCATCTCCGGAAGCCCTATTCTTCATATAAATAGGAAGCATCCTTCTCTGAGCTAAAAGCGGTGACAGGGCTGAGATAGAAGGGAGCGGTCATAGAAGGCTGCCAAGAAAGAAGTTGTTGCTACGAAGAAAGAGAGACCACCAGAGAAGTGGAAGGTGAGCCAGTGAGCGTGAGATTAGAAGAAAAGAGAGAGTAGTTCAGAGAGCGAAAGAGCTCATAGCAGAGGAAGAAGAAGGGAGAGTAGGAGATAGAGAAGAGTGATCAAGAAGCAGCCATAGCGTCTTGAAGATCAGATCATTGTTGGCCTCTGGATCAGATCCAAGTCAAGTTGCTCCTGCGATAGCTATATTCTTTCTATTTTCATGATGAGGGCATCCCTTGCCCCTACACATTTTCTCCGGACTCGGATTGTTCGTCGGCAAGCGCCATTATGTTAGTCATGTATTTTTGAGTCTAGTCATGTAATCTTCACATTTTCTTTGAGTCAATATCATGTAATTTTCCTTTTATTTGAGTCATGTACCTAGGGTAGTGAGTCATTTTCCTAAGTATTGTGTCATTAGGTTGGTTTGTTAGGCTATTGGGCCCAATTCATTGGGCTTGGCCCAAGGGCGCCCCTACCCCTTCAGTTATTTGTCATTGAGTCAAATGTCAGGGACTTTTGTAGAAATGTGGGTTTCCTATATATAGGACCCCATTCCCCTCATTTTGAACTAATGAACCATTGCATGAATATTGAAATCCAATTCCAAATCCCACTAGATCTCTCTCTCTCTCTCTCTTCCCCAATCCCAAAATTCGAAATTTTCTCTCTTCTCCCCATTCACCTCTCATTAAGACCTCTCCCCTTCCCCATACACTCATTTAACTCCCCCCCAACCCCAAGGTGGAATCCCCCAATCACTAGGCCACCCTCCAACCCCCAACTACCCTACCCACTTCCCCAAGCACCCTTCCCTTTCCCCCATACAACCCACCACTTCCGTAGGCCATTTGAATTCAAATCTCCCTTCCCTCCACAGCCCTAGGGCACCCCCATGACCCCTCTCCTTGGTTAGGGTCGCACCCCCCCTCTCTCTCTCATCTCCACCATTCTTCCTTGCTCCTCTCCATCATCTCTCAGCCCTAGTTCGCAGTTGAAGACCTGCAGAAGACCAGCAACTTGCAGCAGCGACTCCGACCACATCCCAGCGAGTTCGAAGACCCAAGAGCTATCCACGTAAGCATCTTCTTGTCTTCTTCGCAATGGAAGTAGTTTCATCTTCATCCGAGCTATGTGCTACCCGGGAGCTCCGTTCTCCCACAACTGCGCAGAGCTGCCCCTGCTGAGTACCAGAACCGGAGTAGAAGCTTCACCACGACGAACCTTGGAAGAATCAGTTCAAGAGCTCTTCTACAAAGTTCTTCCTCGACCTGTCTAATTTCAGAATCAAGAGCAGAACTTCGATCGGCCTTCTTGATCCATAGTTATCAATTTTCTCCCTCAGCTACGCGGGTCTGCTACCCATAGTCTGCACCGACCTGCCATCATTTTTCAGAGTCCCCTGGTCTTCTCCCACATTGTTTGGCTTCCCCATCAGTTTTTCTGCGAAGAGGACTCATCCACGGTTCCAACGACTCTGACGGTGCTTGATTCTGAGTTTGGGAGCTATCGAGGCATCCTCTGCAACCTACTATTGGAAACCAGGAGCTGCCAGTCCGAGACTCTGCCTCCCTGTTCGGGCCTCCACCCAGACCAGCATCGGCAACAGAAGAAATTAAAAAAATTTGGACGACTTCCCCGGCCTCCTACGAAGATTTTCCAGGTGGTTTCGTCCTCGGAAAAATTCGGTAGCAGTTGCAGCAGTTAATTCCTCAGTCCCATATCAGCACTCACAGAACTGGACAGATTCGGCATCGGCTTCTTCTCTTGTGTTTTCATCGCTTTCTCCCCTCCCCGCTTGGCCGGCTGAAGGCCCCTCCCTGTGTGGAGGTAACTTTTGGTTGTAATACATTAAACCTCACCCCGAGATCCCCCCCCTTACATGGGGCGTAGTGCTGTACTCCTTTCAATTTCAGGTTGAAGCGACACCGACGCGGCGTACGGGTGCATACCCTCGCCTCCCCGCTCGCCCCCGTCTCCGGCCGGAGTCGGCGTCTTCACACCGGATAGGTGAGCTCCTGAACATCTCTCATTACTGTAATGGACTTGCTTAGCTTAGTATTGCTATAGTTACTCCGTCGGCGGTGAGAGAGTGTCCGATTTTAAATTGCCACCAAATTGAGTGACCACCGCGGGCGAGTTGTGAGAGCTTCCACTCAACCCACACCCTTGGTGTGTTGGCCGCCCGTGATTTGGGCTTCCCTTGGCCCATTTGGGGTCCGCGGTAAGCTAGCCGACCCTTGGAGAACCAAGGTCCCGCCTCAGACCCTCTCCATCATCACAGAGTCGCCTTCGGGCACTAACGTGCGCCAAGCGAGTGAGTCGCTAGTGTGAGTCCGCTGCCTAACCCGAATGCTTGCATACTTAGGTCCAAGGTCGGCCTCACATCAATTGGTATCATCATCATAGCATCCTAGTTGGTCTCACATCAAGTGTATCAAAACATATTCATCACATCATCATAGGTCTTAGGTCGGTTTTACATCATTTCATCTTTGTTTCTTTTGCTTTGGTGTTTGTTATTTCTTATTCTTTAGCAAGCTGTGAGGCTCAACAGCAAGGATTGATTCCTTGGGTTAGCAAGTTGTGAGGCTTAGCAGAAAGGATTGATTCCTTGGGTTAGCAAAGCTGTAAGGCTCAGCGGATAGCAAGCTGTGTTGCTCAGCGGTGTAAGCAAGCTATGATGCTCAGCGGTTCAAGCTGTTTGTCAGCAGAAAGCCTCACTCAGGTTTGAGTGGGGGATGGACGTAGGTCTATGGTAGCAGACCGAACCATCTAAAATCTCTGTGCACTGTGGTTTGTGTGACTATCCAATTCCATATCTTCTATCCCCCTTCGCAGGTTGTCTGAGCATTTACTATTTGAAGTTCTTCTATGTGTTATCAGTCCATATCCAACACAGCTGTGAAGTGTCGTCTGCGTGCTTAGTAGAGTCTCAGGCATAGTGTGCTTGCTGAGATTTTGAGTGTGAACTACAATATAACATTTGTTTAGCTTGAGCCATCTAGTTCTATTTCTGCACGATTTTATAGCGAGAGTTTTAATTGAAGCAATTTTTGGAGGAGATCTATTCACCCCCTTCTATATCTCAGTCTTGCACCTAAATATTCTAACATATTATATGTAATTAAATTTGGGGACCAAATTCTTTTAAGTGGGGGAGGGTGTAGCAACCCGGATAAATACAGGAATAAATAAATAAAGCCTCCAAATAAAACAAACAAAATATAAATATCCAACTCACAAGCCCTCATTATTGGGCTTCAACCCATATACACTCAATGGCTAGATGAGTCTCACGTAGGTGAGATCTAATATATACCAAATGGGCCTTTAGCCCATAACCTCTTCCACAGTGGGAAGGTAGTGCTTAGGATATATGTGTATATACAGATAATAGGGAGGTTGTGTTACAAACCCAAACTTCACCACGTTCGAACATGTATTGGCCTTAGGGTTTCAAACCTAACCAAGAAGGTGGCTGCAGATATAGCAGGATGGTGATATACGTGAGAAACTTTAGACGAGTTAGGATTGCTTTCATGGGAAACTTCTATCCCTTTAGGATTCTAAAACCCCACTAGGGGTCCCTCCTCTATAAGAACCCTACCCCATCGACGAGCTCTGGCTACTGCTGCTGCTTGTATTATTTTCCCTTGTGTCAACGTAGAAGGGCAGCTTCCTCCTCCTCATGTGCCGGCCGTAGCTGCGTAAAGAGGAAGCTGTGCTTCTTTCTCTTTCTTCTACGATCGTTGCTGCATCCTACTGCAGTAAACAAACGGAAGAGGAAGTCTTCTTCTCTGTCGTTTCTTCCGTCTGACGACTATCACACGTGAAGAAGCCGCCGTGTGCTTCTTCCATCGTGTTCGTTTGTAGCCGTCTGCTTCTGTTCAAAGTGTTGTAGTTTATATTCTTCTTCCACGATCGTGTGCTGCTGCTGCTATTGTTGTTGCTTTAGCTGTTGCATACTCTCTTTTCTCTACTTCATTCATCTTCCGGCTCATCCCGTAAGAGGTAGGTTTTCTCAAGAAACGAAGCCCAATACAATAGAAAGTAAGTAACTACATGCATATAGATCTTATATCATGTTCATAGATTCATCCCATAACGTCTATTTTGAGTTTTACGTGTCTCTGTTAATTTTTCTGATGCATAGGAAAATAGCGACCAAGGCGTGGCCGCTTATTGAATGAACGCCCGCGCGAGCAGTCGCCAATTTCTTGAAAATTATGACAATAACCAGGGCACAGTTTAATCGGCGACCTTAGCCATGTCGCTAATTCTTTTAGTGAAATTAATAAATACCATATGTTAGAATTCAATATTTTTGAAATATAGAGTTAAAAATTCTGCATGAGCATGTTTTTGGAACCTTTATATTTTTCTCTGTCTATCCTTGTCTTTATTTTTCTGATTATGTGAACTTCAAGTTTATGAACAGTGTTATGTGTCTAAAAACGTACCTGCCCGATGCGTAACATCAAACAAAAAATGAGCGACAATTACATTGTTGCTATTTAGATAATGAGCGCCCTTATACGGTGGCGTTGATTTGTAAAACATTTAGTAAAAATGAAATATATGGAAATTATAATTCTGTGACATGATAGTAGACGTTATTTTAAGATTAGGTGTCGTTGTGGACGATCGCTAATTATAATTGAATTATGTGATTCTGGAAAATTACAAGAATTAGCCCCAGTTCATAGAGTCGCTAATTCTTAGTAATTTAAATTGGATTTCTGTAAAATATAAGATTGAGCGAACTTTCAGGAAGTCGCTATTTCTAGATGTAGCGACCTCTGATAAGGCGCCAATTCTTCTCTCTCAGTTTTATCGCGTTTCTCAACCCATATCGTGGGTTTACTTGGCACTCTCATCTCACATTCGTAAATAGAGTCCCTGTTTTATTTCTATCGATTACACACTCAATTCTTGGTGATGATTGGACCCTCCATGGGATGTTCCTTCCTTTCGACTGGTACTTTCTTCATTGAGACCTCCGTAAGTCTACGCTAGCCAATTCTTTAATGAGCGACCATGTTAACGGGCGCTATTTCATCGTGCCTATACTGTTCAGAGGAATTAGCAGCCAGACAGTGGGCGCTATTTCTGTAATTGATGGCGACTGAGTGGACACCAATTACCCAGTTTCATGACATGTCTTGGTTTTCATGAGGTTTAATGATGTGTCATACTTGTTCAAGTTCTGCCCTTGAACTCCTTCATTCGTGAAATCTACCTTATCATCTTACAATGGTTTATTCTCAGAATTCTATATTGGCTATAACTATAGTGGATGTCTAAAATATACATGACTTAATGCTTGTGCATATAGGGCCCGATTTGGTCCTGGGAGTGTTGACATGTTTTGTTCTACTCTCTTTTTCTCTCTCTTCAAGACCGGCTTAAAAGATCACTTCTCTCCTTCTAATGAATCGATATGTAAAATAAAATAGGACAGTAGAAGGAGAACAGAAGAGAGTAAAGAACCGTGATCGCCACCAAGGTGCCGTACGCGATGAACACGCCGTACCTTGGAAAGAGGGAGAGACACTCACCTGGCTGCAACGCTGGGAAGATGAACGGCCCTTGGAGAGCCGCTTATAGAATGCACGGTCTTACGATAGACCGTTTAAGGCTGCTGCAGAAGATGTGGGATGAAGCGCTCCTGGAAGTTGAACGGCTCTGGAACAACCGCAGGAAGAAGAAGGACGGCCCAGGTAGCACCGCACGTCTCCTTGAACGGCTAGTAGAGAACCGCGCAAGACCACCAAGCCAGAAGTCGCAAAGGGGTCCAACCTCCACCCTCTCCAGCCGGCCAGAGGGGATGGGCCTCGTGCTAGGAATTGCTGACCTGCAAAAGAACGTGAAAACACAAAGATAAAACCTAGATTAGAACTGGGCAGTGTAGTAAATGCCAAAATAATAAGGAGTGAACATTAATAAGTGGAAAGGGGGATACCTGGGGGATTTTAAACCCCTAGGGTGTCAAAACGTGGGTGGGTGTGTGCATGGCAATGAAGATGAAGAAGAACCTGGGGAGAAAAGGAGGAAAACAATGCATGCAATGAAATGGTGGACCATACCAATCAAACACAAAAGACTCAAAACTAGACTACTCCCTGAACCGGAGGCTTGTATGGACGTAGAAAGCCTCCCTCCTTGGTGCTAGGTCGCTCAAGAATGCGGCAGGGCTTCGCCGTCGACCAAAATCTTCCCCTTTTCCTCCAACCCGGCCTTTAGGGTCTATTTATAGAGCACCTAAAGTCCTAGTTTGAAATTAGGGTTTAGAGGTATTTTTAGGTCGAGATAATCAAAGGGAAATCGTAGATAAATAGATTATCTTTCATCCAGTCGAAACGGCACTAAAAATAGTTTATTATCCGCGGAAAAAATGATGGAAGAAGTTAGGGATAAAACCACGGATAAAAGGGATAAAATCTGTTGAAATTTAGCATTCGAACGGATGAATGGTCTTACGATAGACCGCCCAACCGGATGTGCGGTCATGTCCTGACCGTCCAACCTCGTCAGTGGAAATTCAAAATAAATAGAAAATAATCCAAATTATCCACTGAACTGACCGAAACCTTCATTGTTGGACTCTTATAGATGAACGGCTCCCAGGAGACCGTCCAAAGGTAGAGCGGCCAAGGACAAACCGTTCTAGCCTTGTCAGTGATAAATCAAAATAGGTAAGATAATTAGATAATTATCTAAGAAAACCATTCAGCGCAGGACTCTGAGAGATGAGCGGTCATCATCAGTCCGTCCATCAAATTGAACGGCCAGAATAGGACCGCATAAATGCTTGACGGTGGAAATTCAGAAAATTACCCATAATATTCCAAAATATATGAACAGTCCACAGTCAACCGCACATGGGTTGAGCGGCCCGTGATGAACCGTACATGCACATGGGCACTTGAAACTTATAGAAAAGCCCAATCAACCAAAACCTTCTCCCCCCTAGTGGAAAGGTGATGGAGTGGGTAAAATCCACTTCTCCCCCTTTCCCTAGGCAGGGCTTTACACAAAAAAAAAAACAAAACCAAGGCCCGTTAAGCCCTGAATCAACTTGGACCTAACCAAGGAGGGAGGCAACACATAAAATTGGCCCAAAACATGCCTGAAAATAGCCCTAACGGGTGATGGACAACTCGAGACATTAACAAATGGGAGTAAGAGGAACGACTCAACTTATCGGCATAAAACGGGTGTCAACAGATGCCCCTCCTTAACGTCCTCTTTGCAGGGGAGCGAGCGGAGGTGAAGCGGAAGTGACATGGAACATGGAGATGGAGCGAAGCGGACTGGAAAAGCTAGTGTTAAGGTAAAATGACACCCATTTTTACCCACCAGCGATAAAAATCTTCCGGAAAACTTTGAACCAAATGCAAGGAATGATAAAACCAAAAGGGACACCAGTCTAGAGGAACTAAACTAAATGAAATAAATTGATAAGACCAACCTCATTTGGGACACAATCTCGCGGTCCAATGAGGAGGCCAAAAGAAGGCAACAAAAGTAAAGAAAATAGGCTAAAGCTCGAGACGGGGACCTCTTAATCAACCAAACCAAGCGAATCGACCAAAGAGAACCTTCCAACTCAGAGTGGAATTAGTTCCTCTTACTCAAACACTGAACGCATAGCTAACCATCACTGATGGGACATCCTTCAAGCAAACCATGGGGCATGAAAGCTCAAAAAGATGCGTATGATGCGTGCTGGGCTAAAATAAAAGAAATCGCTAAAACAAATGCGAAGAAAGATTAAAATATAAAATACTCGAGAATAATATTGCTAAGCTGGGAAAATCAGAGTCAAGATACCATCCGCAACCACGGCGTGCAGGATAGAACCATCCTCCCTAGGACATCCCAACGTAACGGCCTATCTGAAGATTAAACACGTGAACCTGGATCATCATCATTTTTGTTAAAGGGGAACATCAGATCCTGGAACACGTAGATAACTAACTGGTTCTCGAGATAATATAATATAGTACCATATAATAATGCAATAAGGGTGACAAGGATAGAAGGCCATACCTGACTTACCTGTGCAGGTGGAACGGTGAGTGAAAGTTTGGATTTTCTTTTTTCTGATTTTTTATGGATTTTCATGTATAAGACAAGCAAGATAAATATAGTAAAGATAACATAACGATTAACTGAACGACAAACAACATGACATAACATGATGAATGTAAACAACACAACAAGACGAACAAGCACATAAGCAAAGGCATAAACAAACAATACGCATGCATGAACATGGAGTGACATGACAACAATTGGTGGGACAACACATGGTTGGGTTAAGAATATGACGGATCACACGGTTGGGACAACACATGGGACATAAAGGGGCGAATATCAACATGTGAAAGATAACCAGCAACATGTGGCGAGGAACAAAATAACATGTGTGGGACATGGACGTGAGATAAGCACACGGCGGGATAAAAGACATAAACAAATACACTCTCCGATCAAAACTCGAGATCAGAGTGAAGCACAACCGCCAGGTTCATAGTCGTGAGGTAAAGTCCTCTCATAAAGATGTAATCATTGCAAATAAAAGCTGAGAAGGACATAAGCTTCAGAACAGATCGAGAGAGTGGATTGAAGAGAAGAACAGATCAAAAGATGAACATGAGACAGATAGAATAAAATATAGAGTAAGGAAAGCTTGAGTACCTGCAACTTGCACACTTAGCAAACAGATTACGTATCCGTTCTCAATATAAAATATAAAAGATAAATATTTTTAGATTTCTTAATTTTCTTATTTTTTTTGGATTTTGAAAATATTTAATTTTTTGGATTTGAATAATATTTCATCATTTTTTTTGGATTTTTTGACAGTATCTCGTTCAATTTTTCTTTAGATTTTTGACAATATCTCATTTTTTTGGATTTTCGATAATATCTCATTTTTTTTGTACTTTTGAATAGTAATCCACAGCACCTAAAGATAGGCTCGAACTATAGGCCAGGGATCATCGTCCCTCCCCTCTCATTAAAGACTTCCCTTGAGTAGGGTGTGCACGTGAGGGTGGCTTACCACAACCAACTGTCTCTAAAGAATGGTGCCCCTACTAAGGCCATACCCGGGATACAACCCAGCCTAAGAGGAAGGAGTAGATAAAAAATTGGAGACAAGCTTTATACAGGATGGGAGACATCAGGACTCGAATTCCTTCCAAGACACCACCCCTCAAAGAGTAGGTCTGTTGCACCGGGGCTTTATGTCTTTGATTTTTAGACCCATATTTATCAGGCACGCATGCGACCGGGCTCATGACATCCCGCGGGGAACTATACTGCCACTCTTGCCATGCCTTCCAATCATAATTTTGTATTCATTGATCTTCTCATTCATAGCCTTTACTGACTAGATTTAGCGTGAAAGCTCATTGTTGAGGGTCAAGACTGCCCCTATTTGAGACCTCTCCCGTATTAGGGAGCGCCTAGGTTAGTCTTCTTATCCATCCATCTCTTGCCCCTGCACTTGGCCGAGCAGAGAAGAGAAAAGACCTTTGTGCATACCCAAAGTATGGCCAAAGCAGCAACGGTGTGCCTTAGAGAGATCGGCTATGGCTCGCCGTGTAGTGTGTGAAAAAATCCATACTCAAAGGTCACCCTCAACAATCGGGGAAAGAAACTAGACTCACAGCGCGGAGCTATCACCAGCCTAAGGATGCTACAGAAGCTAACTTTTTATTTGACTAATTAAGCAAATTCAACTAAAGCCACTCAACCATGTTGAGGAACCAACGTTATAAGCATGTGCAGAAATAACAGAGTAATAGCAATGATTACATGTTCTGGCACAAAATCAAAGATACCTTTGCAGATCCAATGTGTGGAAACCGGCCTCCTGAAGCGATCTCGATCATCGAGCTTTGAGGAGCGCGAACTTTGTTTTCCTTGCTTGTCAGGATAAAGGATGAAAGGAGAGCAAAGGATTGGATTCCTTGACGTAGAGGAGTGGCAGACATCATACTGGACGAAGGAGGGATAAAAAAGAAGAGAGACGAGGGCTAGAACTCCCTCGTTAAGGCACTGAGGCCCTGATAACAAGGAACCAAGTACAGAATAACTAGTGATTAACTAAGATCAAGGCGGGCTAAAGCCTCGAAAATAACAAGAAAAAGGGTAATGACCCTAAAAGGGTGAGGAGGAAAGAACAGAAAGACGACGAAAGGATACCTGCAAAGACAAGGAAGAAGGAAAACAATCATCCGACGTGGTCGAAGAAAAGAAATAGTGATCACCCGCCAGAGGCGGGGAAGAAAAAGTATGAACACCTGACAAGGTCGGGGAAAAGAAATGGAAACCACCCGACAAAGTCGGGGAAGGATCAGAAAAACCACCCGACAAGGTCAGGGAACGAGCGCCAGGAATCCCCAACATGGTCGAGGGAAAGAGACGAGAAGTGAAATCCGGGCGTATCCGGAAGAAAGAATAGAAGAGGCCCCTAGATCAGGGGAAGAGGGGGACATAGGCCGAGGCCTAGAATGACGAGGATAGGAAAAGATGGTGGAAATGTGGTCAGGTGGTGAAAGGTACACCACCCAAGGATAATAACTGAGTAACAGAAAAGACGAATGGATAGAAGAAGGGGAATAGGAAGTGGACCCCCGACTGCACAACTGACGGCCTTTGAACTTATGCCGCTGCCTCTTCTTAGTCGAAACCTTCTTGAAACCACTCCGCCTGGCGCGGGCTCGGACATTTGGGCTTCTTGTCTTGCAATACTTTTTCAGATAATGGGCCCACCTGGCAGACGGCCTGGCCCGACTGTTAACATGCAACTTCATCGGGGCGGCTGCCCCTAGACCCCCAGTGCTAACAATATGCATACATTCTTGGGCAAATAGCTTCTCAACTGAATGAATATCATGAAGCCACGGAGTTTTATCTCTTGGCATTAGAACATAGAGGTTCGGCAACTCCACTCGACAATCAGGCTTGAAGCATAACTCCCGTACTAGAAGAGCAGGACAAAGCTGAGGGAGATCAATGCGCGGAGTTGACGTGGCCGGCATGCCAATAAATTTAGGGAAATTGCACAGTAAGTGCAGAATGTCCTTGGAAAGTGCAGAAGATGCGGCCAATTGCCCCTTTAATAGGGAATCCATCAGGCTCCGGGCGGCCGTATGTGTTAGCATAATCCGAGTAGAGAACTCCTCTCTGCCAGTGAACTGGACAGCAATCGAGCGAGGGGTAATAATAGTATTAATGATGAACTTCCCGGTGAGCAAAGAGATTGCTACCGGCCTCGCCTTTGAAGAAACTGGCACCAACACAAGGGAACTCTTCTTTGCAACCGTTCTCATAGTAAATGCAGGCTCATTACCCCTAAAATGGCCAGGAACCCAGACTCGGACCGGCATGCGGCAGATGAAATCTTGAGGCTTGTAATGCATAATCAAAGCCTGGCTCGGCTCTTTATCTCCCTGGGGACTAGACCCGAGGGGCACCAAAGGTAGCCTGTACCTGCTTCGCGAAGTGGGAAGTGGCAGAGGGAGGTTAGAAGGAGGAGGTTTGAAGGGCGCGGGTGGCGTTAGTGCAAGTGATGGAGAAATACTGATGATGATGGGCATGGGTGGAGGTAAAGGCAAAAGTGGAGGTATGGGTTTAGGGTCGGCCCGCTCGGACTCAGAGGATGATGGCGAAAGAAGTGGCATCGGTGAAGGTGACGGAACAGGGATTATTACAAGGGTAGGAGACGAAGACAATGGTGACGGTAATGGGGACAGTGGAGAAGGTGATGATGGAGATGTGGCCAATGGAGGCGGCAAAGATGGGGGCGGAGAAGGTGGTGACGAAGGGGGTGATGGGGTTGATGGAGATGGTGAAGGGGAAGAGGATGGAGGTGAATGTAGGGGTGGGGAAGAAGAAGGAGAGGAAGGTAATGGCGTGGTGGAGAAAGTGGCGGGTTGTGGCGCTCTTCGGTGTATCTTTACAACACGTCGAGAGGCGTTGGGGACAGGAGTGGTGGCGGAAATGGATGGTAGAAAATAGGTTGCCTGAGCGGAGGCTAGGGTAGGTAAAGGTGGTGGAGGAGACGGGATGGAGGAAGAAGTGGGTAACGGAGCAGGTACCTTATCAACTGAAGAAACACCAGGGTGCCCCTGGTCTTGACGTGGAGACGGCTGCCTAGGCGGCGCGGCTTGCTGCTGTTGCTGTTTGCTACTGAGATCTGAAATAACTTAGCGCATGATAGCCCAATCAATTATCTTCTTGTCTTTCAAACTGTAAATGAGTTCCCGGAACTCGGGGCAACTCTCGACCACATGCCCCTGTTGACGATGGAATTCACAGAACTGGAGCAAATTCCCGATCGCGGGTCGACAAGGCATAATCGGAGGGAGCAGCAACGCATGGGTGGCCGCCAAAGCCCTGAAAATGTCTGTAAAAGACTCCGGCAACGGGGGGTGAGAAGCATGCATCGGGCAAGGCGGATGCCGAGGGGTGTGAAAAGGTAGTGGGGATGGTAGCAGAGGTTTCGTAGGCAAGGGGGACTGCGTAGGCAAAGGCGGAGGGTTGGAATGATGTGGAGGCGTGGAGGGAGTGGGGATGTAATGAACGGCATCTACCCGTTCTGGGTGTAGTATTTCCTTGACCGGAAGTGGAGAGGCGCAGCGAGATGAAATAGCGGAGGGCTAACTCATGGAGGGTTGGTATGCGGTGGAGCACATGGAGGTATAGGGGTGTGGGGGAGCGGACGGTCGACTCGTGGAAGGATATGTAGTGGAGGGTGGACTCGTGGTGAATGGGGAAGAAAAGGGGTATGTGGAAGGTGACGATGGAGAGGACTCATGGTCAAACGAAACTAGGAGTTGTTGGGTAATGAAGCGGGCTCGACTGTAAAGTTGTTGCCATGAAGTGATATTGTTCAAGGCTAAGATACATCTGAGCTCGGGCGTTGCGTTAGAAATAACCATCTTGATCTGCTCGCCCTCCGGAATATGCCCCGGGACTTGCGCGGCTAGGCGATGCCAGCAGTCGACAAACATGGAGAATTCCTCGCCGGGCTTCATCTTCTCTTGGCCAAATCAACCATAGAATATCTGGGCCCAACCTGATCCTAGTACTGCTGAATAAATCTTGCTTGAATGGCTTGAAAATTCATCATCTGCTCTTGCGACAATGTGAAGAACCAATCCTTGGCCGAGCCCTCTAAAGATAGGCCAAACAAATAGGCCATCAAGCATTGATCATGCTGGAACTGGGCCGACTCATATAAAAACTCCTTCAATTGGACATAGTAGTCACCAACTCCACCATAGCGGTGATATGCGGGAATCTGTGAACGTGGTGGAAGCTGAAGACTTTGGAATGCAAGTGGGATATCCGAAGAAGTTCGAGGATTGATTCGTCGTTGCAACTCATCAAGCTGGCGTTGGGCCCGAGCGAACATCTCCTTGG
Source organism: Amorphophallus konjac (assembly GCA_022559845.1). Classification (NCBI taxonomy): domain Eukaryota; kingdom Viridiplantae; phylum Streptophyta; class Magnoliopsida; order Alismatales; family Araceae; genus Amorphophallus; species Amorphophallus konjac. The sequence goes on along the minus strand of CM040120.1, from coordinate 349,382,032 downwards.
TAGGAAGAGTCCAAGAAGGGTATGGGCCAGCCTGAGCAAAAGATGGTGAATTTAAACCAGGATAATGATGACGGGCCGGATAAGGGGATCCGGCCTGAGAAGAAGGAAAGCCCATTCCAGAAATGGAGGAATGCATGGGCCTGGAAGAATTATGTATGTGGGAACGAGGATGGATTGGACTAGCAGCAGCACGGGCGGGATAAGAAGGCCCGTTTAAAGAATAGGGTCCAACGGAGTAATAAGGAGACGGGCCCGCATGGGAAGAGGAATCCGCACGGGGGTAAGAAGATGGAGAAGTATAGGAATAAGGTACAGGGGAGAAGTGCTCCATGGGGAGAATGGAGACTCTATACAGTGAATTTCAAATGAATACAAGGAGGGAAATGAACCTAAGACAAATGCAGCTAAATGGGGACACACGAAGATGAACTAGACCTAATGAGCCTAATCTGTCAAAAAGATGCAAATGATGACGCTATGCAACATACAATGGAGGAGAAAGATGAGAAAAGAATCAACCAATTACCCAAACAAATTTCAAATGATGCGCGAAGATTTTTATAAGTTCTCTTTTAGGACCTTAGTGGATTAATTAAAAATGTGAGTTCACTCAACCACAAGGTACCTAAATAGGGTGAGAATGGAGAACTGGCAGACTCTAAAGGACTCTCTCTCGCACGAATGCAGACCCTAGACTAGGGGGTAGTATGGTACAACCTGCCCGGCGTCTGTGTGGGAATCCACGGCTCACGGGGGCTTACGAAGGTCCTCGGCAATGTCCCCTAGTCGACTCCAAGGAGTATGGAGACGAGAGGAAACCCTACCTCGGTAGGAATGTGACTAACTATGAATGAAATGCATGAATCCTATGTGCACCGGAGTGCATGCAAGATCTAGCCTAAAAACTAGCAACCAATGACCAAAATAAACATGCGAGGATGAGAACAAATAGGCAGAAACAACATATAACCAGAGGAAGATCGATAAGTGGCACCAAGGAGAACAAAGACAATATAGATATGGAAATCAAAGCTGCTTCGGGTGCACTGCAAAATCAGAAGGACGGTCTGTGGGAGACCATACAACAAGATCGACGGTCTGTAGACGACCGCATAAGCTAGAGAGTAACGACAGAATAACAATAAGAGCGGTCTGTATACAGCCGCGTAAGCTTTGGAACGGATCCCCACAAATCGTGTACCTACAGTCAGAACACCCAGAAGTGTACCTGTGCCAGAGAGATGGACGGCCAGGGACAGGCCATTCAGAAGTGTGGACGGTCGATAGAACGCCGTCTATGATAGGACGCTGGCAGGAGAACTAGCGCTGTTCGCAGGGAAGGACGGTGAATGATCAGCCGCCCATAGGATGAACGGCTCTAGGAGAATCGCTCACGTTCCAGAAGGCAGAAAATGTAACTTAACCTGCAATCACTCCAAAAGGGGACTAACACAATGAAAGAGGGGTCAGCAAATCACAAGCACGATGGGCACTAGGTGTCCCACCGTGATCGCCAAAAAATGGGCTGTTGATATGTTTTGTTCTACTCTCTTTTTCTCTCTCTTCAAGACCGGCTTAAAAGATCTCTTCTCTCCTTCTAATGAATCGATATGTAAAATAAAATAGGACAGTAGAAGGAGAACAGAAGAGAGTAAAGAACCGTGATCGCCACCAAGGTGCCGTACGCGATGAACACGCCGTACCTTGGAAAGAGGGAGAGACACTCGCCTGGCTGCAACACTGGGAAGATGAACGGCTCCTGGAGAGCCGCCTATAGAATGCACGGTCTTACGATAGACCGTTTAAGGCTGCTACAGAAGATGCGGGATGAAGCACTCTTGGAAGTTGAACGGCTCTGGAACTACCGCAGGAAGAAGAAGGATGGCCCAGGTAGCACCGCACGTCTCCTTGAACGGCTAGTAGAGAACCGCACAAGACCACCAAGCCAGAAGTCGCAAAGGGCTCCAACCTCCACCCTCTCCAGCTGGCCAGAGGGGATGGGCCTCGTGCTAGGAATTGCTGACCTGCAAAACAACGTGAAAACACAAAGATAAAACCTAGATTAGAACTGGGCAGTGTAGTAAATGCCAAAATAATAAGGAGTGAACATTAATAAGTGGAAAGGGGGATACCTGGGGGATTTTAAACCCCTAGGGTGTCAAAACGTGGGTGGGTGTGTGCATGGCAATGAAGATGAAGAAGAACGTGGGGAGAAAAGGAGGAAAACAATACATGCAATGAAAAGGTGGACCAGACCAATCAAACACAAAAGACTCAAAACTAAACTACTCCCTAAATCGGAGGCTTGTATGGACGTAGAAAGCCTCCCTCCTTGGTGCTAGGTCGCTCAAGAATGCGGCAGGGCTTCGCCGTCGACCAAAATCTTCCCTCTTTCCTCCAACCCGGCCTTTAGGGTCTATTTATAGAGCACCTAAAGTCCTAGCTCGAAATTAGGGTTTAGAGGCATTTTCAGGTCGAGATAATCAATAGGAAATCGTAGATAAATAGATTATCTTTCATCCAGTCGAAACGGTACTAAAAATGGTTTATTATCCGCGGAGAAAATGATGGAAGAAGTTAGGGATAAAACCACGGATAAAAGGGATAAAATATGTTGAAATTCAGCATTCGAACGGATGAACGGTCTTACGATAGACCGCCCAACTGGATGTGTGGTCATGTCCTGACCGTCCAACCTCGTCGGTGGAAATTCAAAATAAATAAAAAATAATCCAAATTATCCACTGAACTGACCGAAACCTTCGCTGTTGGACTCTCATAGATGAACGGCTCCCAGGAGACCGTCCAAAGGTAGAGCGGCCAAGGACAAACCGTTCTAGCCTTGTCGGTGATAAATCAAAATAGGTAAGATAATTAGATAATTATCTGAGAAAACTATTCAGTGCAGGACTCTGAGAGATGAGCGGTCATCATCAGTCCGTCCATCAAATTGAACAGCCAGAATAGGACCGCATAAATGCTTGTCGGTGGAAATTCAGAAAATTACCCACAATATTCCAAAATATATGAACGGTCCATAGTCAGCCGCACCTGGGTTGAGCGGCCCGTGATGAACCGTACATGCACATGGGCGCTTGAAACTTATAGAAAAGCCCAATCAACCAAAACCAAGGCCCGTTAAGCCATGAATCAACTTGGACCTAACCAAGGAGGGAGGCAACCCATAAAATTGGCCCAAAACATGCCTGAAAACAGCCCCAACGGGTGATGGACAACTCGAGGCATCAACAAATGGGAGTAAGAGGAACGACTCAACTTATCGGCATAAAACATGTGTCAACAGGGAGGAGCACCCGAAAGTACTTGTGCCCATGAGAGCTATATTGATCACGGTGTGGCATTGCACAGAAGTGCTTGACTTGCTTGATTGTTGACATTCCACGACTCGTACTTGACTTAACTTGACATGACTTGCGTGGCCCAGAATGGGTGTTTACTTGCTTGATATTATAATATGCAATTCACGTGACATGACTTGATATATTTACATGCTTGACCATCTTGATACATTTTACATGAATATCCTGAAATCTTGCTAGTTCATTAACTCTTGATACTCTACTCTCTCTCTCATCATTATCATGCATACATGCATAGCTAGTCTGCATTCGTGAACATGTAATTTACTTAAAGCCAGCTTGTACTCGAGATATAATTCCTACTGAGCGTTCGCTCACCCTAGTTTTCCCCCTATTTTTCAGGTAACTCCGATGACGAGAATCAATCGGATGGGAACGGGAATGAGTGAAGTGCCTAGAGCCGTCCCAACTATCGATGCCGTTATCTAGTTGTGTCTTTTCCTATTTCTCGAGTCAATCATTATAATTTTCTTTTATTTGAGTCTAGAATGTCCTTTAGTACTATTTCTTAAAAATGAGATTATATAATGGATTTACCTTAATGGTTGTTATGAATAAATTGGATTTGGTTTACAATTTACGCATCTCTGTCTATAAGGTCCAATTCCTTATGCTCTGATTGACATGAATGATATAAACTCGTCACGCGTACTGGGTTCCTTCCGCGCTCGGGGCGTGACAATATGAAATGGTGAGCGGTGGAAATCCGGACTACATCTGGGTGAAAGCCTTCACTATGCTTGAGTATAATACTCTGCCATGTACCGGGGGTCACCCTTCATGGAAATAGGGCCAAATTCTTGTGTGCCATATGCCAATGACTTGCAAAATCCTTCATATACTCTTTAGAGCTGCATGCATCCTTCATAGCACACCCAACGCATGATTTTAGTTTGAACATTCCATTGCAGATTACATCATAGGCATTGTTGGAGGCTAAGGGTAGGCCGACCTACTTTAAGCCTCAGGTCGACACAAGGGCAGCTTTTCATTAAAATTGCACTTATTGTCGAAAGAGAGTCGACTCAAGGAGTCGACTCCCTCTTGGTAGGCTTCTGTTTTGGTTTTACCCAGGCAGAGGTCTGCCCAGGAGTCGACTCAGGGAGTCGACTCCCTGCAGGCCCATCCGCCCGTCACAACAGGTTTGCCCTTGATGAAAAAAAAAGGAAATGAAGCATGGCATGTGCATGGTATGTTTTGCACAATAAGTTCTCATGAGTGCAAGGGTTAGGCATTGCATTTGCACAACATTTTTCACATCAAAATCCCTTTCAGGCCTCTTGAGCATTTACTCGAACACCTGCCATGCATGGTAGGTCTGTATGATAAATCACTTGGGATTTTCTGAAAAACGTCAAGCTTAGCATGTGTATATCATGCCATGTTAGGTCAGGACTGAGTAACTTGAATATGGGCATGTCTGCCTTCCCATTGCTCTTCGAGAGATAAACATCACATTTGCATCTCCATGCACCCGCCTGCATATGCATGCATACGCACACTTTTGCCCATGTGTAGGAAGAAAGCAAGAAGATAGAACAAAAAAGAAGAATAAAGCCAAAGTTGAATGAAAAATGAAATGGAATCCCCATAAAACCCAAGTGAAAGAATATGATGCATAAGGTAAAGCAAAGAAAGCTAAGAACGAAAGGGAATAATGATAAAAGAAAAGGGAAATGAAGATGATGATGAAAATGATGAGAAACATGAAGTAAAAGATAAAATTCTTTTCAGGAGCTAAAACCGATAAAGATGAGGAGTTCAAAACCCCAATCTGCTAAAAGATGAGCGATAAAAGAAGAATATGACGAAAATGAGCCAAAGCGAGAGGTTCAGCTCACTAAAGAGTAGTGAGTAGATGCAGCATGGGTCCGACGTCAATGCAGGGCGGCCCTAGGCTCACGTAGCAGAAGCTCCATGCCAAGCCTTTTCATGCTGCGTCAATGCAAACAGTTCCTGCATCGACGCAATGCCCTGCTGGGCTGACCCTCCCCTTTGCGCTGCGTCGACACAGGCAGCCCCATGCGTCAACTCAGCGCACATCAAATAGTCACCAAGAAAAAATAGAAAAAGCGATAAACTACAGATAATAAAATCAAAAAAATGATAAATAATGAATTGTAACAATAAAACAATAATATATTAATGATATTAATGATATAAAAATATGATAATTCTTAAAAATTCATAAAATGCCCTCATTAAGAGATTTAATGGCGTTCTGTCCGGGTTCTTCCCCACCGACCCCATGCGGAGGGAATATTGACAAGGCCATTGCAAGTCAGGCCTGGGCCCCGTGGATTCGCGCCATTATGGCCATGGCATGGCCTTGCACCGGGCCAATAACCCACTGAATTTAAATCATTTTGACTGGGATTTTACTAAATTCCTCCATTTCTTCAAATATTAAACTTGGCGTACCCCGGCATGCATATGTCTCGATGTTACATATATATGCACGATGTTTTCAATCCGGACATTCGTCCGAACATGAAATAGTCAATATATGACCGATATAGTTTCAAATACCCTTCTACACCCTAATATAAAGGATTTTCGTATTCTTCAACATAATTTTCACTTGTTTCATAAAAATTGATCTTTAGACCATGGGGCCCCTCATCTTGGCGATTAATCAAAGGTTTTTCCCCTCCGAGGGGATGTAATTAACGCCGTGACCTTTATGGCACAGCGGGTTTCCAATCCCGACCCAATACCCACTTTTGTCTTATTAGTCAGATGGCGCGCACCACTGACTCCGGGCCACTCCAGTCTCGGAGCCTGAACATATTGTCACTATGTGACTGGCACGCCCTCGCACTTATAAACCGATCAAAGATAAAATGATATATAAGAAAAAAGTGTGTCCACAGGCATCTTTCTTCATGAGTTTGCCAAAGGGCACGCATCGACTGGAGAGATTAGAGATGAACCTTCGAATGTAGGCCAGTCTTCCTTGGAAGGATCTGAACTCAGTGAGGTTTTTGGGTGGTGGAAGCTCCTGGATTGCTTTGATCTTGCTGGGTTCCACCTCAATTCCTTGATATCTGACGATGAAGTCGAGAAACTTACCACAGGATACGTCGAAGGCCCATTTCATAGGGTTCATCTTGATCCCATATTGTCGGAGTCGATCGAATACTTGGCGCAGATCATGTGGATGGTCTTCCTGCCTCTTTGTCTTGATGACGAGGTCATTGACATAGCACTTGACGATGTTATGCGGCATCTCATCGAATATTTTGGTCATGGCCCTCTCGTAAGTAGCACCAACGTTGTTTAAACCAAAGGGCATGCGCTTGTAGTTGAAAATCCCTTTGGGGGACCGAAAGGCTGTATGATTCTTGTCTTTGAGGGACATCCGGATCTGGTTGTAACCAGATGATCCATCCATGAAAGACAAGGCTTCATGGTCGGTGGTCATATCGACCATGGTTTCTATGATTGGTACTGGGAAGTCATCCTTCGGACATCCTTTGTTGAGGTCCCGAAAGTCGACACAAATGCAAACTTGACAATTTTTCTTCTTGACCGAAATGATATTGGCGAGCCAGATCGGATAGATGCACGGCTCGATGAAGTTGACCACCGCCATTTTACTAACTTCGACCAAAACTTGGAGTCCCAGCTCATGACGCATATGCCGTTGTGGTTGTTTGACTGGAGTCACTAAGGGAGAAATGGCTATCTCGTGCTCCGCTACGGAGGGGTCTAGCCCTAGCATCTCCTTATACGTCCAGGCGAAGCGGTCTTTATATTCGAGTAGGAGTTGCTTGTAGTCCTACTTTTCTGCTTCTGTGAGGAGAGCGTTGACGAACGTTGGCTGGTGGGTTTCAACTTCACCCAAGTTGATCTCAACAAGTTCGTCAACAGTTGCTTGGCCACCATCCTCCAGCTCAGGAAGAGCAGGTTGAAAGTCGATGAAATCTTCATCCTCACTGTCGACTTCGTGTAATTGTTTGTTTTCAAAGCCGCTAGTCGACGCTGATAGAACTAGAGAGTTATTATCATGCCCCGAACCGATAGCAACGAAAACTTGCTCGGAATGTGGCAGCAAAAGAGTCATGACAATCAGAGCAATAACCAAAGACACAAAATGACCATAAATCGACAAAATTAAATTTTATTAATATAAACTTGCTATTACAACCATTTACTTAAATTACAACTTCCAAAAGAAAAGACACACTAGCTAGACTCAATGATTCTAATCTAGACTCGCGAAAATAAAAGACATCGGGTCTTCTAACTTCAGGAGCACTCATTCGCACTTTTCCCCTTCCCACTAGAATGAACGTCCTCGCTTGCCACCTGATTACCTGAAAAATATTGAAATGACTCTGGGTGAGCAAAAAGCTCAACAGGGATTACATCTCTATCACCAGGTTTGTTTTAAGTAATTAACATGTTACATGAATGCAACTATAACCATGCATGAATGAACTCAAGATAGAACAAGAATAAATGCGAGTCACGAAATAGATAGCAGGAACTGACAAGTTCACTAGTATAGCATCACAAGATATTAACTATTCAAGTTCAAGTAAGTATCCTTTCGGGTTAAGCACATCAAGACATTAAGTAATATCACGACAAGAGTGGAATGCCTTAGATCAATCTAGAAAGTCAAGCACTTCGGTGTAATGTCACACCATAGTCAATAATAGCTCCTATGGGTACAAGTACTTTCGGGTGCTCCTCCCAGGACCAGACCGGGCCCCATTAACACCAGGCATTGAGGTTATGGATCAAAGATCCCGTGTAAATATCTAGACATCCACTCTATTTTAATAGTCAATAGAATTCCAAGGAGTTAACAATGTAGGAATACTTTAGGAAGATCCCGTAGGATAATTGAAGTCAAGGATATATAGAGCCAAGTACAAGAGAAATAAACGAGAAACTAAATCATGAAAACCATGAACGCAAGAAACTGGGAAGAATTTGTGTCTATACCAGTCACCGTGAATTCCAATAATTTACGTCTTCTGCTCAAGACGCAAGTTCCTATGAACAGTAAGGCACGATGAATTTTGCGTCAACATCCTGGACCCTAATTCAGGAATTGGCGTCAACTGGCCCAGTCGCCAAGTTCATGGCTTCTGGATAATGACTAGACCGATTCTAGAATTTTCATAGAACGCCCACGTTTGGCGCTCTATGATGGCTGGATGTCATGTTTCTTCAGAGTGACATGACTAAAACAAGGTTAAGGGTTTTTAGGATACAACCAGCCCAATGATCGAAGAGGAAATCCTTCAATGTCGGGGACTTACGGAGGCCTTAGAGAAAGAATTTTTAGTCCGGTGAGAGGGATTCCCGACGGAGGGTCCTTCCTTCCCCAAGAGCTAGGGTGTATCGTGAAAGCTCAGAAAACAGGGACCATGTCTCGATAGTGAGACAACGGTGCCCAAAGATCCACGGTCTAAAACCACGTTAATACTGCACTGGAAGAATTAGCGTCAGGAGTAGCAGCTGTTAATTCTAAAAATTAGCATCTATTGTCAAGACATTAATTCTTTAAATAACCAATTTTCTAAAAATGAAAGGGAAAATAATGACAAAGGGGCAGACGCAGATTAAAATGCGTCTCTGCAAAGAGGCACAGAAACATTAAATAGGCATCTGGCTCATGGACGTTAATTCCCATTAGTTCCAGGGTGTTAAAACAATTTACGTCAATTTAGAAAGGCATAAATTCTTAAATTTGAGTCCATGTAGTGGACGTCAATTCAGGAATATACAATTTTTAATCAAAACGTCAGAGAACAGATGCGCCATAAGAATTTGCGTCTCTATGGAGAGGCGCTAAATCTTTAAGATGCGTCTGTCCTCTGGACGCTACTTCTAAATAATTCCAATTTATTTAATAACGAAAGAAATTAGCGTCCAGATAGCTGACGTATATTAACCCGCATCCTCTTGGAAAGGCGCAGATTCCAGGAATACGCGTCAGTTACAAAGACGCCAATTTTACTATTTATTTTACTTTACAAGGGGGAATAAACAGTAGCACTTTTAAACTGGAAAGATTTTAATGAAACCAAGGACATGATAATAAGAAGAAAAATCTAAGGATTCTAACAATATGCATATCACAATTTTATTTAACATGGTTTAACAGATAATGAATTTTAAACGTTGATATAATTACTTAATTAACTAAGGAATTCACATCTGGGTAGTTGACGTGTATTACTATGCGTCCATCATCCTGACACCAATTTAAGAATCAGCGTCTTCGTGAACAGCCGGAAACTAACACGCGTCCACTGTTCTGGTCATAAATTCTTCGTAAAACAGAAACTAACAGAAAGCTTTAAAACTGATAAAACCAGCAGGTAACTTGCATGGATCATGAGAATTTGATGCAAAGAACTTCATGACTACCTGCATGCTTTACTATACGTGAGTGATTTGGTTGTTCTGCCTGAGAGATAACCTACCTTGACGGAAGAAGATGAGCGACGAAGAGGAAGAAGAAAGGGAAGACGACGCCCTGCAGTTCTCTGCAACATACGTCACACAACAACCACAAACCCAGTAGCAGCAGTAGCATGATGGCTTTTGCCTTCGCATGGGGGTCCAATATATAGGATTTCTACCATTCGAATCCTACTAAGAAGACCTACCTTGATTAAAACTCTACCTTTCCACGTTAATCCAAATCCTTCCTCAAACGAAGCCGCCAATCTTTCTTTAGTTATTAGAGTTATTTGGAGATTAGGGTTTCACGGTTTAAGAGATATTAACTTTATTATTATTATTATTATTAAGGCCCAAACCCATTAACGTATAAATGTTCTTTAAGTTAACCATTTTGTGACCTGCTTAAGTTTGGGGCTCAACTCATTAAAGGCTCTTATAATATTTATTAATTCAGATTTAAGTTACTTTTTAGATACACATATATTTTTGTTACCGTTAATCTCATTTACTTATTTCCTTAATGATTTTATTAATTAAATGTCAACCCATTAACTCAAAAGTTTTATATTTATATTTTGAGGGTTTATATATATTAGCTCGTCATATTTTATTTTATGAGATTTATCTTAGAAATGATCACCTGAGCTTTATCTCTATTTATAATCCTAAATACGCTTGGTGCTTTTAATTCACTAATGAATAATTAGATTTCTTTTAATTTAGAATTTAAATGGATAATTATTATTCAATTATCTTTTAATCTTTTGCATAGATCGTTATTTATTTATAACTAGTTTATTGGCTTGATTCTTCGTTAAGTTGAATTCCCTTTTTGATCGATGGTTTCTTTGATTTTCATGACCTTATCTTATTTATCTTTAACAAGAAAATTTTAGTTTATTCTTCTTTATTCTTTTATTTATTTCATAAGGACTTACCCTACCTACAACATTCATAATTATCTTTTCTCTTCTCCTTTCCCCCCCTAAATATATAGATAATTATGCCTACTTTAGTTTCAATAATTAGCCGGGCGTAATAGTCATCATTATTGGATTCTGGCGGGGGTTGTTCTGGGCCGCCAACATCTATCAACGGAGATTCCCTGGGATCATTCGTCGATGACGGTGAGGCTTCTGTAGAGTCATCTATGGCAATGATGTGGCCTTGCTGGCAGTTGTCGATTGGTGCCACTAGAGCTTCCCTGGGGTTGCCTGCTAAAGCTTACAAAACTTCCTAGCAAGTGATCTGGCAACTTCCTCATTGGCAAAGTTTGCATAGCTGGATTCTTTGACAGATTGGGAGGCATGGGGAGCTTCTTTAGCCTTGACGTCTTCGCCAGAGAGCAACAAAGGCTTGTCAATCACTGGAACTGGGGTGCCGGACTTGGTGGGGAGCGAGATCAGGATCTCCTCTTCCTCGTCCCCGGAGTTGTCGGATTTTGTATCGACATTGGTGGTCATTGACTGGCTGTATCAGACCTACGACGTTGACCGCATAGTAGACATGGAAGTCCGGTTCTTGGTCATAGCCGAGTCCCCTGGTATCTATGTGGGAGAATGGGGGTTGCCCCCGGACCTAGGAAGGGGCCCACAACCGGTGAAAGTATTCACGTCATGTAGAATCTTGCCACTAGGAATATGTTACTTGAGGCACATCTCACGGATGTGATGTGGCAAGCCGTACATTATATGGACTGCTTCAGGGGTATCATCGGCTAGCTTGGGGCAGCCGAAGTCATCTTCTAACGGGGCTTGAGGGGTTGTGTCTCCCTTTGTAGCACCCCTAGTAATTATCTAGTATTTTTTTAGATTTTTAGAAATTAAATAGAATTATTTAAGCATTTATTACGCTTAAAGGACCTAATTGGTTAATTAATGGGCAAAATAAGTTATGGCCTCTTGATTAAAAGCCCAATTATTAACCAGATAAATAAGCCCACTTAAATGAGCCTTAAAACCAAAAACCTAAGCTTTTGGCCCAAGCCCAAACCCTAGAGACGTATTAGGGAAAATTCCCTAATTAAAGAAGATAAGTAGGGGATAATTAGAAGAGGAATTTAGATAAAAATCAAATTTTGGCAAGCCAGCCAAGTCGCGGTCAGTCGCACGGCTGCAACTTGGTGATAGCGGTCCTAGCCCGACCGTGACTTAGTTCCGTAAACAGAAGCTGATAAACACGGAATAATCTAGATTTTTATCCACCCCATTGCCAAGGATCGATGTGATCTGGCATGGGAACTTGCCTAGGACTCTTAGGGGATCGAATCGATACCCCATATGACTCTTAATTCGATCTAATCCCTCAGCCCTAGGCCCTCCCTTATAAATAGGTCCTAGATTCATCCTACGCAAACCCAAATTTTGTATCACGTGGTTTGATGGTATGGTGTCCTCTTCTCGAGTTCTTCCTTTAGAGTCAATTATTCCCTTTAATATCTTCTAACCATCTGCCAAATTTCGTGTTAGGAGATCAAACGGTCAAGGAGCTAGGACGATCGGAAGTTATTGTTTCTAGACAAGACGTGCAGGAACGAGAGCTCTCTTCCGGTGAAAAAATTTGAAGTCTAGGGACAATACTGGAGGTAGGTTATCTCATGATCGGGTTAAACATCAAGTTATGATTAAAAGCCCTCTGGTCTTGCTTATTTTCATGCTTTCTACATGGAGAATTTCATGATTTACTTTGATCGCGCAATAGGGCTTTTTGTTCATGATGTCCCTATAATAACTAATGAAAAGATAATAATCTTTGGATTGATTTACATTTTCCCATGCACTAGGTTCATGCTAGAATACTTTACTTTCAGTTTTATACTCGTACCATGATGATTAGCCATAGATAGATACTCTGCAAATGGGACTTTTGCTTCTATCTGGAAACGAACAGATAGCGGTTCCCCAGAGACTACGACCTTCAAGTAGCGGTCCTCGACAAATCACTATCTGGTTCCTGTAACCAGATCAAACCTTGTCCATTCCCTTGTATATATATGATAGTTATCTTGTCCTATCCAGTTTATTTGTGATTCCTGATCATGTCATGACTTCACGTTTAGTGTTAGAATGTTTTAAAGGCTTAATTTCATTATATGTTAATTTCATGCCAAACCCTTATATAGTTTGTATATAAATGAGTTTTCAATTGATTACATGGAGATTATGCTTTTACGCATCCCTTCTTATCTTATTTCTGAGTTCCGTGTTACTTGCACATAGCCCATACTCTGGTACGATGCTATTAGTTCATCGCACATGATAGGAAACTTTTCTTGGACTTGAGAGCCTCTCCGTCGGATATTCCTTCTGCTGGACTAGGTTATCTTGGTTCAAGGCCTCCATAAGACTCCGTGAGCCTGGGATTCCCACGAGGACGCCGAGCTGATTGTACCCAAAAAACCAAAGTCCATAGAGCACTTCGTGTTTTCTGCGTTTTCTGTGAACTGACTTGATCGCGGACCCCGGTCGACCGCTGCCTCAAGATAGCGACCGTCCCATAACCGCATTTTGTCAGGGTTTTATCCAACCCTAGGTTTGACCCAAGTGTTGATCTTGCTCTCTTCTCAAGGGATCTTCTGATTGTCTAGAACCCAAACCTTATTCATTAAGTCACTAATGAACTATGATAATTGATTAATGTACCATTATGCTGCCGGATTCCTCCCATAGCGTAACCTTCTTATTAAATGATTCTTGACCTCACATGTTCATTTTGGTACATTCTTACCTTGGTTACATTCGCCATAAAACTATTGTTTGAACTTGATATTATTGGCCTGCTTTATTATTTCTCGTGGAAGTAGCTTGATTTATAACTTGAAGATGCAAGGGAGGGCACGGACGGTGTCCAAGGGCCCCAATCTAGTCCCCTCGACAGATGGCCGGAAACATATTATTAACCATGGGGTATGATGATTATTGACGTCGCATTGCGCTGGTGTTGGCACCGGCTTATTTTCTCAAATTAATCGAGGATTAAGCATAGGGAAATACTCCCTAAATGGAGCAAAATGGCACATCACCAAAGTTGCTCTACCAGTCGAGTTGTGCTTGAAAATCGAGACGTGTCACTGGGTCAAGCGACGTAACATAACAACCGGGCATCGGCCTAGATCAAACGGCACTATGCCAGATAGTTTCTCGACAATCGGGTCAGTTTCAAGATTCGGGACAACCTGCCGTACCTTACGGCACTCTGTGAAGATTCGGGGATCACCCCCGGACACCCTACATACGGTATTATTCCGCCGACACTTCAACAACCGAGTTTACTCAGGACTCAGAACAGCCTGCCACATCATACGACTCTTCGCCAAGGAACAAGGGTCACCCTGACCACCAGACAAACGGCATCGTCATGTCGACACCCCAGTCACCGGGCCCAAGCAAGGGTCCTAACCAGCTAGCCGCGACCCGTGGCAACATCAGCAATCGATCGGGCCCACCCCTGATCACTCAGTTTGCGGGTTTACCCCCGTTCAACATAGCTACCCGAGCCGACCCGGGGGCACCCTGAGTACAAGCCACGCCACGTGGCGCCGAGTAATGAGGCCGGGGTCTACCCTCGAGTCACCTCCCTCCAGCCCTCTGAAGTCAAAGGAAGACCCGTCAAGGCCAACCGCAAGCTTCAGGAGCTCACAACACCCTTACACGGCCCGCACACGTGTGTCCGGAACTTCCCCGAGCACCTGGTGGGCGCGTATGATCCAGCCACTCTACAGCAAGTCCGAGCCCAACTCGGGACTCCTAGCAACCCATCACGTCATGCACCACCATCATGCGCCCTCACATGCGGATCGACTGGTCAAACCCCCAATCAAACCCTCAGTCAAACCCTCAGTCATACTATCAGTCAAACACCAATCAACCCTCAGTCAAATCCCAGTCTAACCCTCAGTCAAACCCCAGTCAAACCCGCGGTAAACCCTCAGTGAAACTCGGCTAAAACCCCCCGGTCAAACCCGCCTAAACCCCCCATGAGGGGGGGGGGGGTTTACGCGGACCAGCTCACCCCCCCTGGCTGGTTCGCGTAAACCCCCATTCAATTAAAAAAATTAAGTTTTAGAAAAAAGAAAAAACCAGAACAGGCCCGCCTAAACCCCCCCTTGGGTGGGGTTTAGGCGGACCAGCCTGGGCCCCCAGGCTGGTCCGCCTAAATCCCCTGGGGGAGGGGGTTTAGGCGGACCAGCCTAGCCCCCTGGGCTGGTCCGCGTAAACCCCATCCAAGGGGATTTACGCGGACCAGCGCAGCCCCCAGGCTGGGGGAGGGGGTTTAGGCGGACCAGCTCAGCCCCCTGGGCTAGTCCGGGTAAACCCCTTCCCCCTCTCTCTCTCAGCCCGTGTAACCCAAGCACTATTCACTTGGGTTTACACGGACCAGCTCACCCCCCTTAGCTGGTCCGCGTAAACCCCCCATGACCCTTCATCTTCCCCTATAAAATCCCCCTAGCGGCTCAATGCAAGGAGAAGATACATGCATCAAGGCTTCCGGTGATCTCTAAGCTTCAAGCGGCCCTAGGCAACGAGCAAGGAGAATTGTGTGTGGGTGACTTGGTCATCGGCTAAGGACGCCGAGGGTATGTCACGTGTACTTCCCTCACATTGTGTTCCACCATGTCACACAAGTCTACCCCCGCCGCGTGTGTGACGTTATGACAAGGGTGAACGCCCCATCATGCAGGGACTTCCCCTCGCGTGCCCGCCGATCGCAACTATGCACGCACTATGACGTCATGCTTCCCTACAGTCACGAGGCCACGTCCGACTGCTCGACTCGAGCCGTGATTGACCCTCACCCAGACACCAGCCCGATGCTTTATCCAGCTATGCAGTCATAGCCCCTCGTTTGGCGAAGCGAACATGGCCCGTGGCATGAGAGGGACCCTCTATGAAACACGCGGATATCCGCCTTATCCAGCATTGACCCAGGGACCGACCCACACGTCGAAATTATCCCGCGGCTTGCGCCCATTGTACTCCGGCCACCCCAGCCCATTTGTAAAGCCCACGTGGCTCTCATATAGCATGAAACCAGTTGAACACACGTACCTATACTCGGGCCTCAGCCTCTTCACGGCGCCCGCCTCCTTCAGTCACAACGGTGCCTCCGACACCCGACTGCTAGTCACACCAGGCCCCGAGCACGACCATTGAGGTCTCCCGGTGCCCGCCTCCTCCAGTCACAACGGTGCCTCCGGCACCCGACACACAACAACTCCAGTCACATCGGGGCCCGCGGCACCCGATCACTCAACAACTCCAGTCACAATGGTGCCCCCGGCACCCGACTGCCAGCTACCCCAATCACAACGGTGCTGCCGACACCCGACTACCCAACTACTTCAGTCACAACGGTGCCCCCGGCACCCGACTGCCAACAACTCCAATCACAACGGTGCCCCCGGCACCCGACTGCCTGCAACTCCAGTCATAACGATGCCCCCAGCACTCGACTGCCTGCAACTTCAGTCACAACGGTGCCTCTGGCACCCGACTGCCAGTCACACCTGGCCCCGAGCACGACCATTAAGGTCTCCCGGTGCCCGCCTCCTCCAGTCACAACGGTGCCTCCGACACCCGACACTCAACAACTCTAGTCACGACGGTGCCCCCGGCACCGGACTGCCAGCTACTCCAGTCACATCGGGGCCCGCGGCACCCGATCACTCAACAACTCCAGTCACGACGGTGCCCCCGGCACCCGACTGCCAGCTACTCCAGTCACATCGGGGCCCACGGCACCCTATCACTCAACAACTCCAGTCACAACGGTGCCCCGGCACCCGACTGCTAGCTACCCCAGTCACAACAGTGCCCCCGGCATCCGACTGCCAGCTACCCCAGTCACAACGGTGCCTCCGACACCCGACTACCGTGCTACTTCAGTCACAACGGTGCCCCCGGCACCCGACTGCCAACAACTCCAGTCACAACGGTGCCCCCGGCACCCGACTACCAGCTACTCTAGCCACATCAGTGCCCGCAGCACCCAACCACTCAACTTCCTCCTCACAATGGTGCTTACGGCACCCCTACTGCCTCGACCTCGACACTGTCTCACATCGGGAATACATTGTGACACCCCTCGGGCGCCATCCTGCTGAGTCACAGGTCATTTGATGGACGACACGTACAAATGCGTAAATACCCACACAATAATGCAGTGACCTGAGGACCGTCATGAATGACGGAATTGTCCCGTGGCTTGCAAGCAATTATAATCGAGATCTCATGCCCCCATATAAATGCCTTTCATGGCATGTGAGTCATGTAATCTAGTCAGGGAGCGGATCCCCCTCCTCATCGGAACCAGTCTCTTTGCCCCCAGTTATCCCTGTTGTGTTGTTGTTGCCCTGTCGCTACTGCATAGACTAAGCCCTCCCGACGTCGCGGCTCCCAGGGTCCCTGACTCTCTTTTCGGTAGTAGAAACAAAGGTATTCAGATTCAATCCGATGAAAAATAAACATCGATCGCTTGAGACCGGTGGGGAAAGACGTCTAGTACACGAATCCCCATAATCGCCTGCACACTCGCACCCGTGGAACCCCTTCTATCCATGTGTCGCCCGATCCCTCGAGCCACGTGCCGCGTACTGGCGACGCTTCCCCTGTCAATCCTCGGTTCCATAGGTGATTGTCAAGAAATTGACTGGCACGCCCACATTCCTCCCAGCCATCCCTGTCCCAATCTCCTAGAATGATGAACCATACGCCATCACTTCCAGTGTGTTCCTATCGTTCTCTCTGCCTTCTTCTCAATACCCCCGGAATCCCCGCGTGCCCAGTCAACCTATCTCGACCTTCCGTAAAAGGCGAGTCTACACCCCCGCTCGAGAACAAAATGACAAGTGACTCCCCGCGGTGGCAAATAGCTAGGAGTACTTTTTTTATAAACGGGTGAAATCCACGAGGCAATCTTATGAAATTTACATACTTGCTAGTACATTCTCGTTACATGACTTTCTAGTGCAAAGCCTTTTCAAGGTTATGAAAGTACATACTCGTTACATGATAGTACATTCTTGTTGATGAAAGGCCACATTACATTCTTGCTTGATCATGCTCTCATACTTACTTGAAATCTCATATCCCTACAAATTATCTTTCTAGTTATTGTTACTTTGGTTGTATCGCATGTTTTATCGCATCTTACTTCTTTATCTTACCATCTAGAGCTAAAATGCCAACTATCTAAACAATGCCTTCATGTTGATACGAAGATACCTACTGGGCGAGTGCACTAATTCCCTACTTTTCCAATCTTTTCAAGAAACTCTAGCGGGTTGGAATCAGACTACTCAAGTGGCGAGTCAGAGAGTGATTAAATCCCAAGAGAGAGAAGCCATAGATGGTTAAAGTGTCTTAGGTCATATTGTAATTTAGATTCCTTCACTATGATAGGCGGTGAAGTTGATCATGTTATGTAATTTCCCTTTTTCTTGAGTCTAGAGTGTCAATTGTTAGAAAGAGTCATTGTCAGATTGTAAACCTTGCATATTTGATTAATAAAGTGAAGGTTTTCGAGTATATCTTGTGCATTCGTTCATTTGTGTGAATGTGTATAGCGCTCTGATGTTCTTGCTAGCTAGAGGTTTATTTTGCCGGCTGTTCATGTTCCTGATTATTTCCGCTGCATATCTCAGGGTGTGACAGTTAAGGTGGTATCATAGCATAGGCTTAAGTAAGTCATAGGAAAATGTCAAGATATAGGTTAACTCCAAGGTTTAAGGACTTACAACTATGAACTAGGAAGAAAGTTTCAAACCCAGGTGAGATTGGGTAGAGTCCAGGATGAGATAGTTTTTAGTAAGAATTAATCTTTAGGTTAAGCCTCTAAATCCCAAATAAAATGACAATTATCTATTTTTCTCAGGAACCTTACCTTCCAAATGGCCGCTAACCGAGCAAATTGGGAGTCCATGCAGCAAACCGTCCAGGGTCTTGTGAACGTGTCACATACACATTTTTAAAAGGAAAGAAAATAACACTTAAGGGTTGATAATTATGCTAGAATATGTGGGATATGAAGAAAAAGGGGATGAGCATGAGATGCTCTATGGAGGGTGATCGCCAGAGGGGTTACCTCAAAGAAGAAAGATGATCGCATGTACCTTGTATTGAGAGGGTGAGATTGGGAGTTCTTCCTTCCTCCTTCTATCGGCCGGCCGACGAAGGGGGTTTATAGCTTGATAACCCTTGCAAGAAAACACACAAAATAAACAAAGATATGGATTAGCCAAGTGTGTAGTATCAATGCTCTAATAATATAGAATCAAACAGATTAGGCATGAACACACCTTGTGTGTTTTGGTTTTAAAACCCCTAAGAGGAGTAACAAGGTATGAGATTATATGGATGAATATGCTAATGCAACGTAAACTAGTATAATATGACCTTCTCTAGCAAAGTGACTAGAGAGTGGTATGTGTTGACATGATAACAGTAAAAAAAGAAACAATGAATAAGAGAGGGGGAGTCGCCCTTCTGCTGTATGGCAGCAGTAAAGGGGGAGGACAAGTGCTTCAGCTGCTACGGGAGGAAGGGAGCTCGCTAGAGGAAGAGCTTGGGAGAAAACAACCTGCAAAATAGTGAAACACTCTTCTCTCTGTTAGCTCTATCTGTGTTCTCTTCCGTTATCTCTTTTTTCCTCTCTCTCTCTTTCTCACGCGAGGGAGATTCAAGGGGGGTATTTATAGCCAAAAATCCTTGCATTAACAGGATTAAAACAAGGTAATGAATCTCTAATAAGGAACCCTCTTCCCAATCGAACACAAGGTGTAAAATGGGGAAAGGATCATTATTGGAAAGAAGCAGGTGAAAGGGAGACGGAAGTGAAAATGATGACCTGACTAGGGGCGTCAATTGAAATGACGACATTCACTCAGTCGTCAATTCCGAGATTTAATTATAGAAATAAAGGACTTTCCTTATTTAAAATTATGAAATGATGTCTGTTTGAACGGGCGTTAAATAATCAACGCCCCTCATGAGGACGTCAATTCTTTGAGTTTTTATTTATTTGGGATTCATAAAATCTAGGAAACGACGCCTGTTTGAATGGTCGTCCATTTATTAAAACACGCCCTTTACCAGGTCGTCAATTAAATGACGCCCTCCCCCCAAGCGTTAATTACAATTATTAAAGAAAAATGCCAAGAAATTACAATTAATATAGAGAAATTAGAAAAACTTCGTATTAAGCCAATATTGAAGTCCACTTTGGGGCGTCACATGGTGACAAGAAATTTACTCAACATAGCATCGATTTTGGCGTGTCTACAGGTCTCACCTAGGCCCTGCAAACGGTAGCTCAAGCAGGCGCGCGAGCTAGCGCCGACGATCTGCACCGGAACTTTCGGAGCATGAATCCTCCTCGCTTCTCGGGATCGTCAACTCCGGATGAAGCAGAAAATTGGATCGATGAGATGGACAGAATCTTCAATGTGATGCAATGCAAGGACCAGGAGAAGCTCCTGCTTGTTTAGTGTCGAATGGATCTTAGAGATAGCAATCTAGAGGGGGGGGTGAATAGATTGACCCCAAATTAAAACGGATCTAAATAATGATTGTCAGATTTTAATGCAGAATATCAACAAGTTGAATTTACGCTCAGTGTAGAGAAAGTAAGAGACGAGGGAAGCTCATAATAACCAAATCTGTATCAAATAGAATGAATGTGAACTTAGATAGACAACAATAGACTAGCCCTAAGCATTCATCTATCGAGCGAGATAATCACACAAGTTGCACGCAAACAAACAAAAGCACACACCATAGGAACAATCAGTTTTAAGGTGGTTCGGTCTGCACCCAGCAGACCTACGTCCACCCCTTGCTCAAACCAGAGTGAGGCTTCCTGCTGACTCACAGCTTGCAAGTTGTTGATTCACAGCTTTAGGGAACCAATCTCTACAATACGCTGATTCACAGCTTCACCACAGAGAGAACACCTCTCTGTAACCCGCTGCCAAGCAGCCTTCAGGTAAAATGCCTGGACACCAGATCTGAGCACAGCCACACAGATTTGTACCCTCCTACTTCAATAGGAGACGAGATATAGTTGGATGAAAAAGAAAACAAAAATTACAGAGAAATAACAGATCGAGTTTAGAAGAAAGAAATCCTCAAACACTTAAATAGCTCGATCTGGACTTGGTCGATCCGCTGCAGTCTGGATGACTGAGGAAGGATTTCTTTCCTCTTCCTCTTCTCTTTCTACCTCCTTCTGCTCTCTATCACTCGTAGCAAGAAATAGGCCTTTGTGACTTCAACGCTCTGTGGCATTTCTTGCTCTGCCTCTTTGCTTCTCAAGTCTCTCCCCGTGTTCTCAGCAAGCACATGAGCGCTCCCATGCTTTCTCCCTCAATTACCCCTTTTCCTCACAGAATAGAAAACCCCACTAAATTTATGATATTCCTTCCACCGGGAAAATCTCATGGGGCCCATGTGTCAGAGGTAGTTAGGAAGAGAATATTTTCCCTCCAAAAAGTTCCTTCTCGAGGCTTCTGCCTTGTACGTACGGATCCCACCAATCATTACTTGGGATCATATGCTAGGGATGGGTCCCATTTAGGGTTCACTGGACCCACTGTCGGTTTAAGTCAAGTTGAGGGAGCCTGGAACTTGACTTCGCCTTGGATCCCATTGAGTAGGGCTTCTGGGAGAATCGTCAAGTCAACTTAGCATGTTTTCAAGTTGACTTGGGCAGGTGTCTTCATACTGTAGCTTCTGGATGGCCTGTGCAACTTGAATTGAAACTAGTTCAGGTCGAGTTGGGGTTTCCTATGTTCTTGTCAGCATTTTCCTGGATGCCTGTCAAGTCGACTTGCTCTGGATATCAAGTCGACTTGGTGTTCCCTGTCTCTAAATCATGAGTTGCTGGATGCTGCTCCAAGTCGAGTTGGAGTTTTCTCAAGTCGACTTGGTTTCTTTTTGTTCACTTGAGTAGCTACTGTATGAAGGCCAAGTCGACTTGGCTTTCTGATCAAGTCGACTTGTCCCCTTGAAAGTTTTTTTAAAGCTGTTGCAAACTATCTTCTGAACTGCCCATTTTCTGAACTCCTGAACTGAGATTATGATCTTCTGAATTCCATACTCTTTAAGCATCTTAATTTGATTGAACTTATGAAATTTCTTCTAAACAACTGAGTTTCAGCAACTGATGTTTCTGAACTTGAGCTTATGAGCCTTCTGAAATTCCTATTCTTTGACAAATTCAGAGATATAGAATTGACAACATCAAAAACATAATACGACTCATTAATGAGTCATAGTTTGACATCATCAAAACTACCAGGGACACAACATTCTCCCCCTTTTTGATGATGGCAACACTATGAGTCATTATGTGACAATATTAACCAATTTTTGAAGCACATTGAAGTTTTGAAACTCAATTTTAAAAACTCAAGAAAAAACACAACATATTACAACATCTCCCACAACATCACACAACATCTCACAACACCTCCCACAACATCATCACCCCCTTAAAAGAATTAATGACACATCAAACTATCTCCCCTTTTGACATCAACAAAAAGAAATATGATTTGATACTACTTGTGAGAAAGAAAAGGAGATGATCAGATGAAATCATGTGACATGAATTTGAAAATTTTCAGGTAGAGTTTTAGACAAAAATAGCAAGGATTTTTGTAAAAGACACATCAAAACTAGAATTGTGAAGTAATTGAGCAATAGACAGTTAATGCATTGGACAGTGAAATTCAGGTCAAGAATTAAGCAAACATCAAGCAAAAATTGGCCTTGTTTCCAATTGAATGAGCTAGCTTTCAACAGGAATGGACTGTAGTAAACACACTGGCAGCAGACAGAGATGATCTTGAATGAATTGAGTGAAAATAATTCCAACAAGCATTTCAAGCAATGATTTCCAAGTGTAGTATTTCATACAAGTTCTCACTCTGATGGCACTTGGATAAGATGATTTTCGAAACGGGCAAGATAGAAGAACTCCTAGTCTGATACAAATCTCATAAATAAGAATTTACTGAATTTCAAGCTCGTCTATCATAGAGCTTCTTATGATGTATTCCTTATTTAACTGCTTGGTTCAAGTTTAGTAAATTCTGAGCCTATCAATTAAATTCTATGAAAATTTCTGCACTCAGATTTAATAGAAATGAACCAATTTTTTACATTAACACTCTAATTAACCTCCTTTCATCTTACTCATTTAAATTCAATGACTTCTTTGAGAGTTACCAAAATTAGTATTGAGGTTAAACATTCATTGGGTTTCAGATTGAATTCCTAGGTTCAGTAGTTTTTCTTTTCTTTTATCTTTTTGCTACCAGATTCTAATTTTTCCTTTTGTTCAACAATTTTTTAAGAACACTTCAGTCCAGCACATACTTTGTATCTTGAGGACACACGTTGTTTAGACACCAGTATCCCTAGGTACTCACTATGGCTGACCATCATGCTTCAAATTGAACGGAGGTAGCAATGTCATCTCATGACATGTCTTAACTCGTTTTATTGATGAGAGAGATATATTTCTCAGTGAGCTTGCCATTGCTCTACCTTGGTTTTCATGAATTTTTATGCAGAGTTAATAGAAGCACCTCATGACATAGTCCACTAAACTTCAAAGGTCAAGGGGCATAGTTTCTCAGTGGACCATTGTCATTACTTTGACATTTGTTGCCCTTAGGAATTTTTCAGATGACTCAAATGTTTAAAGATAATACTTAATGTTCAGTTTCTAACCAAAGATGCCATGATTTTTAGAACTTTCAGATTTCAGAAAGTTATCAAGGCCACAACATGTAAAAGGCTAGTTGAGGTCTATTAGATCTTAACACAGATATTTTCAAGACATTTATCTCTAAACTCAATGAATTCATTAAGCTTAAACCATCTAATTATTATGGACAATCATAAGACTATATAATAGAAGATTCCTAATTTAGAGTGTATTCCAATTTATGATCATGGTATACAGACTGGAATCCTCCTGACATCAATGTAGTTCAAGGAATTTTAACAAGCAGATGCCAAACATGCAGCAAGCAATGATTAATTTGAAAAATATTTACAAACAATAGGCAGACAGTAGGTATGTGAGTTTTTCAAGAAGTTCAACTTTCTAACGAGAGCTAGGAAAATGGTTCAATGATAACACACCATCCCCCTGAGAAAGTGTAATCCAAGGGTTTTAACTAGGGAACTCCCCCTCAGTAGATGCAGGAATTTTTGGACAAATTTTTTTTAAAAAAATATGGGAATATGAGCTCAATGCAGTTCTAGAAACATAAACTCATGGAATGAGATTGGAAGATAGGTAAGAAGGTATTTCAGACAATTTGGAAGGATAAGAATGCACTGGAAAGACAATGTTGCTCAGAAATTTCAGAGCAAACTGAGGAAGTCGACTTATGAAGATCTGTAAGTCGACTTACTAACTTGAAACAGAAGCTACATTTTCAGAGATCTACTTAGAAGTCGACTTGTAAATTTTACAAGTCGACTTGGTCCTTCAGATAGAACACAATATTGTGCAGCCTTCTACACAAGTCGACTTGGAGAGCTTAGCAAGTCGACTTCGAGGGTTTCTAGAGCCATTTTTTAATCTAGATCTGACCCTAAATGGATGCATGAATTTTAAATGAACTTTTTGAATTTTCTGACATCAATGACATGCAATTGATAAAGAAAATGCATATTGAGCAATCTGCCGAAAGAAAAAACTCCTCCTATCTAAATGCACTGGAATGTTAAACTAGTCATGGAGAAAGTGCAATGCATTCTGGTATAAACAACAAATTTTGCAAGCTATCCATGACAATGCAAGAAGACATATGCAACAGACTTTCAAATTAAAAATAAATATTTACATTGCAGATCAAAGTATCCAAACTCCCCCTTAATTATTCAAACTAAGGACTCCAAGTTAGCTGTACAAGCAATCCCCTGGTACTTGGCGGAGTCATAAACACTCACGCATAGTGAGAGTTTCCAAACATGCATAACCTGCCCTTCCACAGACCACCATTTTATATACCAAGGAGTAATACTATCATGATTTGCATGAGGAGTGCACGATGAACATGTGTGACCTGATATGTTGATCCCAATTGGTGAAGGAAAATGTTCATTTAGACTCTCCCTAAATTAGCTAATCATACATAGATGTATGCAGAAAGTAATGTGTGCACACCGAGGAGATCAAATTATTTCAAAGCTTAAAGACAAAATCAAATTGTTACCTTGCAGATTTTACAAACATTTCGCATGATGAACTTACTAAAATCTACCTTCTTCTCCCCTGTTATTCAGCCTTGCACAGCCATTAACGTGTCATCATGATTTTAGTTGTAGGCTGTGAGGCTTCCCTGCAAGATTCTTATGCAAAAGATTTGGGAACCCAAACATGTTTGGGTCACTCAGATCATTCAAAATAGATAGCATGCACTTAGGAATCCAGATGTGTTTAATGTATGTGGGAGTGATGTTTTCTTTGGAGTTAATTTTTGCACTTCTCCCTTTATTCAATGGATGATGTTTTAAATGTCTTAGATTATGAGACGAATAAAAATTGTTTGAAAAGGATTGCACTTTCCTCCATTGTTGAACCCAAGGTGCGTTGAGAGTATTAACCATGTTCGTGAAGTGAGGTCGACCTGCTCTAGTGTGGGTCTGAACAAAGTGATTTTTATTTGTAGGCTGCGTCGACCTGTCACCTTGATGGCGTCGACCCGTCCATCCAAAACCATATGGAGTTTGACCCCTTATGCTAGTATGCGTCAACCTGACCAGAGTTTTCCTCCCCAGTAACGGTCTCTATTATCATGATGTGTCAACCTCCTATAACGGATGCAAGGAACACTGCATCATGTTTATAGCTCCCCAGTTTGTGTTGGACCGTTTGATCTGGTTCTTTGTCCAAGCATCTTCATCTTGGGGAAGTTCATATGGACCGCGGTTCACCACTTCCCAAATTTCGTGATCTTGATCTCTAAGAAAGACCTGCATTTGATTTTTCCAATATTGATAATTAGATCCATCAACATATGGAGGTCTATATATTGAATGACCCTCTGCTATATAGCCTCTTAGATCCATTTGAACAAATCTCTTTAGGTTGGGAGACCTTTACAGAAGGGCCTGGTGCTCTGATACCAATTGTTGAGTGTCGAATGGATCTTAGAGATAGCAATCTAGAGGGGGGGTGAATAGATTGACCCCAAATTAACATAGATCTAAATAATGATTGTCAGATTTTAATGCAGAATATCAACAAGTTGAAGTTACGCTCAGTGCAGAGCAAGTAAGAGATGAGGGAAGCCCATAATAACCAAAACTATATCAAATAGAATAAATGTGAACTTAGATATACAACAATAGACTAGGCCTAAGCATTCATCTATTGAGCGAGATAATCACACAAGCTGCATGTAAACAAACAAAAGCACACACCACAGGAACAATCAGTTTTAAGGTGGTTCGGTCTGCACCTAACAGACCTACGTCCACCCCTCGCTCAAACCAGAGTGAGGCTTCCTGCTGACTAACAGCTTGCAAGTTGCTGATTCACAGCTTCAGGAAACTGTTGACACCCATTTTAGCCTGCAAGTTGTGTCGTTTCTCTTATTCATCATTTTTGATGTCCCGAATTAGCCATTGTTTTGGAGCTTTCTCGGATAGATTTCAAGCCCATTTTTACCATTCCATACCCTTTGAGCCTTGGAGATCATGATTTCTTAGAGCCCTGGATCTTATTTTATCAAATTCCCACTTCCAAGTCGACTTTCGGCCCATTTAGGCCGACTTCCCTCAAGTAATCGGCTCTCTCTCACTGCGCAGTCCTGAAAGTGGTTCTTTTTCACCCTCTTCCATTCCCTCTTTCAAAAAGTTGTCTTCATCAAAGTTGTTCCTCTTTCAAAGATCTACAATTTCTTTATCTACACTGTTGGCCAGTTCTGCCCCGATTGTGAGCTATTTGCATTTTTCCGGCGTACTGTGCTATTCACCTATATTCTAGAATTTTCCTCTCTCTTCCAGCCCCATTTTCACCCTCTTCCAATCATTTTCTCACATTTCTTTCTTTATAAAAGTTGTTCCTCTCTCAGTTATCTACAACTTCTATGTTTACCATTTTGTCTAATTCTCCACCGTTTGAGAGATACGCTTCGATTTCTAAAGTCGCGCGCAGTCTGCCCAGAATCTGCCTTCAACGAAGTGAAGGTCATTTGCAGGTGCGTTACTTCATTGAAGTGACGGCCCAGTGAAGACCGTTACTTCAGTGTGACGGTCCTATGATAGACCGTCACACCACAACTTGCCCAAAACAGCCCGGTTCAACCCCTAGAGTGTGGCGGTCCTATCCTTGACCGTTAGACCAAGTGACGGCCCTGTTTAGGTGCGTTACATCTAATCTCATCCGAAAACGTCTCGTTCGACCTCCAGAGTGTGACGGACCTACCCTAGTCCGTTACATCACTATGACGGTCCTACGATAGACCGTTACATGCACCAGAGAGTCCAATTCGTGCTGGACTCTGCTCCGTTTTTGTGCACCGTGGCCCTCTTGAAGAGTCCATAACTTCTTGAATTCTTATCCAAATTGATCCCCGTTTTTTCCTACTTCTAGCCCTTGGTATTATCTTGAATTTGGTTAATAGGAATCAAATTTTCATTGGCAATATCTCTTGGGATCTGGGTCGCAAGATCAAGATTTATGTTTCCTAGTTCAACTAAAACTCTGCAGATAAGGCTCTGGGGCTACCTTCCAAGAGACATATCTTCTAGAATCCTCCTCTGAATTGATCCCCGTTTGTTCCTATCTCTTGTCCTTAGTATTATCTCGAGTTTGATCCAAAGAACTCGATTTATCTTGGACTCTATCTCCGAAAATCGTGATAAGAAGATGAGGCTTTCTTGCAAAACTCTATAAAAATTGCCCAGTTCGCAGTCGCGACGGGGGGCTCTTTCCGGACGTGGGGCGAAGCCATGCTGCACCGTCGACTCACAACTTCGACCCCATCTTGAAGAGGGAAGTATTGGCTTTCTATTCTATCCTTCTGGGCTTGATTCCATGGTCTACACTCTTAGTTCTAGTCTCCTCAAAATCACAAATCATCACAGTTTCCTGCACTTTCTGCTACACAAGCGTTTTTCTCCGTTTTGCATCATTGATTTCTCTCAATTCTCTCAATCAAATCTTGTGATTTCAAATCCTATGCATGCACAACACACCCACCTATTATTTCCACCCTTCCACAGGGGTTAAAAACCTCCCCCCGGTGTGTTCTTCCTCAATTTCTAACACTATTTTATCACTACGGGATTGATACTACACATGCATGTTCTAATGGGTTTTTTGTCCTTGTTTGATCTTTGTTTTGCAGGAGAGCATGAATACAACGTGAGGCCCTCTTCCTCTAGCCGGCTGGAAGGAGAGGAGGTTTGAATCCACAAGTTCCCCGCACCCCGTTTCAAGCGTGATCAAGTCTTTAAGTTCCAAGGTATACGGCGCCGTTGCACTCCTTTCTTCATCCTTGCGGCGTTGTTAATCCTTGGTGGCAATCACGGTTATTATTTTCACCCTTTCATCCCCTTGTCTTTGATTCACATGTTTATGCATGTATGTATTTAAAAAGGGGGCGGGATAGGAATCTAATTAAAAAAATAAATCAACAGTTTTTTGGCGATCACGGTGGGACACCAATGCCCATCACGCTTGTTTTCATGCTCTTTTGTAGGTTGGGTAGGTGCATGTTCATGTTTAGGTGATATTTCTTCCATTCTCCAACTATTTTTGGTGTTTTAAGGGCTCTGGTAGTGTGACGGTCCAGCAGTAGACCGTCACATGCATGTAACGGTCCTTTGGTAGACCGTTACACGGCTTCTGGCAGTCTTGCGTGCATGCTCACAGGGCCGTGTTCATCGAGGCATAACTTTTGATCCCGGAGTCGGATTGAGCTGATTCTTGTTGCGTTGGATAGCCCTTTGTATTGTCTTTCCATCCATATATCATTTGCATCATTTGGTTAATATTTGCATATTCTAATCTTGTCCAACTTTTTGAGTTTTGTGCAAAAGTTCTGCAGGCAGGCTCAGGGACAGGTTCACAGGTACATCTTTAATGAGTGATTTGACTGCCTTCCCGATGTCTGATTACACTGATTTTTGATCCATTGGATAGTCCTTTGTATTGTCTTTCCATCCATAGCTTATTTGCACCATTTGGGTCTCATTTGCTTAGTTAAAAATTGTCATCATTTTAGCATTTTATCCATAAAATCTGCATGTGGTCTGCGCATAGGTTCACGGGGGCATCTTTGCTTAGTGATTTGATTGACCTCCCGGGGTCAGATTGATCTATTCTTGGGGCCGTTGTGTAGACCTTTGTATTATCTTTCCATCGATATACTATTTGTTTTAGTTGGATCATGTTTGCATAGTTTTATCTAGTCTTGATTTTCTAGTTTTAAGCTAGAATTTGCATGCACTCCGGTGCACATAGGGCCATACGTTGCATATCATAGTTGCATTTCCTACCTTGGTGCGTGGACCTCTCGTCTCCATATTCCTTGGAGCCGACCAGGAAAGCACATCAAGGACCTCCATAAGTCCCCGTGAGCCGTGGATTCCCACACGGACACCGGGCCGGTTGTACCTTTCAACCCCTTAGGCTTGCATTTGCATAAGTGTGAGGGAGTTAACCTTAGTCAACCCAAAGTTTGGACCTTATTCCCATAGGATTCCCATCTTGAGGGAATTATTATTAATTCAAATCATTAAAAGGTCTATTAAAATCTCTAAAATATTTCCCATCATATCAACTTGTTTGACTTGGGTGAAAACTCTCACATTGCATTGTTTGTGTTGTTTGGGCTTGTCCAAGCCCATTAGTGATTTTCGTGTTGCATTCTTTCATCATCCATATGTTTTATTGTTGTTAGGCCCATTTAGCTTAACCCATTTTGTGTGTCCATTGTCCCGTGGTCCGTTGTCCATTCGCCTTTGCATTAGTGGGTCAGTCCCCTCTTGTCCTCGAGCCCATTAAGCCATTGCTTCCCCACTTGTATTCGCCTTGATATCCTTGTATTAAGTCTCCATTTGCCCTCATGGAGCATCATTCCAACCCCTTGTATCATCCTTTTCCCCAATCTTCCTCTTATTCTCGCGTGGAATCCTCTTCCCACGCAGGCCCATCTTCCCGTGGTCCTTCTGATCCATCCAAGGGCCAGGCTAATCTCATGGCCCATCTTTCAAGCCTTGTTCGCCAAATAGACCTGGCCCAGGCCCAACGTCTTATTACGTCTCATCTTAATGGGCCTTCTTCTCATAATGGGCCATCTCCTATTCATGGGCCTCCTCCTTCTCCTTCATATGTTGCTGGCCCAATTGCTAATGTGCATTATTCTCTTAATGGGCCTCATCCTTCTGCCCATGTTGCTACCAGCCCATTCAACCCATATGCTCATGCCTCTTCCAGGCCCACATATCCTTCCATTCCCGGAATGGGCCCGTCTTCTTCTCAGCCCGGATCCTCTTATTCGGCCCAATACCATGCTCCTGGTCCTAATTCACACCCTCTTGCTCAAGTTGGCCCATATTCTTCTCGATCTCTCCCTACCCAGGAGATGATTGCTCAAACCCAACGCCAGCTTGATGAGCTTCAACGCCGGATTGATCCCAAATCCTCCTTGAGTATCCCATTCGCATTTCAAGGTCTTCGGCTTCCGCCATCTTCACAAATTCCCGCATATCGCCGTTATAGTGGAGTTGGTGACCCATATGTGCACTTGAAGGAGTTTGTTTATGAGTCGGCCCAGTTTCGACATGACCAACACTTGATGGCTTATCTGTTTGGTCTGTCATTAGAAGGCCCGGCTCGGGATTGGTTCTTCTCTCTTCCGCAAGAGCAAGTTGTGAGTTTTTATGCCGTTCAAGAAAAGTTTATTCAGCAGTATCAAGACCAGGTTGGGCCCAAGTATTCTATCGCGGATCTGGCACAAGAGATGATGAAGCCCGAAGAAGAGTTTTCTACCTTTGCCGATCGTTGGCGTCGCCTTGCCGCGCAGGTCCCGGGGCACATACCGGAGGGAGAGCAAATCAAGATGCTGATATCCAATGCCGTGCCCGAGTATCGGTTCATCTTAACCCTCAACGACATCACCTCCTGGCAGCAACTTTACAGCCGAGCCCGCTTCATTCGCCAACAAATCCAAGATTCCCTTGACCCCGAGTCTCCACCATCCACCTCCACATATCAACCTTCACCCTCCACATGCCAATCCTACGCTCCCATGAGCCGGACCGCCATGAGTCAGCCTTCCGCCACATATCCCTCCACGAGCCAACCTCCCGCCTCTACATATCCATACGCCTCCGCATATCAACCTTCCATGAGTCAGCCTCCCGCATCCACATACCCGTCTCCATCTCCACTTCCGGTCAAGGGAACACCACATCCCGAGCAAGTAGATGCCGTCTACATACCCCCTCATCCTATTCCACACATGCCATCACCAAAGCCCTCCACCACTAGCCACGCACTCCTGCCTATGCAACCCCCACTTCCGACTCCACAACCTTCTCCACCATTACATATCCCTCGGCATCCACCTTGCCCGAAGCAGGCTCCTCATCTTCGTTGCCAGAGTGTTTCACCGATATATTTCGGGCTTTGATGGCCACTCATGCATTGCCGTTCTCTCCGGTTGTGCCTTACCGACCCGCGGTCGGGGATATGCTTCAGTTCTGTGATTTCCACCGTCAGCAGGGGCATTTGGTTGAGGATTGCCCTGAGTTTCGGGATTATGTTTATGATCTGGAAGCTAAGAAAAGGATTGATTGGGCCGCCATGCATAAAGTTATTTTACATCTTCGCAACCAACAACAGCTGCAAGAAGTGCCACCCGGGCAGCCGTCTCTGTTACTTCAAGGCCAGGGGCACCCCTGTGATTCCTCGTCTAGTGCTACACTCGCTCTGTCACCTACCCCATTACCTCCGCCATCTCTTACTCTGGCTCCATCACCGCCACAAACCCAAGCCTCTGCTCAGGCTAGTGCCTCCTCTTCTTCTCCCACCGTCACTACCACTACTTCTACCCTTAACACCGCTCGACGCGTTGTGTCGACACATCGACGGTGGACACCACAACCTCCTTCTTCACCCTCTCCACCTCCATGTCCACTACGCCCATCGCCTTCATCACTATCCTCGCCATCTCCATTGCCATCACCATCATCTCCATCTCCACCACCAATGCTTCCATCACCACCTCCATCTCCACCCTCGCCTCCATCTCCGCCATCACCTTTGCCCGAGCCTGAGCAAGCCAAACCTTCTCCTTTATCTCTACCCTCAGCCACGCCTTCGCCGTTGCCTTTATCGCCACCCGAGCCTATCATCGCCACATCGCCTGCGCCTTCACTTTCCATTACCACTCCCGTTGGAGCCTCCATGCCTTCCAAACCTTCACATGTTCCACCGAAACATATTCCCTTTACTTCTCCAACCACTACCACCCCACGGAGCGGGTGTGTGCTTCCTTTGGTGCCCCGCGGGTCTAATCCCCAGGGAGACAATAAGCCAAGTCAGGATGATTCAGTGATGGCCGTGCATTTCAAGATTCAAGATTTTATCTGTCGGATGCCGGTTCGTGTCCTCGTCCCTGGTTATTTTGGGGATGATGCGTCTACACTTTCAAAGATGACAGTTGCTAAGAAGAGTTCCCTTGAGTTGATGCCAGTTTCTTCCCGAGCGAGGCCGATGGCAATCTCCTTGCTCGCCGGAGAGTTCACCATTGATGCTATTATTTCTCCTCGCTCTATTGCTATTCGGATAACAGGCCAAGAAGGGTTCTCTACCCGCGTTGTGCTTACACATATGGCCACCAAGCAGATTATGGGTTCTATGTTCAAGGGGCAATTGGCCGTATCATCTACACTTTCCAAGGATATTATGCACCTGTTATGTAATCTTCCTCGGTTTATTAGCAAACCGGCCATGTCAACGCCGTGTATTACTCTCCCTCAGCTTCACCCGTCTCTTCTATCAAGGGAGTTGTGCTTCAAGACTGAGTTCCGAGTGGAGTTACCGAATCTCATGCTTCTAGTGCCGAGAGACAAAACCTCGTGGGTTTGTGATATTCATCACTCTGAAGGGTTACTCGCTCAAGAATGTTCGCATATTGCTAGCACCGGGTGTCTAGGGGCAACCGCACCGATGAAGTTGCATGTTCATAGTCGGGCCAAGTCATCTGCTAGGTGGGCCCGTTATTTGAGAAGGTATTATAGATTAAGAAGCCCGAAGGTCCAAGCCCGCACCAGGTGGGTCCATTTTCAAGAAATTTCTGCCAAGAAGAGGCGGCGACGTAAACTCAATGGCTATCGGTTGTGCATTCAGGGGTCCACCTCTTCCTCCTTTTCTTTTCATTCATCCTTCCTTCTACTCAGTTCCCACCCTTGAGTGGTGTATCTTCCTCCATCTGATCCTATCTCCATCATTTTCTCCTCCTTCCATAGGTCCATGCGTCCCCATTCCTCTCTTTTTTCCCCGGATCCTCCAGATTTTCCCTCCTCTCACGATTCTAGGCCCTGGCCTATGTCATCATTCCATCCTAATCTCGGGACACCACCTGATTATTCTTCCTCGAGACTTCCAGGTGTTGCCTCTGATTCTTCCCATCCGGTATCTCCGGGTTCTTCTTATTCCCCAACCTTGTCGGGTGTCTCCCATTCTCCTTCTCCGGCACTGTCGGATGATTCTCGTCCCTCTTCTCCGACCACGTCGGATGATTCTTCTTATCATCATTCTACTCTTTCCTCTTCACCCTTTCGGGGTCTTTGCTCTTTCTCTTGCTGTTTTCGAGGCTTTAGTCCGCCTTGATCTAAGCTTATCTGGTTTCTTCTGTATCTGGTCCCTTGTTATCAAGGTCTCGGCGCCTTAACGAGGGAGTTCTAGCCCTCGTCTCTCTTCCTTTTTATCCTCCTTCGTCCAGTTTGATGTCTGCCGCTCCTCCGTGTCAAGGAATCTTTAATCCTTTATTATCCTCTCCCTTTCGTCCTGTCAAGCAAGGAATATGAAGCTCGTGCTGCGCGAAGCTCGATGATCACGATTGCTTCAGGATGCTAGTTTCGTTCCGTGGATTTGCAAGGTATCTTTATTTTGTGCAAAGAACATGCTATTATTATCACTTATTTACTCCTGCACATTGTTAAGATTAACGTTGGTTCCTTACATGGTTAAGTGGCTTTAGAAATTTGCTTAGTTCATTTAAAATGAGTTCGCTTCTGCAGCATCCTTAGGCTGGTGATAGCTCCGTGCTAGGAGTCCAGTTCATTCCCCGATCGTTGAGGGTGACCTTTGAGCATGGGTTTTTCACACACTTCACGGCAAGCCATAGCCGATCTCTCTAGTGCAACACCGTTGCTGCTTTGGTCATACTTTGGGTATGCACAAAGGTCTTTTTCTTTTCTCTGCTCGGCCAAGTGCAGGGGCAAGAGGTTGATGGATAAGATGACCAACCTAGGCGCTCCCTAATACGAGAGAGGTCTCAAATAGGGGCAGTCTTGACCCTCGAAAGTGAGCTTTCATACAATATCTAGCCAACAAGGGCTGTCAAAAATCAATGAGAAAATGAATCAATGCAAAATTATGAATCAAAGGCATAGCAAGAGTGGCAGTACAGTTCCCCGCGGGACATCAAGAGCCTGGTCGCATGCGTGCCTGATAGATATGGGTCTCAAAATCAAAGACACAAAGCCCCGGCGCAACAGACTATCTCTTTGAGGGGTGGTGCCCTGGAAGGAATTCAAATCATGATATCTCCCATCCTGCATAAAGCTTGTCTCTAATTTTTCTTCTATTTCTCCCTCTTAGGCTGGGTTGTATCCCGGGTATGGCCTTAGTAGGGGCACCGTTCTTTGGAGACGGTTGGTTATGGTAAGCCACCCTCACATGCACGCCCTGTTCAAGGGAAGTCTTTAATGAGAGGGGAGGGACGGCGATCCCCGGCCAGTAGTTTGAGCCTGTCTTTGGGTGCTGCAGATTGCTATGTCAAAATCCAAAAAATGAAATATGTCAAAAATCCTAAAAAATGAAATATGGTCCAAAACTCCAAAAAATTGGAATATGTCAAAAATCCAAAAAAATGAAATATTTTAAAATCCAAAAAATCAAGAAAATTGAAAATCTAAAAATATTTATCTTTTATTGTATTTTAAGAACAGATACGTAATCTGTTTGCTAAGTGTGCAGGCTGCAGGTTGCAGGTTCAAGCTTTCCTTGCTCTATCATCCGCTCTGTCTCTTGATCATATTCTTCGATATGTTCTCATCTCTTCAATCCTATCTCTAGATCTGTTCTGAAGCTCATGGCCTTCTCAACTTTCGCTTATTTGCTTAATCATGTTTCCATGAGTGGGCAATATCTCACGGTTTTGAACCTGGCGGTTCTGCTTCATCTGATCTTGGGCTTTGATTGAAAAATGTGTTTGTTATCTTCATCATGTCTATGGTCCTCCATGTCTTTTGTCCCGTTGTGTCCTTGTCATATGTGTCTATGTTCTCTCGTGTTGGTCGTGTCATTCGTCACACGTGTCCCTATCCCGCCGTGTCATTCATCACACATGTCTTTGTCCTCCGTGGTATTGTCATCCCACGTGTCTTTGTCCCACCATGTCCTTATACCACCATGTGTGCTGTCCCGTTGTGTGCGTGTTATCTTGTCCCACCGTGCCTTTAGTCGCATGTATGCTTGCCATTTGTTTGTTTGTTATGTTTCATCCATCTTCGTTATGTTATGTTGTGACATGTTTCGTTCATATTTCTCTTATTGTGTTCATGTCATGCTCGTTCATATTCGTTCATGTTCACATCATGTCATGTCATGTGGTTGTTGTCTTATGATGAAAATCCATAAAAAGCAGAAATCGAAAATCCAATAAAAAATGCTATTTCGCTTGGCAGGTAAGTCAGGTATGGCTCTCTATCCCTGCTCATTGTTGCATTACTATATGGTATCTACATTATTATAACCTCTCAAGGACCGGCTGGTTGCCCGTGTGTTCTGGGATCTGATGTTCCCCTTTAACAAAAACGATGATGATCTAGGAGCATACGGTTAATCGTTGGATAGGCCGCTCGGTTGAGTCGAGTGGGGGACGATAGACTCTTTCTCGCACGCCGTGGTTGCAAGAAGACTCTTAACCCCATCCTGGCTCAGTCTAGCAATATTATCCTTGAGTACTTTCTATTTTATCTTTCTTTGCATTCGTTTTAATGATTTCTTTATTTTAGCCTAGCATGCATCATGTCATTTTGAGCATTCATGTCTCGTGATCCATTCAAGGATTTCTCCTCAGCAATGGTTGATTGCATTCAGCTCTCTTGGATAAGAGATTCTTCATTCCACTCCGAATTTGAATGATTTCTCTGATCTTGCCGCTTGGTCTAATTGGCCAGTGTGATTCCTGTCTGGATTTTATCTTAGTCTTATCTCTCCTTTCCAGCTCTTATGCTGTGTTCCTTCCGACCCACTCATTGTCCGTGGATTGTGTCCCCGATGAGGCTGGTCGTGTTTCCTTTTCCTTTCTTAGTTTAGTTCTCCAGACATGTCTCATCCTTGTCAATCATTCCTTGTGGTTAGTTCGGCATTTTCGGGAAAATTCCTATCGCTTGTTGGTTATGACGGGTGTCTTTTTTGGCCTTGATGCCCGCTTATCAGTTCTCTCCGCTTCATCTCCGCTTCATCTCCATTTCACGTCGCTGTCGCTTTCACTCCACCTCCTTTCCATTTCGCCTCCACGTCGCTTTCGCTCGTTCCCTTGCAAAGCGGACATCAAGGAGGGGCATCTGTTGACACCCATTTTAGCCTGCAAGTTGCGTCGTTTCTCTTATTCATCATTTTTGATGTCCCGAATTAGCCATTGTTTTGGAGCTTTCTCGGATAGATTTCAAGCCCATTTTTACCATTCCATACCCTTTGAGCCTTGGAGATCATGATTTCTTAGAGCCCTGGATCTTATTTTATCAAATTCCCACTTCCAAGTCGACTTTCGGCCCATTTAGGCCGACTTCTCTCAAGTAATCGGCTCTCTCTCACTGCGCAGTCCTGGAAGTGGTTCTTTTTCACCCTCTTCCATTCCCTCTTTCAAAAGTTGTCTTTATCAAAGTTGTTCCTCTTTCAAATATCTACAATTTCTTCTTCTACACTGTTGGCCGGTTTTGCCCCGATTATGAGCTATTTGCATTTTTCCGGCGTACTGTGCTGTTCACCTATATTCCAGAATTTTCCTCTCTCTTCCAGCCCCATTTTCACCCTCTTCCAGTCATTTTCTCACATTTCTTTCTTCATAAAAGTTGTTCCTCTCTCAGTTATCTACAACTTCTATGTTTACCATTTTGTCTAATTCTCCACCGTTTGAGCGATACGCTTCGATTTCTAAAGTCGCGCGCAGTCTGCCCAGAATCTGCCTTCATCGAAGTGAAGGTCATTTGCAGGTGCGTTACTTCATTGAAGTGACGGCCCAGTGAAGACCGTTACTTCAGTGTGACGGTCCTACGATAGACCGTCACACCACAACTTGCCCATAACAGCCCGGTTCAACCCCTAGAGTGTGGCGGTCCTATCCTTGACCGTTAGACCAAGTGACGGCCCTGTTTAGGTGCGTTACATCTAATCTCATCCGAAAACGTCTCGTTCGACCTCCAGAGTGTGACGGGCCTACCCTAGTCCGTTACATCACTATGACGGTCCTACGATAGACCGTTACATGCACCAGAGAGTCCAATTCGTGCTGGACTCTGCTCCGTTTTTGTGCACCGTGGCCCTCTTGAAGAGTCCATAACTTCTTGAATTCTTATCCAAATTGATCCCCATTTTTTCCTACTTCTAGCCCTTGGTATTATCTTGAATTTGGTTCATAGGAATCAAATTTTCATTGGCAATATATCTTGGGATCTGGGTCGCAAGATCAAGATTTATGTTTCCTAGTTCAACTAAAACTCTGCAGATAAGGCTCTGGGGCTACCTTCCAAGAGACATATCTTCTAGAATCCTCCTCTGAATTGATCCCCGTTTGTTCCTATCTCTTGTCCTTAGTATTATCTCGAGTTTGATCCAAAGAACTCGATTTATCTTGGACTCTATCTCTGGGAATCGTGATAAGAAGATGAGGCTTTCTTGCAAAACTCTTTAAAAACTGCCCAGTTCGCAGTCGCGACGGGGGGCTCTTTCCGGACGTGGGGCGAAGCCATGCTGCACCGTCGACTCACAACTTCGACCCCATCTTGAAGAGGGAAGTATTGGCTTTCTATTCTATCCTTCTGGGCTTGATTCCATGGTCTACACTCTTAGTTCTAGTCTCCTCAAAATCACAAATCATCACAGTTTCCTGCACTTTCTGCTACACAAGCGTTTTTCTCCGTTTTGCATCATTGATTTCTCTCAATTCTCTCAATCAAATCTTGTGATTTCAAATCCTATGCATGCACAACACACCCACCTATTATTTCCACCCTTCCACAGGGGTTAAAAACCTCCCCCCGGTGCGTTCTTCCTCAATTTCTAACACTATTTTATCACTACGGGATTGATACTACACATGCATGTTCTAATGGGTTTTTTGTCCTTGTTTGATCTTTGTTTTGCAGGAGAGCATGAATACAACGTGAGGCCCTCTTCCTCTAGCCGGCTGGAAGGAGAGGAGGTTTGAATCCACAAGTTCCCCGCACCCCGTTTCAAGCGCGATCAAGTCTTTAAGTTCCAAGGTATACGGCGCCGTTGCACTCCTTTCTTCATCCTTGCGGCGTTGTTAATCCTTGGTGGCGATCACGGTTAGTATTTTCATCCTTTCATCCCCTTGTCTTTGATTCACATGTTTATGCATGTATGTATTTAAAAAGGGGGCGGGATAGGAATCTAATTAAAAAAATAAATCAACAGAAACCAATCCCTATAATACGCTGATTCACAGCTTCACCACAGAGAGAACACCTCTCTGCAACCCGCTGCCAAGCAGCCTTCAGGCAACACGCCTAGACACCAGATCTGAGCATAGCCACGTAGATCTGAACCCTCCCACTTCAATAGGAGACGAGATATAGTTGGATGAAAAATAAAACAAAAATAACAGAGAAATAACAGATTGAGTTTAGAAGAAAGAAATCCTCAAACACTTAAAGAGCTCGATCTGGACTTGGTCGATCTGCTACAGTCTGGACAACCAAGGAAGGGTTTCTTTCCTCTTCCTCTTCTCTTTCTACCTCCTTCTGCTCTCTTTCACTCGCAGCAGGAAATAGGTCTTCGTGCCTTCAGCGCCCTGTGGCGTTTCTTGCTCTGCCTCTTTGCTTCTGAAGTCTCTCTTTGTGTTCTCAGCAAGCACACGAGCGCTCCCACGCTTTCTCCCCCAATTGCCCCTTTTCCTCACAGAACAGAAAACCCAACTAAATTTGCGATATTCCTTCCACCGGGAATATCTCGTGGGGCCCATGTGTCAGAGGTAGTTAGGAGGAGAATGTTTCCCCCAAAAAGTTCCTTCTCGAGGCTTCTTCCTCGTACGTACGGATCCCACCAATCATTACTTGGGATCACATGCTAGCGATGGGTCCCATTTAGGGTTCACTGGACTCGCTGCCGGTTTAAGTCGAGTTGAGGGAGCCTAGAACTTGACTTAGCCTTGGATCCCATTGAGTAGGGCTTCTGGGAGAATCGTCAAGTCAACTTAGCAAGTCTTCAAGTCGACTTGGGCATGTGTCTTCTATCGCAGCTTCTGTATGGCCTGTGCAACTCGACTTGAAACTAGTTCAAGTGGAGTTGGGGTTTCCTCTGGTCTTGTCAGCATTTTCCTGGATGGCTATCAAGTCGTCTTGCTCTGGATATCAAGTCGACTTGGTATTACCTATCTCTGAATTCTGAGCTGCTAGATGCTGCTCCAAGTCAAGTTGGAGTTTCCTCAAGTCCACTTGGTTTCTTTTTGTTCACTTGAGCAGCTACTGTATGAAGGCCAAGTCGACTTGGCTTTCTGATCAAGTCGACTTGTCCCCTTGAAAGTCTTATTAAAGCTGCTGTAAATCGTCTTCTGAACTGCCCATTTTCGGAACTCCTGAACTGAGATTATGATCTTCTGAATTCCATACTCTTTAAGCATCTGAATTTGATTGAACTTCTGAAATTTCTTCTAAACAACTTAGTTTCAGCAACTGATGTTTCTGAACTTGAGCTTCTGAGCCTTCTAAAATTCCTATTCTATGAAAAATTCAGATATATAGAATTGACAACATCAAAACCATAATATGACTCATTAATGAGTCATAGTTTGACATCATCAAAACCACCAGGGACACAACACTGCTAGCTACATTTCAACTCAATAAAAATGCCCGTACATGGTGGAAGGCCACCTCGGCCCTATAGATATGTGTTTCTCCTTTCCTCTTACCTTCACCTTTCTGAATTGAAGTATGAAAAGGAAAGTGATGCTAAAAGGTGGAAGAAGGTGTATGGATGTGATCGCCACCAAGATGCAGAATGCAGAGGAAGTGCACCCTTACCTTGGAAAAGAGAGATGAAGCACTCACCAAAGGAACACTGTGAAGGTTGAACACGGTCCAAAGAGGACCGCCTATGGATGTAGACGGCTGCTCGATAGACTGCTCACAGCGCTGGGAAGAGAACGCGGGATGAAGGTTGACTAACGCCTGAACGGTCCAAGGCACACCGTTGAAAGGAGCAACACGGTCTACACGTGGCAGTGTACCCTTTAGAACGAACAGAAGTAGACCGCTTGACGTTGCCAAACTTCAAGTTGTGGGGACATGATCCTCCACCCCTTCCGGTCGGCTAGAGGGGATGGGCCTCATGCTGTGCTTGTGTTGACCTACAAAACAACTCAGAGAACAAGAAAACAAAACCCAAATCAGTCCTGGACTGTGTAGTAACTATAAAATAAAATGGAAAACAAACATGATAACATGGAGTGGGGGATACCTATGGTGGTTTTTAAACCCCTATAGGGTGT
This sequence comes from Amorphophallus konjac, assembly GCA_022559845.1. Lineage (NCBI taxonomy): Eukaryota > Viridiplantae > Streptophyta > Magnoliopsida > Alismatales > Araceae > Amorphophallus > Amorphophallus konjac. The sequence goes on along the minus strand of CM040120.1, from coordinate 349,341,223 downwards.
GAAAACAAATGGGAGGTGTAAAAATGATCTGAAGACAGGGAAAACGTGGGTAGAAGATAAAGGAAATGAGCATGCAATGGGATGAGAGAACAACTAAAAGCCTAGACCAAAAAAAAGCAACACTAATACTCCCTGAATCGAAGGCACAAACGGACGTAGAGCGCCTCCCTCCCTGGCTATAGCTCACTTAAAATCTCGGCCGCGCTTCGCCGTCATCGCTAGATCTCCCCCTTTTCAAGCTTGGACTAAGGGTACTATTTATAGACCCTTGAAAGTCCAGCCCCGAATTAGGGTTTTTCAGTGATAATTAGGCCAGGAATATAAAATAAAATATGTAGATAATACTCTAATCTCCCGCCCAGATCAAACGAGACCTCATTTGGTTGAGAAACGGCGGAGAAAAGGGCAAGGGAAGTTTGAGTTTTAACCACAGGTGGAGAGAGAAAATCCAAACAGTCCATATATCTCGATCTGGTACGCGGTCGTTCGATAGGCCGCCTAGCTCAAAACGAAGTCCATTGCTAGACTGCCTATAGGTGTCGGTGATAAATAAATAAAATGATAAATTATCCAATTATCCCACCGAACAGATCGGCTATCACGGCGTTGGACTCTCAGGATATACACAGTGTAGAGATAGACCACTCAAGAAATTACACGGTCTAATGCTAGGCCGTGTATAACGTGTCAGTGATAAATCCAATAAAATAGGATAAATAGATAATTATCTGAAAGACCCACCTGCTTAGGACTCTAAGAGATAAACGGTCTAATTCTAGCCGTTCAACCTGGGTAAACGGCTGGATCCCAAACTGTGTAGATGCTTGTCGGTTGAAATTCAAAAAATTAAATAAATATTAAATAAATCGCTCTGAGCTTATAAACGGTTTCAAAATAGACCGCCCAACACTACGCGGCCTATCGCTAGACCGCATACAGGCTGGGCAGTTGGATTTAATAAAAGGGGGAAAATGAGCACATTTACCCTACAGACCAAGCCAGATCAAGGCCCATTAAGCCCGAATTCAAAAGCAAACTTAGCTAGGGAGGAAGATATCCATAAAATCAGCCCAAAGACATGCCTGAAAATGACCCAATGAGTAGTGGACAACTTGAGGCATCAAACATGATGGTAAGACGAATGACCCAACTCATAGGCAAAAAATGGGTGTCAACAGATGCTCCTCCTTAACGTCCTCTTTACAGGGGAGCGAGCGGAGGTGAAGCGAAAGTGAAATGGAACATGGAGATGAAGCGGAAATGAAGCGGAGCAGACTGAAAAGCGGGTGTTAATGTAAAACGACACCCGTTTTCTCCCCAACGAGCGATAGGAATTTTCTGGAAAACTCTGAACCAAACACAGGGAATGACCAGACTAAAACGACACCAGTCTGGAGAAACTAACTAAATAAAAAGGAACGAACAACCTCATAAGGGGACACAATCCGCAACCAATGAGGGAATACGCAACAATGAAAAGTAAAGAAGCAAGCTAAAACCTCCAAACGGGACTCTTGGTCAACCAAACCAGGTGAACAAACCAGAGAAAACCTTCTAACTCTGAGTGAAATAACTTCTCTTACCCAAACCGTAAACGCACAATCATCCATCACAAACGAGACATTTTCAGACAAGCCATGAGTCGTGAATGCTCAAAAGATGTGTATGATGCATGTTGGGCTAAAATAAACGAAATCATTAAAACGAATGCAAAGAAAGCCAAAAAAAATAGAAAATACTCGAGAATAATATTGCTAAACTGGAATGACTAGGGTCAGGACACTATCTGCAACCACAGCGTGCAACATAGAACCATCGTCCCCTAATCCTCCCAACCTAACGGCCTATTCGATGATTAAACACGTACACCTAGATCATCATCATTTTTGTTATAGGATAACGTCAGATCCTGGAACACGTGAATGATCAGCAGATTTTTGAGATAATATAACATAATACCATATAATAATGCATTAAGGGATATAGGGTATAAGATAATTACTTGACTTACCTGTCCGGTAGTGGAAATGAGGTGATGCTACAAAAGAATCACGAACAAGGTTTTGCAATTGATATATCATGAAATAAGCCAATTGAGCCAAGGATTCATTAACTTAAGCAGGCAATGCACCGAAGACAAAACCCAAAAAGCCATTCAATACTTCAGCATATACACGGTCTAGATCAGACCGCCAGAGATTCTACACGGTCCAAAAAGAACCGCCCAATCCGTGAGAATTTGAATTACGATCATAACGAATAAATGGCCAACTGTGAGACCGCCCCACACATAAATGGTCTATCGCTAAACCGCGTTTCAATCGTCGGTTTCAAAAAAATAAACCGACCCTTCATCGTCTTCTTCCTCACCCCTATTAGTCTGTAAAGACTAGGTGCAAAGGTGCAAACCTGATTCAGAGGGGGGGTGAATGAATCCCTCTTCAAAGCTTTGCCCAATTATTGCATTACTGAACAATGATGTGGAATTAAAAATAAACAAATGCCTTAAACAACGCAGATGGTCTTCTTCGAATAATGAATGAAGATCAAATAAACTGAAATTTTGATCTACTTTGTATAAGCTAAAGAGATGACTCAGTTCATCTAATCAACTTGACTCTCTCAAGACCAAAATCAAATGCACGGTGTGCAAACCAATCTCTCACTAGATATATGATCAAACTATCATGAACGAGCCTAAGCATACATCTAGCGGAACAGAATAGACAATCAAACCATGATGGACAAAGGATTTTTAGATGGTTCAGTCTGCTGCCCGCAGACCTGCGTCCATCCCCCACTCAAACCAGAGTGAGGCTTCCCGCTGATGCACAACTTAAACCGCTGGGCATCACAACTTACCTACAACCACTGAGCAACACAGCTTGCTTCCGCTGAGCAATCACAGCTTGCTGACCAGAGGAACCAATCCTCTGCAACCACTGAGCAACACAGCTTGCTCTGCTGACTTACAGCTTGAAGAAACAAGGGTTTAAAAGAAAAAACAAGAGATGGAAAATCACAGCACCGGAAAGATGGAAACAATCTTAAAACAGATATGGCTCTCGCAGGAGCTGACTAGCTTGGATCTGATCCAAAGTTCTGTTGATCAGGTCTTCAATCAGCTTCACCTTCCTTTCCACGAGCTCTCTCTCACTCTTTCTTCCTCTTCCTCTTTCTCTTTCTTTCTCCGTCTTCAACTCTGCTCTCCTTATGTTCTTTTCTCTGCTACGCTCTCTCTTACTCTTTCTTCATCTTCCTCTTTCTCTTTCACACGGCTCTCATGCTACTCTTTTGACTCTCACAATTCATTATTCATCTTCTCTGCAGGTGCCTATAAATATATGGAGGCTTCTGAGAGATGGGCACGTGGAAACCTCGTTTCCCGCCCAATGAATTTGAAAAGCAGCGCTCCTTTAGAGTCCATGTGTCAGGCTGTGAGAGTTTGCTGTCCACGTGCTATGATCAGATGAGAGCAAGGAGCCACATGTCAGAATCTCCAGGAAATGTATGCCTTGGATCACGTGCCAGCTTCCAGCCAATCGCAGGATCATGTGCCCAATCAATGGTTCTGCGCATTAATGAATTAATTAAATCCCTGCAAATAATAAAGCACTTAGTCAATACTATATGGTCAAAGTCAAGTCAAAATGCTCAGACTATTGTATCCTTATACAGACATTCACCGACCAATATTGCACCGACCTTAAAACATATACAGACCTTGTCACATACTCAAACCCTAGATAGCTCAGACATGCGAGCAGACAAGGCTAGCCTCGAGATAGAAAATGCACCGCCTCAAAACATGCTTAGACGTAGACATGCACGAGGTGATGACTTATTATGTCTAATGAAAAACTTGCACCGACGCAAAAGATGCACTGACTCTAAGTCACATGAGATGCAAAGAAAGACGCACCTCCTATATGCTTTAGAAAAATATGCACCGAGGCAGAAGATGCACTGACTCTAATCCACATGAGATGCAAAGTAAGATGCACCTCCTATATGCTTTAAGAAAACATGCACCGAGACAGAAGGTGCACTGACCTCATAAGCCACTTGAGACGCAAAGTAAGATGCACCTCCTATATGCTTTAGAAAAACATGCACCGAGGCAGAATGTGCATTGACCTCATAAGCCATTTGAGACGCAAAGTAAGACGCACACATGCACTGACATAGGCCACATGAGACGCAAGATAAGACGGACACATGCACCAACTATATTGCACTGACCTTGCTAAGACAAGACATTGCACCGACCGACGCACACATGCACTGACCTAGGCCACATGAGATGCAAGATAAGATGGACACATGCACCGACTATATTGCACTAACCTTGCTAAGATAAGACATTGCACCGAACTTGTTTGTGCTCCCTTAGCGAGTGCACATATGCACCGACCTTGTATATATGCCTAGACGGAACATGAGACACACTCAGACATAATATATGCTTAGACGCAATATGAATATATGCTTAGACCTGGTATGTGCTAAGACGCAAGTGTAGACACATGAAACACAATTATGATGCATATACACATGAAACACAATTATGATGCATATACAGCAAGTGTTCAATGGAATGTCTTGTTTCAATGTAGAGATGCAATCATTAAATCTTTCAGGCAAACACATGATGACTTATAGTGTTTGCTATCATCAAAATCACAGGGGCACAATAATCTCTCCCTTTTTGATGATGGCAACACTATGAGTCACACTGACTCATGTAAATTATTCTCCCCCTTTGACTTCAGCAAAAAGAAAATAGTTTGAGAGAGAGATATAAGCATGCATGAAATGATTGATTTAGACTCTCCCCCTTTGACTTCATCATTAAGGCATAGAAGAGCTATACTCCCCCTCGATAAATGAAGGAAATCAGCAAACACAGGGGCAGGTAAGCAACCAAGCACTAATCAAGAAAGGATTACAAGCAAACCTCCTCCAATAATCAATATGACACCACATACTCTCTCCTTTTGACAATCAGCTAAAATGGAAGGACACCATTGATATAGATAAAAAGGACTGAAACTGATAGACAGATTGAATAAAAGAAACCTTCTCCCCCTGAAAATGTGATGTATGGAAGTGGGAATTCAGGCAAATGATCTGCAAACTTCGCAGGGATAGTCAAGAGAGACTATCAGAGGTAAGTCTGATACCAAGATTGGAGAAGATCAGTAGATTGATATCAAGATCATCAAAAACACAAGATCAACCACAGATAATTTCAGGTCGTACTCAAGAAACATCAAGGTCACCGAGTACTATCAAATTGAATTCCATCAACAAGATATTGATGACATTGCCAATGAATAGATGAGACAGAAAGCTTTTCAATAGGGTACCAAATTCATAAATCTTGATAAGCGAATTTCAGACTCTTCTATTATAAGAAATTATGAATGAGTCTAAACTTATCAGCATGATTTAAGAATGATGTATACAAAGTTAATCAAGAAAATTCAATACTCATATCTGAAACACCTTTTAATAGAAATAAATCAAATGCACATATGACATTCTTGTTTAACCTCCTTCTATCTTACTCATTCAAAATCAATGACTCCTTTGGTAGTTACACAAGATAGTATTGAGATTAAACACATATGAATGTATATGAACATGTCTTTAATCTTTTTTAGGATTTTTCTGTTGTTCAGCAACATTATTTTTCCTGAGCAAGTCTAGTTAAAATCAATACCTTTTTATGTGAGGCACAACACGTCTTAGGTGAAGTGACTCAGTTACTCAGTGTGACAACCATATTACCTCTTAATGAGAACAGAGTTACCAATTTGGAGTGTCTTATTACTTGAGGAGATACCTTGATCAGAGGCCAGAATCCTCTAGTTACTCAACACAACCATGCCATTGCTCTGCCAGATTTTTAATTATTTTTATAGCAGAGGTAACTATGGCACTTCATGACATGGGTTTACTCTATTTCGTTGATAGGGAACCCAGTTTCTCTGTGACCAAAGTCATTGCTCTGACTTTAGTTTTCTTTCAAATATTTTCAGATTTTTCAGACAATGCTCAGTAAGTTGACATGTTTAAGAACAATACTTACTACATGTATTTTATCCAAAGGAAGCCATGTTTTTAAAGTTTTAGATTTCAGAAGTTTTTGCATGGAATTACATGAGACAATTGGTTAAGATTTATTAAAATGATGATTAAGATATTTTAAAGTTTTTTACATCCAAACTTAATGAATACATTATACTTAAATCAATTTGATTCATCAGACATTCTTAAACCAATATAATAGAAGATTCTTCTTTTCAAAATATGTCGGATTTATCATTAGGGTACTCAGATTGAAATATTTCCAATTTCAAATTGATCAACATTGACAGTGCAGCCAATCAATAGAAGCAACAAGAAATTTCATACAGAGAACAGTAGAGGACAATTACAAGCATGCATATGAAGTGAAAGAATTGGAACACATGCTTATGCATCAACAAAATTTTTAGGAGGCAGTGAGTTTACAAGGATGCAACGAGAGATATACACTAGAGTAATTCAGATTAGAAATAATAGCTGAGTCTGGAGTACAGACAGATCAGTTTGACAGTAGTGACAAGAATGAGTTCAAGTGAAGCTCTACTTCAGCAACTTAAGGAGTAGCAGATATAGATTTCAGCTTCAAGAAAATTGAGAGCAACACACACAAGAATAGGAGAGTGATTTGAGTGACTAGACAAGAAGGGTTCAGATTTAAAAAGACTAGTGAGTCTAAAATGCTCCCCCTGTCTAGATGCAGTGAGTCACTTCTTTTTGAATTTTTCAAATTAACGATATGCAGTGCAATTCACTATATGTATGCATATGCAATGATTTTCCTAAGAGCATTACATGAATATGAACATGAGTGGCATGACCATCATGCAAGGGCAGCCAAACTCCTCCTGACAATATGCAACAAAATCTAGAATTCTAAATGCCACAAACGCATGACCATTTATGCATCTACTCCCCTTGACTAAATGCATTATATGCAATGAAGACTGAACACATGGTTTTATGATCTATGCTCATGAAGTAGACATGCAATTACAGCCTGAGATGGACTACAATAGACTTCATGTGCATTTTAGATTTTCAAAGAATTTCAGTTAGAGGATGCACAGATGAATTTCGTTATGCAAGAAAAGATTCAAATTGAGCAGTGCAGATGACACACAAGAACGCAAGTATGTATGCTTAACAAGTTATGCAAACATCTAAATCAGAAATTTCATATGGCACAATTTAGATTTTCAGAAAACAACATTCAATTCACTTTCAGCTTAAAGTATGCACAATTAATTCAGCAAATGCATTTGATAATCTATGATAGACAAGTTAAACTCAGAAGTGAGCATGTATGCATGAAATGCAACTGATTGAAAGAAATTTTCTAAAGTTAGAGGATCGAACCTTTCAAGTGCAAAGATGAGGTTTTACCAAACTTGGGTGTCTTGGCTTATACAACCCCTTTATTCCTCTCCAAGGCACACCAGCAAATTAGCAAACTACTTTGCACCAACAGATACCCAAGAAGTATTGGGTCCTGCAGAGTTAGTGGCACCTTTGACAGGCATTTTCAACATTTTCTTAGCTAGATAATCATCAAACTCCATCAGAAAATAATCGGCCATAGAGTGTCCAAATTTTCACAATATCTACATGAGACAACAAACTTTTTGGTCTTTTTATGCGCATCAACATAAGTATGAAATCTATGTGCATGAGCACGAAACTTTCTGTTGTTTACATGAACATTTTGTATCTTATTGTCGGTTAGCCAACAATTTGCAGATTTATGACCTGTCTTACCACAATTGAAACATGGAGAATTTATTCCTTTAAGGCTCCTATCAAAAGCATGTCTTTTTACAAGAGATTTAGCAGAAGTGGAATTAAATGTTTTTCCGTGAACATGCCAGCAGTCCTTGACTGTATGGCCATACTTTCCACATTCGAAGCACCTGATGTGCTTTCCTCTAGAACCAGTATTATTCCTATGTGACCCTAACCAGCATTCAATAGCCTTGTGACCCGGCTTGTTACAATTGAAACATATGATGTGCTGGTTTGAAGCAGATTTGTTTCTATTAAGACCATGATGATTTACAGAGAATTTAGCATGCATCCTATCATCTTGTTTCATGACATAATATTCGTTCATGAAATGATCATACCTACCACAGTAATGGCATGAAGCATCAGATTTCCTAGTAGCATGGTTTCTATCGGATGAATTCTCAGCATTCATTGTTCTAAAATTCTGATTCTCCTTTTTATGTGCTTGTTTGTCTGTGTTCGTGTTGTTTACAGAATGCACACTTTTGATATTGGTTTGAGTAGGCTTCTTCTGCAGGTGGTCAACCCTTTTAATCCTTTTAGTTGGTTTCTGACTTTTCTAAGCATTTTGCTTCTGACTCCTTTGAGCAGTAAATTGAAACACAGGTGGGTTCGGTGAGCTGTGAGAACCAACACTGGAAATAAAGGATGTTTGCATTTTGTTTTCAAAGCTCTTTTTCTTTGCAGGGTTATAGCCCAACCCTTCTTTCTGAAAATTTATCTTGACTCCTAACAACTTATCCAAGCTTTCTTGACCATTAACAAACTTTGACAAAGAGTTTTTCAAATCATGAATTTCATTTTCTAGAGATGCAATTTGTATCTCATAACTAGCAATCTCTTGTTCACTGCAATTAACACATTCACTAAGCACCTTGTATGCAGTTTTATATTTCTCAACATCTTGTTCTAGATTGTTCAGTTTTTCAGATTCTTCAATGCAAACAGATTTTTCTTTTTCTAATGTGAGAAGCTTTTCGGACATAGCAGTGTTTAACAGTTTTAATTTTTCAATTTCAGCTTTCAATTCAATGTTTTCCTCCTCAAGCTTATCAGATTGAATTTCCTTATTAGCAGATCTTTCTTTCTCGATAACCAGAAGCCTCTCTGAAATAACAACATTTAGGACCATGAGTTTCTTGTTTTGTTCTTTCAGATCTTTGTTTTCTTTTACCAGCTTCTCGATTTCTTCATCATATTTTTCACTACTGGATATCAAGTCCAATCTTTCAATCAATTTCTCCTCTCTTTGTTCAAATTCAAGTTTCTCATTCAACAACTCTTTATTTTCTTCTTTAAGGGAGGCAATCAACTTCCTCTGCCATTCATTTTCAAGGTAGAGATCTTCATTACGTTCCTTTAGGAGAGGGCATGTGTTGCAGGCTAACTTTATAGAACAATTGTGTGAAGCTTCCTCCTTGAATTCTTTTATACAAGATACAAAGTTTTCATTATTCTTCTGAAGTACATCATTCTCAATTTTCACTTTATCCACTTCAGAATTAACCTTATTCAATTCTTGCAATTTCATTAGATGTTCATCATTTTTAACATTCAGCTGATCTTCCAATTTAGAAATTTTGTTCAGACATTCTTGGTTTTCATTTTTCAAGGATGAAATCTGTTCCTTACTGTTATGAACATCCACCAAGCATATATCATAAGATTTTTTCAACTTTGGACCAGTTTCACAAGAGAATTCAGATTTATTCTGTTCAATCTTTTTCTTCAACTTTTTATTCTCAGATTTCATTTTCCTAGACAACTCTAACAACTCTTCATACATCACAACCAATTCATCAAACGAAGGTTCTTCTGATCCAGAGCTTACCTTGGATGACGTTTCCTCTTGTTGATCAGAGTTATGATCACCCCGGTTGGCCATCAAGCATTGATCCTCTTGCTCCCCATTTGTAGCAGTTATTCTATCCAAGATTTCCTTTCCAGAAGCGCACTTGAGAACAAAAGAAATATGTCAGTATTAACTGTAGCTTTCAAAATATTAAGAACTGTGACATTATCACGGTTCTTTACTTTGTCCTCTCTAGACCATTTGGTTTCATCATGAGGTAATTGGTATGGGCCTTTTGAAACTAAATTCCATAGATTAGGGTCAATGGAATTCGTATAGACACATAGGCCGCCTAACCACTTACTGAAGTTAGAACCATCAAAAATCAGAGGGCGAGCCATTGAGACAGATAACAAACAGTTTCAATGCACAAGACAATCTATGTAACGCACCAAAAACAAGATAGCAGGATCCTCTGTAGATCGTTGGATCTGAACAGTCAGAGACCCGCTCTGATACCAATTGTTAATCTGTAAAGACTAGGTGCAAAGGTGCAAACCTGATTCAGAGGAGGAGTGAATGAATCCCTCTTCAAAGCTTTGCCCAATTATTGCATTACTGAACAATGATGCGGAATTAAAAACGTACAAATGCCTTAAATAACTCAGATGCTCTTCTTCGAATAACGAATGAAGATCAAATAAACTGAACTTATGATCTACTTTGTATAAGCTAAAGAGATGACTCAGTTCATCTAATCAACTTGACTCTCTCAAGACCGAAATCAAATGCACGGTGTGCAAACCAATCTCTCACTAGATATAAGATCAGACTATCATGAACGAGCTTAAGCATACATCTAGCAGAATAGAATAGACAATCAAACCACGATGGACAAGGGATTTTTAGATGGTTTAGTCTACTGCCCGCAGACCTATGTCCATCCCCCACTCAAACTAGAGTGAGGCTTCCCGCTGATACAAATCTTAAACTGATGGACATCACAGCTTGCCTACAACCGCTGAGCAACACAGCTTGCTTCCGCTGAGCAATCACAGCTTGCTGACCAGAGGAACCAATCCTCTACAACCGTTGAGCAACACAGCTTGCTCTATTGACTCACAGCTTGAAGAAACAAGGGTTTAAAAGAAAAAACGAGAGATGGAAAATCACAGCACTGGAAAGCTGGAAACAATCTTAAAATAGATATGGCTCTCGCAGGAGCTAACTGGCTTGGATCTGATCCAAAGTCCAGTTGATCAGGTCTTCAATCAGCTTCACCTTCCTTTCTACGAGCTCTCTCTCACTCTTTCTTCCTCTTCCTGTTTCTCTTTCTTTCTTCCTCTTCAGCTCTGCTCTCCTTATGTTCTTTTCTCTACTACGCTCTCTCTTACTCTTTCTTCCTCTTCCTCTTTCTCTTTCACACTGCTCTCATGCTACTCTTTTTGACTCTCACTATTCGGTATTCTTCTTCTCTGCAGGTGCCTATATATATATGGAGGCTTCTGAGAGATGGGCGTGTGGAAACCTCGTTTCCCTCCCAATGAATTTGAAAAGCAGCGCTCTTTTAGAGTCTACGTGTCAGGTTGTGAGAGTTTCCTGTCCACGTGCTACGATCAGATGAGAGCAAGGAGCCACATGTCAGAATCTCCAGGAAATGTATGCCTTGGATCACGTGCCAACTTCCAGCCAATCTCAAGATCACGTGCCCAATCAATGGTTCCATGCTTTAATGAATTAATTAAATCCTTGCAAATAATAAAGCACTTAGTCAATACTTTATGGTCAAAGTCAAGTCAAAATGCTCAACTATTGTATCCTTATACAGACATTCACCGACCAATATTGCACCGACCTTAAAACATATACAGACCTTGTCACATGCTCAGACCCTAGATAGCTCAGACATGCGAGCAGACAAGGCTAGCCTCGAGGTAGAAAATGCACCGACCTCAAAACATGCTTAGACGTAGACATGCACGAGGCGATGACTTATTATGTCTAATGAAAAACTTGCACCGAGGCAAAAGATGCAGTGACTCTAAGTCACATGAGACGCAAAGTAAGACACACCTCCTATATGCTTTAGAAAAACATGCACCGAGGCAGAAGATGCACTAACTCTAAGCCACATGAGATGCAAAGTAAGACGCACCTCCTATATGCTTTAGAAAAACATGCACCGAGACAGAAGGTGCACTAACCTCATAAGCCACTTGAGACGCAAAGTAAGACGCACCTCCTATATGCTTTAGAAAAACATGCACCGAGGCAGAATGTGCACTGACCTCATAAGCGACTTGAGACGCAAAGTAAGATGCACACATGCACTGACCTACGCCACATGAGACGCAAGATAAGACGGACACATGCACCGACTATATTGCATTGGCCTTGCTAAGACAAGACATTGCACCGACGGACGCATGCATGCACTAACCTAGGCCACATGAGACGCAAGATAAGACGGACACATTCACCGACTATATTGCACTGACCTTGCTAAGATAAGACATTGCACCGACCTTGTTTGTGCTCCCTTAGAGAGTGCACATATGCACCGACCTTGTATATATGCCTAGACGGAACATGAGACACACACAGACATAATATATGCTTAGATGCAATATGAATATATGCTTAGACCTGGTATGTGCTAAGACGCAAGTGTAGACACATGAAACACAATTATGATGCATATACACATGAAACACAATTATGATGCATATACAGCAAGTGTTCAATGGAATGTCTTGTTTCAATGTAGAGATGCAATCATTAAATCTTTCATGCAAACACATGATGACTTATAGTGTTTGCTATCATCAAAATCACAGGGGCACAACAATCTCCCCCTTTTTGATGATGGCAACACTATGAGTCACACTGACTCATGTAAATTATTCTCCCCCTTTGACTTCAGCAAAAAGAAAATAGTTTGAGAGAGATATATAAGCATGTATGAAATGATTGATTTAGCCTCTCCCCCTTTGACTTCATCATTAAGGCATAGAAGAGCTATACTCCCCCTCGATAAATGAAGGAAATCAGCAAACACAGGGGCACATAAGCAACCAAGCACTAATCAAGAAAGGATTACAAGCAAACCTCCTCCAATAATCAATATGACACCACATACTCTCTTCTTTTGACAATCAGCTAAAATGGAAGGACACCATTGATATAGATAAAAAGGACTGAAACTGATAGACAGATCGAATAAAAGAAACCTTCTCCCCCTGAAAATGTGATGTATGGAAGTGGGAATTCAGGTAAATGATTTGCAAACTTCGCAGGGACAGTCAAGAGGGACTATCAGAGGTAAGTCTGATACCAAGATTGAAGAAGATCAGTAGATTGATACCAAGATCATCAAAAACACAAGTTCAGCCACATATAATTTCAGGTCGTACTCAAGAAATATCAGGGTCACTGAGTACTATCAAATTGAATTCCATCAACAAGATACTGACTGAATTGCCAATGAATAGATGAGATAGAAAGATTTTCAATAGGGTACCAAATTCATAAATCTTGATAAGCGAATTTCAGACTCTTCTATTATAAGAAATTACGAATGAGTCTAAACTTATCAGCATGATTTAAGAATGATGTATACAAAGTATATCAAGAAAATTCAATACTCATATCTGAAACACCTTTTAATAGAAATAAACCAAATGCACATATGACATTCTTGTTTAACGTCCTTCTATCTTACTCATTCAAAATCAATGACTCCTTTGGGAGTTACACAAGATAGTATTGAGATTAAACACATATGAATGTATCTGAACAAGTCTTTAATCTTTTTCAGAATTTTTCTTTTGTTCAGCAACATTATTGTTGCGGAACGAGACCACGGACACGACTCGAATGAGGGATGCAGTCCTCGGACTCTAGGTGAGCTCGTGATTGTCCCTTAACGAGGGAAGCGTCGGACGTGCACGGTTGAAAAACTGGCAAGAGCTAGGGTGGTCAATTCTCTTTTATGCCCGGATCGAGTCACGGGACGGTCACTCTCTCTCTCTCGCAGCAGCGGTGAAATAAATATTACGGGCTAACTACCCTACACATGCTCTCTAGCAGCGGCATATAAAGCATATAAGGAAATAAGCGAAATGCCGAGTGTAAGAGCGAATACGATACCTCCACGCTACCGGGCGTGGGGAAGACGGGCACGGCCGATCTCGTACTCCCAGAACAAATATTACACAATAATGACAGCCATGAAATATCACCCACTCCACGCAGGGAGGTAAAGGGCTACACAAGTGGGTCCGGGAGGACCGATTTCGGGTTGACGGGCGGCTTCTCGCGTAGCTTCGGCTGCACCCGAAGTCGTGACTGTGGGGCCCGCATGCTGGCCGGAGGGGCCGTGTGGGGCCCGGTGGCACCGCTGTAGTTGGGACGCTTGGGGAAGCGCTCCCTGGGATGGCGGCACGCTGGACCGTCGACCGGAGGCCGGGCGGCTCCGTTCGGCACCGGTCGGAATAACCGGCCACGGATCTGCCGGTTCTGTTTTCCGGCGTGCGCTCCGGCGAGAACGGACGCTGCGATCAGCCCCGATGTCGGATCGACACGAAACTGGCGCCATTGGAAAGCTAACTCGAAATGCTTCGATCTAGGACCAGAGAGAAAAAATGGAGTGCTCCAGATCTGGCCTTAACCGAATTTATAAGCTGCTGTTATACAGTGGCCGAAATCTCAGATCAGCAGAGGAGTTGTCTGAGAACTGCCGTTGACCGATGGGTAGACCTCCGAATCCGAAGTTGGGGTCTTCAGAAAAGTTGTAGAGAATTGAAAAAGGAAGACTGGAATATTTTTTATGAATCAGTTTGTGGAGAATTAAATTTTATAGGAATTGTATACTGGACTGTGGTCGGATCTGGAAACAGACTGGCAGAACTGTAGATAGGAACTTGGACGAATTTACGAAAATATGTGGAGGGTTGAAGAAAAATCAAGAACATTTGTGGAGAAAGGGAAAGGTGGACAGAATCTCCAGTAAAATTGGGGACTCCTGGGAAAATCAAAAGATGGCTCGAATATGAGAAACTCAGGCGGACTGTTACAGTGAACAGACAGCAGACAGATCTAGGGAAGATTGAAGACCGAAAATGTAAAAACATCAAAAGAAGGACTTTGGACGTGAAACTTTTTTTGGAGATGGGGATACAAGATAGGAACAACATCTGAAAATTTCAGATCAAGGGGATGTCGGAGTTGAGTGCAGGAATTCCCGTAGTAGACTTATGTTCTGTAAAACAGAACCTTGGCAGCACTTCAGAATCGGCGTAGCGGCGGCTCGTTGGCGGCACAGATGGCGGCGGCGGCACCGGAGATGAACTCAGAGATTGAGGGAGAGGAGATAGAGATGATACACTCTAGAATTGGGGGTTGGAGGAGATGAAACCAGAGGGAGAGAGGGATGGGGCGCAAGAGGCTCTTGGGCATTCAACAAATTTTCTAAATTTTCATTAATTTTCAAATGAAAATACAACCTTTTATATGATTCACATCAAATCAAATGTAGACCCTTGGATCTAGGGATGGGGAATGGAGGGCTGAGATGAAGTGTGAACAACACACAAAAAAATAAAAATAAAATATAAAGGGGGGGCGGCCTATTGACCAAGGGGAGGCAAGGGGGACAAGTTGACATGGTAGGTAGCCTACCATGGAAATTCTTACCCTCTTGTCTACCCATGTGGCATTTGACATTCAACCCTTCTAGAAGGCCACCTAGGATGGTTTGACCAGCCCCACATTGGTGACATGGACCACTGGGAAAGGGCTGAGGGCCCCCTTGCTTGGGCCTACTGGAATTTTATATATAAACCCACTAAGACCTACAATTGCGTACCCATATAACACAAGGGTATACATACAAATATTAAAGGACATAAATGCAAACAAAATGTGGACGGTCTTGCTTCGATGTCCCCATCAATTATTTTTTCTGAGCAAGTCTGGTTAAAATCAATACATTTTTACGTGAGGCACAACACGTCTTAGGTGAAGTGACCTAGTTACTTAGTGTGATAACCATATTACCTCTTAATGAGAACAGAGTGAGCAATTTGGAGTGTCTTATTACATGAGGAGACACCTTGATCAGAGGCTAGAATCCTCTAGTTACTCAACACAACCATGCCATTGCGCTGCCAGATTTTCAATTATTTTTATAGACAGAACATATGCACCGACCTTGTATATATGCTGATAAGTGTGTATTTTTACATATTAACTCATGATTATACACATTTTTATGAGCTTAAATAATAATAAATATGCACGTATCACACTTACTGTTAATTTAGAATCAAAAAGTTAATTTTTTGAAAGTAAATAATTTTAATAACAATATTTCTTTATTTATGCAAGCACTCGGTACGAGGGAAGCAACAAGAAACAAAAATAAAAAAATATAAAGTGAAAATAACAAAATAATAATAAAGGCCAACGGCCCAGGAGTGTTCAAAAAGAAGAGAAAAAAATATAGAAAAAAAAGGAATTTATTTGATATTTTTACGAATTTTTTAAGCTATATATATAAGATATATATATAATATAAATATAATATATATATATTTATATTACATGTGAGTGTGTCCGTGTGTTTTTCTTATGCAGGTCGGAAGGCGGAGGTGGGCGCGGCGCGCCCACCTGCGGTGCCAGCGGCACTCGGCGCACCGCGCCCACGCGCGGTCAACCCGCGTCCAGAAGCAGTCGAAGGGGGGGGCGGCGCAGCGCGGCGCAGCCGTGGCCGAACCGTGGGCGGCGCAGCCGCGGTCCACGCACGCGCAGAAGAAAGGAGGAGAGAGGCGCGCGGCGCACACGGCGCACGGTCCAGGAGAGAGAAAAGAGAGAGAAAAAGAGAGAGAGGAAGAAAAAGGGGCTAGAAAAAGGCCAGAAAAATCAGAAAAAAATCAAAAAAATCAGAAAAATGTGCAGCACATGCTAGCACACAATTCCAAGTCAAAAATAGCAGCCATTACTTGTATTTGTCAACAAAAGAAGTAAGAAGTGTTCATATTAGAATAGGGTTGTTGTGTTACCATATATAAAGGGGTTCAATTGTAATGAAAGGTGAAGGGTGAAGAGAGGAGAGCCAAGAGTTGTAAGCTAGGGATTGCTAAGATTTGTAAGTGTTCTTGAATTTCTTGCTTTGTGATTTTTGTAGGAGAAAATTTTGAGAGCTTTGTATTTAAGTTTTGAAGTTTGTTGTTAGTTTGTATTGAATACTTTCATTGTACTCTTAGCCATTTTTGGCTATTCATAGTCAATTTATAAACTTGTGTGATCCTTATTTCAAGTAATTATCTTCTACAAAGTTGTTCATATTTACGTGTTCTTCAACTTCTTATTCTATCATTTCTTCCAATTCCTTCTAGGTTGAAAGTTATTTCCAGTTTTCTTAAGTGATGTTCTACGTGGTTACTATTCATCCGAGTTGATACCTCCTACCATTTCTTTATTTGGGAGCCTTTCCAATCATATTGTTACTCTAAGTTCTTCATAAAAGTTATTCCTAACTTGTAAATCTAAGTTTTCTTCTTCTACCACATCTCCAAATTCTTCTTATTTTATGAGTTGGAATTAATTTTTCACTGTTTTGATTTCTGCCATATTACTGTTCACCCGAACTAATAGGTCTTGAATCTTCAAGTTTTTCACTGTCTTCCTTTCGTTTTCTGTTTCTGTGTTCTTCATCAAAGTTCTTCATCTTTTCATTCTCTACAACTTTCATTTCTTACACTTCTTCTAATTTTGTCTGGTTAAAAGTTATTTCTCTTCCTAGTTCACCTTAGTTTCATTATAATTGTTTATTTGTTCTTCTATCGATTCCACCCTTCTAAATTGCATCCCAATCTTTCTAAGGCGGTTTAAATTGAATTCTCTTGATTTTTAAATCTTAAAAACTCAAGGTTTTCAACTTTCAAATCTACTTCTCCCTGTGGATTCGACTCGGTCTCACCACTTAACTATTCTATTTATTTAATTTGTGGGCCGGATATTTTAATTTGGTAGCGGAGCGTATTAACGACGTGCGTTTTCCGCGCATCATATGCCTAGACGGAACATGAGACGCACTCAGACATAATATATGCTTAGACGCAATATGAATATATTCTTAGACCTGGTATGTGCTAAGACACAAGTGTAGACACATGAAACACAATTATGATGCATATACACATGAAACACAATTATGATGCATATACAGCAAGTGTTCAATGGAATGTCTTGTTTCAATGTAGAGATGCAATCATTAAATCTTTCATGCAAACACATGATGACTTATAGTGTTTGCTATCATCAAAATCATAGGGGCACAACAACCCCCTCACTCCCTCCCTCCCGTAATCGACGGATGCCACTCCCCCATTCCAACCCCCATTCACCCTCATTCTCCTCTCCCTCATCTTCTATGCGGTTCAAGAAACAGTCATTGCAGTGCTTAGACCGTCGAATGGCCAGAGAAGGTGCCCCCATACCACCGCCGGCGACCACTACAGAGGAGCCTCTACCGTCGTCAAACTCGCCGGCAGAGGAGGTAGCACCGCACTCGCCGGCCGAGGAGGCGCTGGCGATTGTCACCGGAGGGCCTGTGGCGGTGGAGGAAGAAGGTCCGATGCCGAACGAAGCGGCGGCGCTGGTGGAGAAGCCGGCCAAGGAGCCACTCCCGTCCGAGGTAGGTTCCCCCAACTCCCCCATTTCTCTTCTTAGGCATGCATGCTAGATTAGGATGGCTAAAAGGGGCATACGACCCCTTAGGGCCGGTTGGGAGCCCACAAGGGCCTTCACCACCGGCGGGATGGGAGGTGAACGCCGTTGGGCACGGTGGTGGGAAAACGGTTCAACAGGAACTGCTCACTAAACCACACGGTTCATATAGAACCGCTCAAAGATAGCACGGCCCATGTTGTGCCCCTGTGGTTTTGATGATGGTTTTGATGATTGGTTTTTGATGTGAGTTAATCACTGTGAGTCATCTTACTGTGTGAGTCATCATGCTGTTATTCAGTTATTTTCTGATCATAACTCAGTCTATCAAATGTTCAGTCATCTTGCTGCTCAGTTTAGTTTAACATATTTGATGTTCAGTCATGTTAACTGATGCATAAAGCATTCATTGCTACACTCTGCTTAGTTAGTATGAACAGTAGTGGGTCGACCCACCCTTGCTGATGCGTCGACCCATCAGAACACTGATTGTCTGGGTATCAAAGTCTGTACATCAGCTTGATCGAGTAAGTCTGTACAGCATGCCTTAGTGTTCATATCACTAAGTCTGTACATTGGCATCTCTTCTTCAAGTCTGTACACCGGGCATCTTCTAATTGAAGTCTGTACAGCCAATGCACTTAACTGAAGTCTATACACTGGTTTGTCTAACTTCAACTCTATACATCCGATTACGGTTGCAGTGTTCACCAAGTCTATACATCGCCTTCTGCAAGCATTCTTCAAGTATGTACAGCCTGTGCATTGCTTCACAACAAGTCTAGACATCCTAGTTGTAGTCTAAGTCTACACATCCTGCTAGGTCAGACTTCAAAGTCTGTACACTGCGCACCACTGTACAAGTCCATACAATGGCTGTTGAACTGTGAAGTCTATACAGCGTTTCATTCACACTGGAAGTCTATACATTAGACTGTGGCAAAGTCTATTCATTCGTTTCCAGTAGTTCAAGTCCATACATTGATCGTTTGGGTAACAAAGTTTGTACATCGCCTTCAAGGCATCAAGTCTATACAGTGGACTGTGCTTCAAGCATTGTCCAAGTCTGTACATCGACCTGTTCACTCGTATGAGCAAGTCTATACATTGGTCGGTGGCAAGTCTATACATTGCTTTGCTTTACCTACGTTGAAGACCACCAAGTCTGTACATTGGGTAAAGTCTACACATCGCCTTGGTCACTTGCTTCAAACTCTATACACTGTGAACATTCAAGTCTGTACAGACTTCACTTCAATCAAGTCTGTACATCGTTAAGCTGCCTTTGTGCCGAAGGAAGTCTATACAGTGGTCTTCATTTCGTCAAGTCTGTTCATTGGTTTCAACTCTCCAAGTCTGTACATCGCTTGCAGCTTCAATGTCCATACAACCATAGCAAGTCTGTACATTGACACCTTACCTTCATTCAGAACCTCAAGTCTATACACTCGTTTCTAAGGCAAAGTCTATACAATCGTCTTCATAGGTTTCAAGTCTGTACAGCATGCCTTGCTATTCACAGCCTTTAAAGTCTGTACATTGGCCTCGCATCGGCAAGTCTGTACATTGGCTTCATATGCTCCTAAGTCTATACATCGGTCCTCAAGCGTTACAAGTCTGTACACTGGTTCAGACTCTTCAAAGTCTGTACATTGGGCCTTCAAGCTTTTGAAGTCTATACACTGGCTTACTCTTCAAGTCTGTACAGCCTGCCTTGATTCAGAGTCTGTTCATCGCTGTTGAGTTAAAGTCTGTACAGCCGTTCCTTTGGCTAAAGTCTACACATCGTGTAGTCTATACACTCGACTGCCCTGCTTTGCTTCAAGTCTGTACAGTCTCTCCCTCAGCAAGCCTATACACTGGAGTCGTCAGCTGCAAGGACAGCATGTCTGTACATTGGTTCTCATGCATGTTAACACCAAGTCTATACACTGCATTCATGCATTGTTCTTCACAGGAAAGTCTGTACACTGTGTTCTCTCGCACGCAAACAAAGTGTGTACAGCCTGTGCTTGCATTAGTAAGTCTACACACTCGATTCATTCATGCATTTCACAAAAGTCTATACACTCCTTCCTATTATGATAATGCATTCTTCAGCAAGTATATACACTGAGCTCGCATGAAGACTTCTAAATCTATACACTCCCTCACACTGTACACACTTGCTGTATTGATATCTATAAGTCTATACATTGCTGAACTATGTACAGCCTGTGTTAATTTTGTCCATCGACTGAACTCCTCAGTTACTCTTGCAGGTGTTCTGGCACGTAAACCAAAGAAATGTTTGGCACGTGATCCAAGGAGCTGAGATGCTGACACGTGGCTAAATACTTGGGCGGGAAATGTGGAGGCCACACGTGCCCAGTGCTGCCCCTGCTCGAGCTGCTATAAAGGGTAGTCTCCGTTGTCTGAAGGAGGCTGATCGAAGCCTTGAGAGCAATAGCAGAAAAGCAGAAGTGCTATGAGTTCGATCCAGTGAAGAAAAGAAAGAAAAGAAGAGAGCAGAAGAAGGAAAAGAGAGAGATAGTGCTCGTGAGAAGTGAGAAGAAAGAGAGAAGAAAGAGATGTAGAAAGAAGGGGAAGAAAAAAAGAGGAGGAGAGAGAGTCTATTGCAGATCAGTTCAGTCTGTTCGTGGATCAAATCCAGAACGACTATGCTCATTGAGAGCTACATCTCTTGTGTTTCATTTCCAACTTTTGTTGCTGTGTTTTTTATGTTTCTTTATTTCTTCTTTTGTTTCTTTGGTTAGCCTTGTTCCTCCGATTGCCCTGCTGGGGATCGGGTTCCTCCTGTGGATTCAGGAGAAGGGAGACTTGTCTCCGGTTCTGGGCTTGTGGCTTGCAAGTCCAGGGGTCCCTCAGGTTGGAGGAAGAGAGGTCTTTGACCTCTGGTTGCTGGTGACGGGGAGTCACTGGCGGGTTCCCTCCTGGACTGGAGGAAGAGAGACTTCGGTCTCTGGTTTCCAAGTGGCTGAGAGTCACTTGGGGTGTCCCTCCGGTTGGGAGGAAGAGGGGAGGCTGTTCCCCTGGTCAAGCTGTGTGGCAGCACCTTGTTCGCAGACTGAGTCTGCTTGGTTCTAGCGTTTGCTAGTGAAGCCTCACTCCGGTTGGGAGTGAGGGGTGGATATAGGTCTGAAGGAGTGAACCACCTAAAAATCTATTGAGCAGTGGTTTGCTTTGTGTGTTTGCTTCCGCTAGATGCTTGGATAGGTGCACTCCATGTGCTTGCTCATAAGTTTAATTGAATTAGTTTTATTTTGTGATTGCGTCTAGCATCTGAGTTTTTATTTGGGCATTATTCGTAGAAGGATACATTCACCCCCCTCTGTATCCGGGTCTAGCACCCTAACAATTGGTATCAGAGCGGTGTCTGCTTAGAAGGTCCAACGACCTGCAGATCCGATCCTGCTGTCTTCGGTGCTAATTTGTTTTTAGTGCATCAATATTCCTGTTGCATTGAATTTTCTTGTTATTTGTTCTCATGGCCCATCCACCAATTTTCAGTGGTACGCATTTTAATGTATGGTTTGCTGGTCTGAAGAATTATGCTAATTCTGTTAATCCAGACCTGTGGAAAGTAATTTCACACGGTACTCATGAACTACCAAAGAAAAAGTCCAAATGGACTGACAGTCACAAATCTATGCATGAAGAGAACCAGATAGCTATAAATCTAATGAAGGCAGCTACTGATAGAGCTTTTCATTCATGTTTCTTTGATTGAAGTTATGCTAAAGACATTATGGATATATTGAAGTGAACTCAGATAAGAAATGAGGTCAGCTACATGATGGCCGACAGAAATAATCAAGGCAACAGTCAAGATGAAGATGATGATGATGATGAGGTAAATCCCTTTGAAAACTATACTTTAGATGATTGGGAAAATGCATATTCTGAGCTATTTGAATCTCATGAACTGTTAAGAAAACAGTACAAAAAATTGAAGAAGGGTACTGGGTCAGTTAGTTCAAGTTCTCCATGTAGAAATTGTGTTGAATTGAAAAATGCTCATGATGCATGTATGTCTGATTTTCAAATGTTGAAAGAAACAAATCTCATTATTGAAAACTGAGAATCAAGATCATATAAATGTGATATCTGAACTCAAAGAAAAATTCAAGTCAGATAATGATAATCAGACTCTTGTTAACTATCATGACCAGTATAAAAAATTACTGAAAAACTTTGAAAGTGTGAACTCAGATTTAAACAAGCTAAAATCTGAAAATGATTCCCTGAGAAAATCAGTTAATGAAAATGATAAAAAAATTGAGAAACTTGAGCAGGAGAAGAACTTGTTTGCTGAAAAATTTAATGCCATAAAATCTGTAAATATAGAATTACAGAAAGATCTGGAGAAACAGCAAAAAGAATTAAAAGAATTTGAGGCTGAAAGAAAACTTGGAGTTAACTCAGATGATCAGACTCTAATAAATGAATTGGTTCAGAATGACAAACTTAAGGAAGAAAATGAGAAATTGAAAATGCTGAACTCCACTATGTCTGAGAGACTTCTAGCTTTAGAAAGAGTAAAAGTGTTTGCGTTGAAGATTCTGATAAACTGAGCAATCTGGAACAGGAAGTTGAAAAATACAAAACTACTAACAATGTGTTAACTGAATGTGTGAATTGCAGTGAGCAAGAAATTGCCAGTTACGAATTGTATATTTCTTCTTTAGAAAATGAAATTCAGGATTTGAGAATATCTTTGTCTAAATTTGTTAATGGGCAAGAAAACCTAGACAAGCTGCCAGGTGTAAAAGTCAATGTCAAAAAGGAAGGGTTGGGCTACAATAATCTAAATAAAAAGGCTCTGCAGAACAAAGTAACAACATCCTTTGTAAATGCTTCAAATGTAGCCACAACATCAAAAGACAAACAGCCCACTGATCAGAAAAAATTGGGAACAAAGATTAATTTTAAGAAAGAAGGACTGGGTTACAGTCCAGTCATGAGGAAGGTTGATGGAGTCAACCTGAAAACTATTTTTGTTAAATCTTCTGAACAGGATGAGCCTTCTACTTCATCTCCAACTTAGTACAAGGCTAAGAAAACAGGAAAACGGGATGAAAATCCGAAAAGGACTGTAAATCAGAAAATAAATGAAAAGGGTTCATCAGTGCATATTGATCACAGTCCTCACACACATTCACATGCATCCAAAAAGAAAATGATCTGTCATTACTGTCATAAATTTGGACATCTGATGCATGAGTGTAAGTTGATGGAGAAGGGTGATAAGAATGCTAGGAGATCTCATGATAAAAATCCTTCACCTCAGAAAAGGAGTGTCACATGTTCTAATTGTGGCAAATTAGGACACTCAATTGCTCATTGCTGGTTTGCTAGTGGTAAGAAAACCTTTTATTCATATCATGCTAAATTCCCTGCAAATTAACATGTATTTAGTAAAAACAAATCTGCTTCAATGAACCAGCACATCATCAATTTTAACTGCAACATGATTGGTCACAAGACCTCTAAATGCTGGTCAGGTTATTTTAAAAGAAATTCATTCAAATGCTCTCACTATGGAAAGCATGGCCACAGGGCCATTGAATGCTGGCTGAATGCTGGTAAAAGAAATTCTATTTCATGCTTTGAATGTGGAAAGAGTGGCCACAAGGCCATTGAATGCTGGCATGCTCAGGATAGAAATGAGAATTCTAAGAGAATGAATTCTACTCATTGTTTTAACTGTGGGAAGCCAGGCCATAGAGCTGCTGAATGTTGGCTGGCCGGTTTTAGTAAACAGAATTTTAATTTTGTCAACAACAAAAAATTTCATGCATATGCACATGGATTTCATGCTAACAAGAATGTGCATAGATTAAATCTGAAATCTGGTGCATCTTACTATCATTATAGTAAACAGAACTCTCTCTCTGCCAATAAACTTCATGACAACAGTAATGTGCATAAGAAGAATTTGAAATCTGCTAATTCATGTCATTACTGTGGTCAAATTGGCCATTCAATGAATAATTGCTACTTGATGAAATCTGATGATCATGTTGCTAGAAATGTGCTGAGAAAACCTGCTAGGAGTAATACTGTCATGTCAGGACCCAAGACTTCTTGGGTGCCTATTTGTGTAAAATAGTTTGCTAACCTGCAGGTGTGCCTTGGAAGCTGAAGAATAAAAGGGGTTAATAAACCAAGGCACCCAAGTTGATAAACCCCATTCTCACACTGTTCAGGTAAATTCTCTGCATTTCCTATTTTGAAACTCATTACATATCTTGATTGATGTGTCCATGCATAATTGTTATTTTTTTGCATAGCATATTCACTCTTCATCTGCATTGTCTAAATTGAAGCCTCTGATAATCATATGTATAAAAATCAGAATGCAAAATTGAAGAAGGAACTTGAATGTGCTTACTCTGAACTCTCCTCAACTGAAATTTATGCTTTGGACACTATGAGTATTCACATCTCTCAATGCTCATACTGTTTTGTCTGTTTAAATCTGAACTGCATATGAATGTTGTTGAAATCTGTCTGTTGCATAGTTCATTGAGAATCTGAATTGCATATAGGACTGCATATTGAATTATCATGATTGACCTCAATGGTATATAAATGGTAAGCTACCAAAAGGTAGGAAAATCTGTCTGGAGGTTCTTACTATGTGTGAGGTGATCTTTTAGACCAAGTGCTCCGCCTAGTATCATGGGTCACTTTGCTGATAGGACAGTCTGATTGTGCACAAGTCACAATATCATTTGGAATCATATGTTCAGTTTTCAGTGCAAACATTGCATGTTTTCAGGGGGAGTTAGTTGCATATCCTTGCATAGCATTCAATGTTGAGTCTTTGCATGTCCTTGCATACATATAGTGCATTGCATT
The DNA here is from genome assembly GCA_022559845.1 of Amorphophallus konjac. Taxonomy (NCBI): domain Eukaryota; kingdom Viridiplantae; phylum Streptophyta; class Magnoliopsida; order Alismatales; family Araceae; genus Amorphophallus; species Amorphophallus konjac. Next base: position 349,315,962 of record CM040120.1, on the reverse strand, counting down.
TCCTTATATTGAAAATGCCAAAAAGAGAGTTTGAATGCATATTGTGAGGGGGAGTCAATGCATTGCATATAGGTTGTCAAATGCATACATTTGTCAGAACTCATTGCATATCCTTTCTTATTGATTTTGTTGACAAACCTTGATCATATTCTGAAAACTTTGAGCTTCACAATCTCTCTTAACAATTGGCATTTCTCCTATCAATTGGTATCATTTGGGTTCAAAATTCTATCAGTCCTTCATGAAAATTTCAATGGGCTATCTCGATCATAAATCTTAAAACCTTTGAACTAGAAATCTTCTATTATACGTTTTTATGAATATCTGAAATAACTCAGGTGGTTTAAGTTTAATGTACTCAAGGGTTGACTTTAAAATCTCTTAAAAATATCTGAAGCATGTTTAATAAACCTTAACCATCTGTCTCATGTTGTGTCTTGTGAAAACTTCTGAAATCTGCACTTTTGAATACATGACTTCAACTAATTAAGTACATGAAACTATTATTGATTTGAAGCAAATGAATTTTTCTGAAATGTCTAAAGGGTAATATCTGTCAGAGCAATGACATTGGTCATTGAGAAACACATGTCCAAAGGACTGTGTCATGAGGTGCCTTAGTTAACTCTAATTAAGAATTCATTAAAATTCAGACAGAGCAATGGCATGCACACTGAGAAATACAACTCACTCATCAAGAAATGATTTGGAGTGTGTCATGATGTGTAAATGCTATCTCTGTTCATATATAGCATGACAGTTAGTCACACTAAGTGCTTAGGGATATTGGCCTCTGACCAAGGTATATCCTCTAGTTACAAGGTGTGCACTGAACTAGACTGCTCGTAAAATTTGTAGCATGAAAAATTGTTGAACATATCTCAATATCTGAATATTGATGCTAAAATCAAATTGCTACAACCCTAGATAAAATAATATGACTTCATAATTGCTTAATCTCAATACTAGTGCATGTAATTCTGAAAGAAGTCAATAAATTTGATTGTGTAAGACAAAGGGAGGACAATCAAGATAAATATGAGGGCTTGGTTCATTTTTATTAAAACATGGTTTTAGATATCAATACAGAATTTTATTGATAAACTCTGCATACATCATGTTTAAACCATGCTGTTCAATAAAGCTCATTCATAAGCCCTTATAATGGAAGACTTTGAAAACTTATGTTTTAGATTTATGAGATTGATATCTCTTTGAAAATCTGGCTGAATTTCTTGTGTTTGGAGCATCCTTGAAAAATATGTTAATTGAAACTCTTCTGCTCATGTCATTGTCTCATTGACCTGAACTTCTCCTTGTTTGCCCCTGTGGTCTCCCTCTCATCTATCTCATAAGATTCCACTTATTGAGGGGGAGTTTCCATGTCATATGCATCATGCTGCATAGAAACTGTTAAAGGGGAAGATCCTGACTATACCAAAGGGGGAGATTGTTTGCCAAAGGGGGAGAATTATGTTCTTGCAAGGGGGAGAAATTGACTAAATTTTTATACATGCTTTAATTTCTCAAACTATTTTCTTTTTGATGAAGTCAAAGGGGGAGAATAATTTGAGTCATCAAAATGCCTCACATCATCAGAATGACTCAATGTGTTGAAAGTGTTGCCATCATCAAAAAGGGGGAGATTGTTGTGCCCCTGTGGTTTTGATGATGGTTTTGATGATTGGTTTTTGATGTGAGTTAATCACTATGAGTCATCTTGCTGTGTGAGTCATCATGCTATTATTCAGTTATTTTCTGATCATAACTCAGTCTATTAAATGTTCAGTCATCTTGCTGCTAAGTTTAGTTTAACATATTTGATGTTCAGTCATGTTAACTGATGCATAAAGCATTCATTGCTACACTCTGCTTAGTTAGTATGAACAGTAGTGGGTCGACCCACCCTTGCTGATGCATCGACCCATCAGAACACTGACTGTCTGGGTATCAAAGTCTGTACATCAACTTGATCGAGTAAGTCTGTACAGCATGCCTTAGTGTTCATATCATTAAGTCTGTACATTGGCATCTCTTCTTCAAGTCTGTACACCGGGCATCTTCTAATTGAAGTCTATACAGCCAATGCACTTAACTGAAGTCTATACACTGGTTTGTCTAACTTCAACTCTATACATCCGATTACGGTTGCAGTGTTCACCAAGTCTATACATCGCCTTCTGCAAGCATTCCTCAAGTATGTACAGCATGTGCATTGCTTCACAACAAGTCTAGACATCCTGGTTGTAGTCTAAGTCTACACATCCTGCTAGGTCGGACTTCAAAGTCTGTACACTGCGCACCACTGTACAAGTCCATACAATGGCTGTTGAACTGTGAAGTCTATACAGCGTTTCATTCACACTGGAAGTCTATACATTAGACTGTGGCAAAGTCTATTCATTCGTTTCCAGTAGTTCAAGTCCATACATTGATCGTTTGGGTAACAAAGTATGTACATCGCCTTCAAGGCACCAAGTCTATACAGTGGACTGTGCTTCAAGCATTGGCCAAGTCTGTACATCGCCCTGTTCACTCGTATGAGCAAGTCTATACATTGGTCGGTGGCAAGTCTATACATTGCTTTGCTTTACCTACGTTGAAGACCACCAAGTCTGTACATTTGGGTAAAGTCTACACATCGCCTTGGTCACTTGCTTCAAACTCTATACACTGTGAACATTCAAGTCTGTACAGACTTCACTTCAATCAAGTCTGTACATCGTTAAGCTCCCTTTGTGCCGAAGGAAGTCTATACAGTGGTCTTCATTTCGTCAAGTCTGTTCATTGGTTTCAACTCTCCAAGTCTGTACATCGCTTGCAGCTTTAATGTCCATACAACCATAGCAAGTCTGTACATTGACACCTTACCTTCATTCAGAACCTCAAGTCTATACACTCGTTTCTAAGGCAAAGTCTATATAATCGTCTTCATAGGTTTCAAGTCTGTACAGCATGCCTTGCTATTCACAGCCTTTAAAGTCTGTACATTGGCCTCGCATCGGCAAGTCTGTACATTGGCTTCATATGCTCCTAAGTCTATACATCGGTCCTCAAGCATTACAAGTCTGTACACTGGTTCAGACTCTTCAAAGTCTGTACATTGTGCCTTCAAGCTTTTGAAGTCTATACACTGGCTTACTCTTCAAGTCTGTACAGCCTGCCTTGATTCAGAGTCTGTTCATCGCTGTTGAGTTAAAGTCTGTACAGCCGTTCCTTTGGCTAAAGTCTACACATCGTGTAGTCTATACACTCGATTGCCCTGCTTTGCTTCAAGTCTGTACAGTCTCTCCCTCAGCAAGCCTATACACTGGAGTCGTCAACTGCAAGGACAGCATGTCTGTACATTGGTTCTCATGCATGTTAACACCAAGTCTATACACTGCATTCATGCATTGTTCTTCACAGGAAAGTCTGTACACTGTGTTCTCTCGCACGCAAACAAAGTGTGTACAGCCTGTGCTTGCATTAGTAAGTCTACACACTCGATTCATTCATGCATTTCACAAAAGTCTATACACTCCTTCCTATTATGATAATGCATTCTTCAGCAAGTATATACACTGAGCTCGCATGAAGACTTCTTAGTCTATACACTCCCTCACACTGTACACACTTGCTGTATTGATATCTATAAGTCTACACATTGCTGAACTATGTACAGCCTGTGTTAATTTTGTCCATCGACTGAACTCCTCAGTTACTCTTGCAGGTGTTCTGGCACGTGAACCAAAGAAATGTCTAGCACGTGATCCAAGGAGCTGAGATGCTGACACGTGGCTAAATACTTGGGCGGGAAATGTGGAGGCCATACGCGCCTAGTGCTGCCCCTGCTCGAGCTGCTATAAAGGGTAGTCTCCGTTGTCTGAAGGAGGCTGATCGAAGCCTTGAGAGCAATAGCAGAAAAGCAGAAGTGCTGTGAGTTTGATCCAGTGAAGAAAAGAAAGAAAAGAAGAGAGCAGAAGAAGGAAAAGAGAGAGATAGTGCTCGTGAGAAGTGAGAAGAAAGGGAGAAGAAAGAGAAGCAGAAAGAAGAGGAAGAAAAGAAGAGGAGGAGAGAGTCTATTGCAGATCAGTTCAGTCTGTTCGTGGATCAAATCCAGAATGACTATGCTCATTGAGAGCTACATCTCTTGTGTTTCATTTCCAGCTTTTGTTGCTGTGTTTTTTATGTTTCTTTATTTCTTCTTTTGTTTCTTTGGTTAGCCTTGTTCCTCCGATTCCCCTGCTGGGGATCGGGTTCCTCCTGTGGATTCAGGAGAAGGGAGACTTGTCTCTGGTTCTGGGCTTGTGGCTTGCAAGTCCAGGGGTCCCTCCGGTTGGAGGAAGAGAGGTCTTCGACCTCTTGTTGCTGGTGACGGGGAGTCACTGGCGGGTTCCCTCCTGGACTGGAGGAAGAGAGACTTCGGTCTCTGGTTTCCAAGTGGCTGAGAGTCACTTGGGGTGTCCCTCCGGTTGGGAGGAAGAGGGGAGGCTGTTCCCCTGGTCAAGCTGTGTGGCAGCACCTTGTTCGCAGACTGAGTCTGCTTGGTTCTAGCATTTGCTAGTGAAGCCTCACTACGGTTGGGAGTGAGGGGTGGATGTAGGTCTGAAGGACCGAACCACCTAAAAATCTATTGAGCAGTGGTTTGCTTTGTGTGTTTGCTTCCGCTAGATGCTTGGATAGGCGCGCTCCATGTGCTTGCTCATAAGTTTAATTGAATTAGTTTTATTCTGTGATTGCGTCTAGCATCTGAGTTTTTATTTGGACATTATTCGTAGAAGGATACATTCACCCCCCTCTGTATCCGGGTCTAGCACCCTAACAGCCCATGGGTGCCTGTTCCATGGGAATGTGAACCGACGAGGGTAAGGGATTTAGCACGGTCTGGCGAAGACCGTGGGGATGTGGGACGGCCCACTTCGGTCCATTCAAAATTTTAACTGTTGGGATTAGAACGGTCTCCAATAGACCACCATTATCCACACGGTTGAAGGAATGACCGTGCAAGTCAAATGATCAGGGGCTTGAGAGGGAAGCGATACGGTCAGATGGGGACTATGGGCTTATTAAACAGTCAGGAAAGAGCCGCTGCAAGGGTAGACACAGGAAAATGGCACGGTCTGAACTGGGCCGTCCAGTAGGCAGAACGGTCCATGGATGGCCTTGGACCTCTAAAAGGGTCTACTGAGATAGTGGGACGGTTGGAAGCCAACCGTTGAAGGATGTAAACGGCCCAGAGGTGACCGTTGTTATATCAGACTGCATTTTTCTTTCTTTTTCCCTTTCATTTATTTGCTTAATGAAATGCATGATTTGTCATGAAATGTATGACTAATGAAATTATTTTAAATGTATGTAGGGAAAGCGTAGGACTCGGATCTCCTGGCTTCAGGTCCGAGCGGTGTACCTCGCACTGTCGGACTTTCAGCGGGAGAGGCTCGTGACGATGGGCTTCAGCGAGTTCCTGAGCATAGAGGTGACTCAGCTGGACACGCCACTCCTCTATGCTCTACACGACCGCTGGGATCCGGTGAGCCAGACGTTCCTTTTCCCGTGGTGCCATATGGTCCCACGTTATAGAACATCACGCGTATCACCGAATTGCGTGTGCATGGGACACCGGTCAGCGGGAGGACCTACCCCGACTATTGGGAGCTAGCCCAGAGTCTGCTAGGGCTGGATCTGCTGCACCCAGATCGGCAGTCGACGACCCTGACGAGAGCGAGGCTGCAGGAGAGCCTCGGACTTCGAGGAGCAGGAATCGTGATCGGGGAGCTATGAGAGCAGCACCTGCAGAGGCTCGTGGACCGGGCGCGTCCGAGAGAAGCAGCCGAGCCAGGACCCGAGGCGGACGTGGTCCCGAGGAGGTTCTTGATGCTGCTATTCGGGCGACTACTATTCATGACCAGGGCCAACGTCATCAACTGTCGATTCTTGCCGCTGCTCGAGGACGTGAACTACGTCGGGGACTACGCTTGGGGAGAGGTAGTCCTCGCGTTTTTCTTCGACACACTGAGCTCGACCAGTTGGCGGACGATGCTCGGTGGTTTCTCTCCCCTACTCCAGGTATGACTCGACTCCTAAAATTACTATGCAATTTGTTATATGAACTCTATATGCTGTATGCTGACATTTAATGAAATGCAATGCAGGTGTGGGCCTACGTACACCTACGTGGGCTAGGGAGAGATGAGGAGGCACACCCGGACCGGCTGCCCATCGCAAGATGGTGGACGGCCCCACGGGAGACTGGGTCCCTACGACGACAGGTCCGGGGGATCCAAGATGACTTGGACACACTGTCCTATGCCTCGGTAAGACCTAAACTTAAACTTTACATTAAATGCAACTTATATGCTTATGATGCTAATGCGACTTTCCTATTCGACAGGTCCGGTGGACATCGTACCAGAGCGAGGGGCACGAGGGCCAGCCTTGGGTGGTGGCGGCCCTCGCCTATGCCGGACACGACATTTGGCTTCACTGCATGAATGTAGTGGAGCCCCTCTACTACAGACTGGTGATGAGGACCCTCGGGATCCATCAGGCGGAGGTGGAGTTCCCGGCGCCCGAGAAGCCGGAGGAGCGAGTCGATCGGCACGAGCGCGGACTAGCAACGGAGATCGACTGGACCAGCAGAGCAGCGCTGATCTGCGATTGGACGGGGCTTGGACGAGTGGTGTGCGCCCGCCCCGAGAGTGATGAGGTGTACCTCACAGCGTACGCCAGGCGCTACGGAGACCAGGTCTCCGTGGCACTCGACGACCGGTACGGTCATAACCCTATACTTCCTATTATGCTTTATGACTATGATGCACTGACACTAGATTCCTATATCCAGCTCGACCCCTAGGGGCGGGTCGCTGAGCTTCAGGGGCTCCTACACTCGACCGTCCAGTAGCGGGACGAGCTTTGGCAGGCACTGGACCTCCTGGTGAGTAATGTTGAACCCTAGACTTATATGGATATGCTTATGACTAACCTGGAGCTCTAAATGCAGCAAGCCGAGGGGACCCAGCATTAGGGAGCTGACGCGCCTTCCTCCTCTTCCCAGACACCCGCAGATCGTGCTGAGCGCGAGGCGGAGTTCGCGAGGATGGTCGCACGGGCCGAGGCTACTCTCACAGAGAGGGTAAGTACACTATGCCTTCCTTTAATGATTATGATTATGAAATGCAATTAGCTAACCATGATGTGTGTATATGCAGGCGACCGAGCTGACCCAGCTTTGGGAGGAGATGGAGCAGATCCATGCAGCAGCGCGGGTCGAGGTTGCCCGTCTCCGGGAGGAGATGGAGCGGAGCCGTCCGGTCGATGCGATAGGGGTGGCGCTCCTCTGCGTGGAGTTGAAGCTTCTCCGGGCTAGGGCTATAGAGACGGAGCGCTACCGAGCTAAGGTGGAGGGAGCCCGGCTTCAGGCGGCGAAGCTAGAGGGCGTCGTGGAGGGGATGAGCTAGAATTCCGAGCGCAGCGGAGCTCCGAGCGGCACACATGGTACACACGGATCCTATAGGAGTTACTTACATGCTCCTCCGGTCATCAGAGGAACGAGGAGGAGGAGCGGCACCAACGATCCCGAGAGGAGGTGAGCTCAGCGATGCCCCCGCCAGCGAAGAGGCATGAGGGTGCGGGTGACAGTGACGGCCAGGGAGGGGGATCGGCCTGATGTACTTAGATATGACTTGTGTACATGTGGTTAGTATGATATGATAGTGATATGACATGTTTTTTTTGATTTTTTTAATGAATGTGTGAATGAATGCGTGAATGAATGCAAATGCTTGACGCCAACTAACTAATGATGAATCCTAACTCGACACTAGTGAGTGAGGGAAAGGGGAGAGAGAGGTGAGGACTTGAGTAGGAATTGGTGCAGGAAGGACAAAATTTGATGGTTCAGGTAGATAAACGATCAGCCAGACGACCGCTCCAGGGCTCAGACGGTCTCTTGGTGGGCTACGGATGTTTGTTCGGCTAGAGCTGCAAAGGAGGCCAAAAACGGTCTCTGTTGGGCCGTAGATGTTGGAAGACGGTCCCATAATGACCGTTTGAAAGTGTAAGATAGCCCTTCATAGACCGTCTAGGTTATCGGGAGTGGAAGTGTGCAAAAGGTACGTAGACGGTCCATGGTGGACCGCTTCCGATAATACACGGTCTCTCGATAGACCGCTTACAGGAAAACTGTGATAGCTCTAATCGGGACTCTCTTGGAGAGTCCCCAACTAGAGGGAAAGAGTCCCAATTGGGGCCAAAGCCTATCCTAACCCGTCCTACAGTTATCATACCTCAACCCTAGGGGTATTAGGCCACACATTATATCCTATAAGTAGAGGGGCACTCCAATCTCGTTCTTCACACAATTCCTCTCTATCAAGCCTTGAAAACCTTGCTAGTCCTCCTCAAAACACCATGAAGAGGGCCCTTGAAGGAAGTTCTATGGATGGGGCTGCTTGTGGTGGACCAAAGCTCGCTAGGAAGGAGCATGGGGTGCTACAACGGCTAACTACGATCCTGGGACACTTGAGCTCCAGCCCCATGAGAGAGGTACGCTAATGCTATTTCATTCAACTTCACTCCATTTCATTCAAAAAGCTTACATGTCTTTCCTCTCTTTTATTCTCTTCTTTTTCTTTTCATTTATCACCTCAGCTTCTCCCTGGCCGGAGATGCTATTCCACCTTGAAGTGGATGGCTCCCATGATCCGCGAGCTCCCCATAACAGTGATATCTGTCCTTAGGTCCTGGCACTTGCACCCTCTATTAGTATTGGCCAAAAATTACCCCAAGCTTTTATTAGATTCGCATAGTATCACAGCTTTGATAGAATTATGGCATCCACAGACACACGCTTTCATCTTCCCTTCCTTTGAGGCCACCGTCTTGTTAGAGGAGGTAGAGACCTACCTATCCCTTCCTAGGTCCATAGTTGGAGAGGAAGACTTGGTTTGTCACACCGTTGCCCCTGTAGATCCTGCCCTCATCCTAGGGGAGTTCCTACCTAGTGCCAAGGATGTTCGCACCATGATTGGCCCTCACCATATCCATTTACTACCTCTGAGCCAGTGGGTTATAGCGCATTGCAAAAATAAGTGTGGGTGGGATGAGGCAATAGCCAAAGCTGTCTTCATTTGCTTGTGCGGTGCTATACTTTTCCCTTCCGCTGACCATGTCATAGACATTCCTACCCTTAGCACCATTAGTGGCTTGTGGCAGGGTCTCTCCATCTCCCAGGCCATCCTCTCCTACTTATATGAGGGCCTTAGCTCAGCTGCCTTAGCAGGCCCACTCTTTGGCTCAATGATCCTTTTGGAGTGCTAGATGGGTGTTAGGTTGAAGTTCATGTGATGCAGGACGGACACGGGGACCGACTCTAAGTGATGCGGACCTCGGACTCTAAATGCGGACGCGACCAGCAACATACAATAATGGAGACACTTTCGCTCGACACTAAGAGTTCCTTTGGGCTATACGTCGCTAACAGAAACGCAAGCTCACTCGTCGTCCCAAGCAAGGGTAAACGCGGATCTACGCGGTTGAGAAACCGGTAGAGTCAAGGGTGGTCGACTCACTTCCATGCTCGGATCGAGCCACGGGACGGGTCACTCTGTCACTCACAGTAGTGACATAAACTCACGGGCTAGAATCCTAACGCACTCACAGTGGCATATGACCATATACTAAACTAGTAAATGAACGCCAAGGAGTTAAGACCGTTACCTCCACGCTCCCGGCGTGGGGAAGACAACCCCGGCCAAATCCGAACTCCAGGTTAAACAAGTTTTACTACAGTACAAAATTTTGACCCACTCCACGCAGGGAGGTAATAGGTCACAAGTGGGGCCCGGGAGTCTCAGGAATTGGGTTGACGGGCAGCATCTTGATGTCGCTCCAGCGGTGCCGAAACCCACGTTTAGTGCTGTCCGGACGGCGTGATCTATGGGTTTGTGGGGCCCACGTGCTTCTCAGTCCTTCGGACCTGACGGGGTGGGTCCCGCTGAGATGGTGACACCTGGTGGCGTGTTTCCTTGGGCAGCGGCCGGGCTGGAACGCCGGTCGGAGGCCGGGCGGCTCCGATCTCCACTTGTCGGAGGGGCTATCCACGGATCTGCGGCTTCTATTTTACAGCGCGTGATCCGGCGAGATCTGCTGCTGCGATCACTCCCGACGTCGGATCGACACACAAGAGGTATCGTTGAAAAGCTCTTGCGAAGTACTTAGACCCTCTGTGACTCCAGAAAATTCGTTGGGACCGCACTTATGAAGGGGGATTTTAGAACCGGACTGATCTCTGTTTTAGATCTGGTCGGGCAGAAACAGACTTTTCTGAGAGTTGGATTTGACCGTGAAGTAGACCTCCGATTCAGACCTCGAGCTCTTCATGAAAGTTGTAGAGAGGAGAGAAGGGAAAACAGTGATAATTTTTATGAACAATTTGGTGGAGGTGAGGATGGGGAAAGTTATTTTATACTGATGGATGGTCGGATCTGGATAGTGGCAGACAGAATTGAGTTGGGATCTGAAGTGAATTTTTAGAAAATATGAACGTGAACTGAAATTCACAATAAAATTTGTGGATGTGGTATTAAGTGGACAAAACCTCCAATAAAAATTTCAAGTCATTTAGAGCACTAGAAGGTGGATTCATGAACGACCTATTTGTGATTTAGAAATCTGGACAGACTACAGGCAGATCTGAAGGAAGGTGGAGAACGAAAATGGAAAAATGGGAAATAAAAACTAGAAGCTCCACCAATTTTTTTAGGATATGGTGATGACCCCTGGAACTCACCCTGAAAGTTTGGGCTCAAGAAGATCTCGTGGTTGGGAGCAGAAATTCATGGAAGAAGGGGCTATCCTGGATGGACAGAACTCCGGCGACGATGGCGGTGGTGCGACGGCGGCACGATGGCGGTGGCGGTGGCAACGACGAACTCATGAACTGATAGGAGAGGCTTCACACCTCAAGAACATAGCCTTCCCAGCTACTGAAGGGGGAGAGAGGAGAGAGATAGGGGGCGGCCCTTGCTCTTTAGACGAAATTCCAGATTTTTCATTCATTAATTCTACTCAAAATAGAATTACAAGGTTCTTATAGAAAATACAAAAAGACTAGTTCTATCCCTAGATCTAGGATTGGTGGGGGGTAAAAGAGGGAGTCCACAATTTATTCTTCCATGTGATTTGGAACTAAATAAAATAAACTAAAAAATCCTAATATAATACTATATATGGGGGGCGCCCCCTTGACTTATAGGCTTCCAAATTTGAATTTTGTTTCCCTTTGTCCCCCCCTTGGTCCAACCCTTCTAGAAGCCCACCATGGAAGGTTGACTGACCCCACATGGGCTCAAGAGATGAGGTGGATCAATGGGAGAAGGGATGGGGGGCCCGCGGGACCCAGGTGGTCCCAAATTACAAATAAACCCCTATTACAATCTGAATTACAATCCGAATAAAACACACATTACACACACAAAGCCCAAATAAATACTACAAATACCGAGACTCAAGGGGGAGTCTCCAGACTATCTCCGAGCCAGATGGAAGCCGATGTAGCCCAGGTGGTGCTCCGCGTACTGTACCGACGGCTCACCGGTTCGTGCTTCTCGCTCGCTCTGGTATCCGCACCAATTCTCCCCGGGTGGGAGAAACTAGACCCTGTCTAGTAAGGGTCAGCATCACTCTGGTAGCGCTCCAATAGGTCCAGATCTATCTGCTGCAACTCTCCACGGGTGATCCAAGTATCCTCGGTGGCGGGTCGCCCTCTCCAACGCACTAGGTAGCGTGGGTAGGATCCACTCCTGGTAACTGTCACCTGCTCATCCAGTATATGATCTATATGCTCTCGCTGTCGTGAAAATGTGGCTGGTGGTGGACACTCAGGTGTGGGATCACTCTCAATGGGGGGAGATAGCTCGAAAGGCTCACTAGGGATCACTGATGGGTCCCTATATGCAACTAGATCAAACACATTGAAAGTTGAGCTTATACCATATTCTTCGGGCAGGTCCACAACATACGCATTGGATCCAACGCGTTTCAACACTCTAAATGGACCGGCTCTGCGAGCTTGCAATTTCTTTACGGTCCCAATGAGAAATCGTTCAGGTCTTACATTGATCATGACATATTCACCCTCTTGGAACTCACGGTGGTGTCGATGGGCATCGGCTAACTCCTTATACCGTGCATTGCTGGCCTCAATGTGACGACGGATGTCGTCATGCAAACTCCTAGCATGGCTAGCATAAGACTCGGCAGACTCAGATGCTCGTGCATGAATGGGCATGGGAACAAGATCCACTGGCTTCCTAGGCCTATGACCTGTGACAATCTCGAATGGACTCATACCGGTAGACCTGTTAACCGAATCATTATATGCAAATTCTGCCAGTGGCAATATGAGATCCCAATTAATGCGGGACGGACACGCGACCTGGGACTCTAGCTCGCGATCGTCCCTATGCGAGGGAAACGCTGGACCGTGCGCGGTTGAGAAATCGGCAGTGAGTCGAGGGTATCAGCTTTTCACGTGAACTCGGGTCGAGTCACGGGACGGTCACTCACTCTCTCTCTCGCAGCGGTGATAAACTGATAACAAGCTAGATAATCTATCACTCATGCAGTGGCATATACAAAAATATACGAGTAAAGTAATGCCTACGAGGAGGGTAGCGAGTGTACCTCTACGCTCCGGGCGTGGGGAAGACGTTCCCGGCCAAGTATGGTAACTCCCGGTACAATGGTAAAAGTTAATTACAACAGTGAATTTTATTGCCCACGCCATGCAGAGAGGTAAAGGGCTACAAGTGGGGCCCGGGAGGACCGACCCTGGGTTGACGGGTAGCAATCTGGAGGTGCGTACGGTGTTGGGTTAGATGGACGCAGTCTATCTCCACTAAGTGTGGATCTAGAGGGGGGTGAATAGATCAACTTGCCTAATTTAAAACTACTATATGTTCTAAAGCGGAATTTAGGCAAACATCAGTTAAGCTAAAGGAAGAATGCTAAGCAACAAGTCGATCCATGAAAGCCATTCACCATATCTTATATCGAAAGCTAGACATAAGTATGAGCGATAGAATCAATAAAGCTAAGCAAAGGATACCATCACACACAGTTCACAAGCAATCACACAAACACAATGCACACACGATTTTTAGGTGGTTCGGTCAACGACCTATGTCCACCCCACACTCAACCGAGTATGGCTTCCTACTGCGCAGCACAGCTTGCGTCCGCTGGGCTTTACAGCTTGGCCAAACAACCCGCTGATACACAGCTTCGCTGGGCACTACAGCTTGCCGACCAGAGGATCTGATCCTCTGCAACCGCTGGCCAATTACAGCTTAACCCGTCCAGTGGAGACCACCACTGCAAGACCGATGACACACAGCTTGAAGAAATAGTATTCGAAAATGAAAGACAGAATCAAAACGAAAATAGAAAAGCTCAAAAGCAATATAGCTCTAAGAGCAAAGCTCAGCTCTGATTTTGAACCACGAGACTGAGATACAAACACTCTCACTCTCACTCTCGATCAGCTCTCTCTCACCTCACTCTCTCTCGATCTCTTCCTCTCTCTTTTTCTCCTTCTTATCTATTTCTTCTTCTTCTTCTCTGTATCTTCTTCTTCTCTCTTTTCTCTCTGTGGATCGAAGGCTCACTGATGCTGAGTGTATAGACTTTTTCTTCTTCTCTTTCGATCAAATTTCTTCTGTGGAAGAAGGCTTGTTTATATAGCAGCAACAGCAGCAGGCGTGTGCTCTCCACATTTCCCGCCCAGCAATTTGGACCACGTGACAGCATGCAATGGAGTGTCAGTACACGTGTCCTCATCTAGATACCTTGTCCTTCTCAGATCACGAGCCAGGTACCTGGGATCACGTGCCCCTCATTAGCTTCTTTAGTCCGATGTATAGAGTTCTCCGTTCACGTGCTCAATGACAGTAATCTGACTTGCTGCGTCGACGCTGTCAATCAATGGCGTTAACGCAGTGAGGCATTCCAGTAGCCATTAGCTTCGTCTCTTTAGCTGCTGCGTCAACGCTGCTCAATTGTGGCGTTGACGCAGTGGAATAGCCTGTGAAGATGAATGCTTCTTCAACTGCTGCGTCGACGCTGCTTGCTTGTGGCGTTGACGCAGTGGAAGATATCGCGAAGGCTTCGTCAACTGATGCGTGGACGCTTTAAGCTCCCAGCGTCGACGCTGTTCCCTTCAGCAACAAGAATAAAGATATAAGATTTAAGTATGTACATTGCAGTGTATATACTTCGGTGTATAGACTTGTGAGGGCGAATGTAACGTACAGACTTGCCCAATGTGTTGACTTCAACAAAGGAGGTAACAGCTGTATGGACTTTAAATCCTAAAGGCATTGTATAAACATAATGCACTTAAAGGCTTCATGCGAAGAAAAGCATTGTATATACTTGAGGAGTTGACGCTGCATGAAGGATGAGTTGACGTTGCATGAAGCATGGATAGTGTACAGACTTTGCCCACTTATGGACTTCATGTAATGCAAGCGAATGTGAAGACTTCAGTGTATAGACTTGAAAGTCTTGAAGCCAATGTATGGACTTGAGCAAGCTAAAGAGCTGTATAGACATCGAAGACAAGGACCGATGTATAGACTTGCCAAACAGTCTAGTGTATATACTTTATGCAAGGAGGCCAATGTGTAGACTTGAAAAGCTGAGGCCAGTGTACAGACTTGCCACCGACCATTGTGTAGACTTGATCAGTATAAGACACAGTATAGACATCAACTCTGCACATCGAATGTATGGACTTCAAGTGTGAAGACCATTGTAGAGACTTTGGTTTCGAAGACAATGTGCAGACTTCGAGTTTGAAGACTAATGTCCTGACTTCAAGTAACACTGTGGATGTACAGACTTGATGGAGCGAAGCGATGTGTAGACTTGAAGCTCCTGGTGGATGTATAGACTTCAAATATCAAGACGCTGAGGAAGACAGACAATGTACAGACTTGCTGTAACAGTCTGATGTACAGACTTCACTCAAATGCATGAGAAGCTAACTGAGACGCTGGACTCTGTACAGACTTTAAGCGATGTATGGGCTTCAAAGAAGTTGGCGATTCAATGTACAGACTCTGAGCTTCAATACACACATCCAATGAAGTGCGTTGACGCTGTAACATGATGCATTGACGCTGTACACACTTAACGAGTTGATGCTGTACACACATCCAATGAAGTGCGTTGACGCTGTAACATGATGTGTTGACGCTGTACACACTTAACCAATTCAATTGAAATGCAGTGTATGTACTTTGTCCAAAATGGACGATGTATAGACTCAATCGACATGAGAGTTTCCAGTGTATAGACTCATGACAGTAAGAAATGCAGACATCAGTGTATTAAATGCAAAGAACACATAGTCAATCTGATAGACCAATTTCATCAAATCAAAAGCAGTTGCCAATCAATCAAAACAATGGTGTTGTCAATGAAATAAAGCAAGTGTCAACATCATCAACATAGAGGGGTCACAACAATCTCCCCCTTTTTGATGATGGCAACCCCATATGAAGTAGAAGAGCAACATCATGTCATATAGATATATGTTTGATGAAAGACATGATGTGTTATGCAGATTGACATGCAGATGCTATGAAGGCATGCAACTCACTGCCTCAAACTCTCCCTTGGAATGAATTCAGAATTGACTTCAGAATTCAGACAGATATGTATTCTCCCCCTAGACAATATTCTCCCCCTTTGCCATCAACAAAGAGGAGGGAAAAATTAAAGACAATGGAGGAATCAAGAGAGGAACTGACTGGCATTTTGAACAGGGAGTTCATGAATAAGCATTGTAAAGCATAGAGTCTTCAGTCATATGAAATTAAAAACTGATGTCAGAAAGAGTTCTGGTTTAAAAATGATAAAATTTGGAGTTCATGCACTACAAGCAATAGATAAGTTCACTATGCATGATAAAACATAAACCAGAATCATATTTGCATGAAAGATTCAGTTTCGTAATATCTTACTTTCATAGTCTCATAAAAAATATTTAGAGAAATCAAGTCATGTATTGAAACTAAACAAATTAACACTCATGAACTTTTCTTTTGAAGGAGCAGCATTATCAATATTAGATCATTTTGAGCATTCAGGTACCATAAGTCTTTCTGCGTAAGGGTATACGTTTATAAGACGCCAATACCCCTAGATACTCAACAAGATGGACCATTCTGCCTATGATCAAATTCAACAGAACTGAGTTACACATTTTTGTGTGAGGGTACACGTTTATCAGACGCTAGTTACCCCTAGGTACTCAGTGAAACCAGCCTGCTGTTTTGAACATTTTAAACAGAGATAGCTGATACACTTCATGACATGAGTGTTGTCCACTTCTTTGATGGATCACTCAGTTTCTCAGTGATTTATCAGTCATTGCTCTGCCAATGCTAATTTTCAATGATTCTCAATGTTTTCAATAGCTTTCTTAGCTGTCCTTTTTATGTTTCAGAATGACTTGTTCAAGAACAATACACATACTTAACCTCTCTAACATGATTTCAGATGAGTTTTCAGATTTCAGATATGATTAGCTTTGTCTGACATGAAATAAGAAAGAGGTTGAGAGTTTTATCAATTTTCAACTTACTTATATACTGATTGTAATCTTTAAACTCCAACCATTATAAGATTTAAACCATTACATCAGTCTTTGAACCGTTCAAATTCTTATAAATGAAGAAGTCCATTTTCTACTGCTTAGAAATCAGAACTGACCAACAGATTGCCATAAAGTCAGAGACAAGTATTCAGAGTTAAAGGTTGAATGACTTCAAGAAAGTTGAAACCACTCTGAATTTCTAGCAATACTCCCCCTGTCTATATGCATGCAACATGGCAAGAATTAATTGAAAGAGAGTTTATGCATAGGTCATGAATGAATGATATGCAAGGACATGTAAAGACTCGACAAGCTCCCCCTGAATATATGCAATACAGGACAGTTCTTCATCCACATTCACATCCACATGATTTATCCAAGCAATCAAAAATAAGT
This sequence comes from Amorphophallus konjac, assembly GCA_022559845.1. NCBI lineage: Eukaryota > Viridiplantae > Streptophyta > Magnoliopsida > Alismatales > Araceae > Amorphophallus > Amorphophallus konjac. Next base: position 349,298,921 of record CM040120.1, on the reverse strand, counting down.
CCACATCAGAGATTTTATTCACAGTAATTAAACAATCATTCATCATGCTGAAATTTACATAAGCCAAGTTCTCTTCTAAGAAACTTAAAATTTTCATTCCCAAGAGGCTTAGTAAAAATATCAGTAATTTGTTTTTCAGTTTCTATGAAATTCATTTCAATCTCCTTTTTATTTACAGCATCTCTAAGAAAATGATGTTTTATCTCTATATGCTTAGTCCTAGAATGGTGAACAGGATTTTTAGCAAGGCATATATCACTAGTATTATCACATAAAAGTGGAATGCATCCTAGATTTATCTGATAATCAGCCAGTTGGTGCTTAATCCAAAGTACTTGGGCTGCACAATTACATGCTGTGTCACGCCCCAAACCGATAGCAGCGGAACGTGTCGTTTGCTCGGAACGTGGCAGTTAAACAGTCGTGAACGATCAAGAGCAATGGCACGAGACCAAATAATTTGGGACAACAAAAATTTTATTTCAAATATAAGTCTCTTATAAGAACTTGAAGAATCAACTATGTCACTATGAAAGGAAAGAAGATGACGCACTAATGACCTAGACAAGATAACTAAACAAGAGACATCATGCTAGACTCAAGAAAGATGAAAGACTCGGGTTCACTAATTTCTAAAACTCGCTCGCACACTTGTCCCTCCCATGTGAGTCTCGGTCTCGCTAGCCACCTGATTACCTGAAAAATATTGGAATAAAACTGGGTGAGCGAATGCTCAGTAGGAATTACATCTCTACGATCCAGACTTGCTTAAAGTAATTAACATCTTATGCAATGTATCATGATCATGAATGAGTGAAAGCGAGAAAATATAGAAATATAGCAATGTGAAAGGTATGAAAATCTGGCATAAAAATTGAACTAAGTTGTAGGATATATCGAGCAAGATGTTTCCATATCATATCACGAGATAATAGACAATTGATCATCAAGTAAATACCCTTCTTCTTGGGTAGAGGTTCATGATTTTCAAGCACTCAAGTCAGTATAGAATTACCTAACGAGTCAGTGGTTTTTACTCGTAGGTTGTCAGGATATCTTTAACCTCATGAGCCAGTGGTCTCAAGGGTTTATCATTAGTTCATTTCTCCTCATGAGTCAGTGGTCTCATGGGTTTATTTTTAGTTCATGTCTATGCACGAGTCAGTGGTCTCATGGGTTCATCATTAGTTCGTGTTTCCTCATGAGTCAGTGGTCTCATGGGTTCATCATTAGTTCGTGTTTCCTCATGAGTCAGTGGTCTCATGGATTTATCTTTAGTTCATGCTTCCCCATGAGTCAGTGGTCTCATGGGTTCATCATTAGTTTAGGACTTCCATCCTACTAGATAATAGCATTCATGCGACCGAAGGCCCAATATTTATTAGTTGTTATTTAGCGGCCCAGTTCGCAAGAAATTAATAAACAATCAAGTCATGGAGTACAAAAAACTGGGTAAATGGCCATGTCCACTATGGGAGCTACAGATTATAATTAGCGTCTATATCTATAGGCACTTATTCTGAAAATAGATAAAATGTACGAAAGTAAATAGAGTCCTCCAAGCAAGGCGCTATACTAAAATGATGTTCACTATTCTGGACGCGAGTTTCAAAAAGTGACGAATTTCTCAAAAATGTCAGAAACATCATTAATTGAGGGCAAGATAGTCATGTTTCTTCAGAGGGACAGGACAATGACACGGTGTAAGGGTTTTTAGGGTACAACCTACTCGGCTGCCTTGAGGGAATCCAAGGCTAGCGGAGACTGACGGAGGTCTCTAAGATGAAATCGCTAGTCCGAAGGAACGGAATGTCTAACGGAGAGCTCAATCACCTCGGAGAGTTAAAGGGTATACGATGTAAAACAGAACAGGGACCTCACTCACGGAAATGGGATGGGAGTGCCGAGCGATGCCCCACGGTGGGGTTAGAACACAGGAAATCACGATCAGGAAAAATAGCGTCCTGTGTGACGGGCGCTAATTAAATTAATGTCTGTCACCACAGCCGCTCGTTCATTAATGTAATTTATATCTTTATTCCAAATAGCGTCTTGCATGGCAAGCGCTATTTAAATTGGCATCTATAATGGAAGACGCTCATTAGTTCATTTCATTTCATCCAGAATTGTTAAAATTATTTCCCAGAATATAGCGTCCATATAGGTGGACGTTCACTTCTCATGTTTTTAATTAAACAAAATTTACGTCTATTTTAAAAGACATTATTTAACTTTAATAAGTTTAGAGAAGAACATTCCTTTAAAAGGACACATGTTATTTATTAAAAAAATTGAAAATAAAATATATGATAATTAGAAGAAAAATTCAAGGATTCCAAATATATAATTTTCAAAATTTTATGTTGCATAGTTTTAGTAGATATGGATTTTCAAAGGGATAATTATGTGATATATATATATATATCTTAAATGTATTGGCGGTGGTTTAACGTTAATCAAACGTGCATGTTACTGTTCATTCCACGGATGAACAGTGACACTTTTTATTTATTAAGATTTTATAGAAACTAATTACATGATAAATAAGGGAAAAATCTGAAGGTCTTAACCCTGAAATATCACAATTTTATGATGTCAGGTTAAGAAGATAAAAATCGACAAAGAAAGTACGAGTATTAACCACATGAACAGTAGCCCGTTTCAAATACTAATCTTTTTTTGAAACTAAATACATGAAAATTAAGGAAAAATTATGTGGGTTTCAAAAATATATATATCCAGAATCTTTGATATATGATTAGATGGTTAAAAATTATTGTTAGCATATGGTCTTTATTTAACTAATTAACACAAATCATGTAAATAATCGGGAAAGCTTCTAACATGATCATCTAATTATTAACTAAGCATGATTTTAAGAGTTTTCGTCTGGAGAGAGAAGACCTACTACGCTTGAGTTGAACGAAGGATGCAGATGTTGGTAAAGGAGAGGACGACGCGGCTTGTTCACAACGACCTCTGACAACACGTAGAGGAAGATGACTCTTCGGGACGACGATCTCATACTTGAGGCAGCAGCATGAACAGGATACTTGCTCGTTCGCAATGGTATATTTATAAGGTTTCTAAGACTCCCAACACATTCATGATATCCTAATTGATTTAAGCATCCTAATAGGTTTGAAAATTTCCCTGGTTGAGCCTAATCCTTCTATATTAGCGGCCGACTTCCCTATTTAGTCCCGAACCCTAAGACCCCTGCATGGATGGCTGATCGAACATGATTTGCCGTGAGAAGCCCATGACTTATTCATGGGTTTTTACATAAGCTAAGCCCATTCGTGGGTTTGTAACTTTATAACTACTGAAGCCCTTAATCCATTTGAACATGGTATGCGTTGAAGACACCCAATGCATAATATCCTCAAACCTTATATCTAAATGTCCAAGGCCTCTGAGCCCATGCATCTCTTGTTACGCAAGGTTTCTTGGGTTTATTTTTAAACGTGGGTTCGTAATTCTCCCATGCATGATTTTTGGGTTAACAAAAGACTCATTAAATTTATTAAGTGAGATGTAATCTTAAGGCCCATATCATATACGTGAGACCCATTTATTATATATGAGTTATATTATTTTAGCTAAGATTTGATATATCTAATTAGTTAATGTGCTAGCTTATAATATAGCTAATTTTACCTTTGGCTTCTATAAAATTATATTAATGGAAAAATAAAGTACAATATGTGTGTTAAGGCCCATTATTACACCTTTTAAATTAAAAAGGGTCCTAGCAATTTAGTTTCTTTAACGTTTCCATCTTATTTTAGGTCCATTGATTTATTTTAGCTATTTCCATTCTTTTCATTTATGAGAATTATTTTTATTTTCATTCCATGGCTATTATTGTATAGTTATTATCATTTATTCTCTATTTAAATTTTCGGAGTGCTACACCCTCCCCCACTTAAAAGAATTTGGTCCCCAAATTCACATGGTATCTTCCAAAACAGTAAAAAAAATTATTACACCATGACCTTAATTAATTACCAACAGTATGCTAAAAAGGATAATGAATGGAATCTACTCTCCTAATAGAAACAAATAGGACTAGCTTAATGTTAAGGGGTACCTCTCATTACTCTATCAGTTAGTTCGTTCAAAGGTTGAAGCCTTCCTTGATGTCGTGTCCCATCGAGGTTTTCAACCTTCGGAGGTTGATCTTTTGGAAGAGGACAACTTGCTACCTTGTGGTCCTTGCTTCCACAACGAAGACATCCACCTATCTCCCACCAACATTCCTCCGTCCGATGATTTCTTTTTCCACAATGTTTACACTTCTTTTGCGACACTCCATCCTGTCTATCTCCACTTTTTATCTTCTTGCCATTTGACGACCCATCACTACAATTAGGTCTCTTCTTACTAGTCTCGGCTCTCCTTGCTAACTCATTATTTCTTCTCCGAGCCTTGACTTTTTCCATCATTTCCAAGACATCTTCTAACAATTGAGCTCTTTTAACCATCTCCGGGTAAGATTGTATATCCATTGGCGCCAACTGGAGAATGAGCTGAAGTCTTAACCCATTCATAAATCTTTTAGCCTTCATTCTTTCAGTCATAATTAGATGAGGCGCATAACGAGACAACCTTGAGAATTGGGCCTCATACTCAGCCACGGACATACTCCTTTGTTTCAACGATATGAATTCTGCAGCCTTCCTTTCTTTAATTCTCTCGGAAAAATATTTATCATTAAAATATGTTAAGAATTCTGCCCATGATACTTGATTATTCGGCAATGTTGCTTCCACGGACTCCCACCATGCCCTAGCATCCTTTTCTAGCTAAAATGTTGCCAAAAGGACTTTATCTTGGTCCGAACATTGCATTATCCAGAATATCCTCTCAATCTCCTTTACTCAATGTTCCGCCTTGTCAGGGTCGGTGGATCCATCAAACCTAGGGGGATTCAGTCCTTGAAAATTTCTATGCAATTCTCCCGCACGACGATCTGCTACACCATGAGCCACCTGCTGGAGGGCTTGAGTCAAACCTTGGACCATCTCACGCCATTGATTTTGCTCAGCTGACATCTAGCTAAAGAGTTAAATTTCTACAAAATAAAACAGGAATTAATTCCTTTTATATTTCAGGAGAAACACATTTTAATTGGAGAGTGAATATATTTAACACTTAACCCGTGGCTCTACCTGATTCTCACGGAATTCTTATAGGATGACCGACAAGGATACTCAACCTATCTCTTGGACTTAATGCCCTAAGGAATTGAAAGCCGAAGCTCTGATACCACCTCTGTCACACCCCGAACCAATAGCAGCGGAACGTGTCGTTTGCTCGGAACGTGGCAGTTAAACAGTCGTGAACGATCAAGAGCAATGGCACGAGACCAAATAATTTGGGACAACAAAAATCTTTATTTCAAATATAAGTCTCTTATAAGAACTTGAAGAATCAACTATGTCACTATGAAAGGAAAGAAGATGATGCACTAATGACCTAGAGAAGATAACTAAACAAGAGACATCATGCTAGACTCAAGAAAGATGAAAGACTCGGGTTCACTAATTTCTAAAGCTCGCTCGCACACTTGTCCCTCCCATGTGAGTCTCGGTCTCGCTAGCCACCTGATTACCTGAAAAATGTTGGAATAAAATTGGGTGAGCGAACGCTCAGTAAGAATTACATCTCTACGATCCAAACTTGCTTAAAGTAATTAACATCTTATGCAATGTATCATGATCATGAATGAGTGAAAGCGAGAAAATATAGAAATATAGCAATGTGAAAGGTATGAAATATCTGGCATAAAAATTGAACTAAGTTGTAGGATATATCGAGCAAGATGTTTCCATATCATATCACGAGATAATAGACAATTGATCATCAAGTAAATACCCTTCTTCTTGGGTAGAGGTTCATGATTTTCAAGCACTCAAGTCAGTATAGAATTACCTAACGAGTCAGTGGTTTTTACTCGTAGGTTGTCAGGATATCTTTAACCTCATGAGCCAGTGGTCTCAAGGGTTTATCATTAGTTCATTTCTCCTCATGAGTCAGTGGTCTCATGGGTTTATTTTTAGCTCATGTCTATGCATGAGTCAGTGGTCTCATGGGTTCATCATTAGTTCGTGTTTCCTCATGAGTCAGTGGTCTCATGGGTTCATCATTAGTTCGTGTTTCCTCATGAGTCAGTGGTCTCATGGGTTTATCTTTAGTTCGTGCTTCCCCATGAGTCAATGGTCTCATGGGTTCATCATTAGTTTAGGACTTCCATCCTACTAGATAATAGCATTCATGCGGCCGAAGGCCCAATATTTATTAGTTGTTATTTAGCGGCCCAGTTTGCAGGAAATTAATAAACAATCAAGTCATGGAGTACAAAATGTTGTGCATCCCTTGGTTTTGATGATGACAATAGGATATGTTTGTTTAATCAAGTTCTATCTTGTTTCATAACAAATACAAGTGGTTTGATTGTTCCTTCAAAGTATTGGACTCATTCAATTTACCTCTGATAAGTTAAGTAATTTCAGGTCCACTGAAATCCAAGTGGAATCAACAAATCAGAAGAAGTGTCAAAGGCCGCTTGTCGACCAGGGAAGTGGTTATGGTCGACCAACGAACTCAACCAGAAAAGCATCAGATCATCTGTCTTCTGGAAGCATCTTGGCTGTCGACCAAAGCCCCGCCTCTGGTCGACCACAGAAAAGACAGAAGCAACAGACAGAACTGCTGGCCATCTGGAAACTGCCCCCTGTCGACCAGCGACCAGGCTGTGGTCGACCAACGGGCGACGTGAGTTTCAGCCAGAAGAACCGGCCGTCTGGGGACTGCCCATTGTCGACCAGCGACAGGGTCATGGTCGACCACGGGTTTATATATCGTCCAAAACCGAACTCTAACCGAATTCTGTTTTGGTTCCTTAAAACCTGCAGATGGTTGTTGCAGGTTGTTGGGCTGCTCAGGAGATAAGCTTCCGCACGGGAATCAAGGAAACAATCTTGCTTAGAAGTGGTCAAACTCGTTCTAACGATTGGATTTAAACCGATCCCTGTTTTCTAGCAGATTGGCGCTCGATCTGAAAATTGAGCGGGAAGAACTTTATTCTTGAAAATAAAAAGAGCTATATGAAGAATATAAGGCAACTAATCACGAAGAAGGAAGCGGAGAGAGAGCACGGAATAGAAGCCAAGGAAGATACACACAGAAGAGGAAGAAGGAGCTCTCCACCAATCAAAAATCTGCAGAAAGGTTAAAGGCAATCTCGTTGCTGCAGAAGGAAGACTTAGCTCAAGACTGTGTGATCTCCAGTAGCAGAACAATCGAAGGCAACTGACTGGAAGATCAACAGGGAGTCTAGGCTTCTTCATAAGCGTGATCAAGTCCCAGGCTGAACACCTATTCTTCTACACACGCCAATATTCAGTCCTGTCTTTCATCACCTGTTCTTATCATCTTTTCATTTCTGATTACAATTATTGTCAAGCTGTGAGGCAGCAGAATCAAGCTGTGTGTCAGGAGGTACAAGCTGTGTGTCAGCTGTGTTTTGGTTGAGATCAGAGATTCTCATAGTGAAGCCTTGCTTGAGTTAAGCAAGGGTTGGATGTAAGTCTCAGGAAGAGACTGAACCACCTTAAAAATCCTTTCTTGTGGTGTGCTTGTGTGTGTTTGATTTCCTATACGTATGCTTGCATCTTTACTATCCGCATTAGTTCTATGATTCATTAATTACCAGTAGCTCATCTGGTCGATAGTCAGTAAATTATCAAAAAGGGGGAAAGATCTATTCACCCCCCCCCCCTCTAGATCTATTCAGTCCGTATCCAACACGTGGTATCAGAGCAGGTTCTCCAAAAATGTGGTCTAACAACCAGGAGAGACCGGGCGGACTGAACTCTAAAAGCCTCATAGCTGAGGGGCACTCTGTAACTAGACCTCCATATTTTGATGGAACTGATTATTCTTATTGGAAAAATCGTATGCAGGTGTTCTTACGTGCGCAAGACCACGAGATGTGGAGGGTAGTGAGCCGCGGACCTTTTGAGCTACCGGAAGATGAAGAAACCTGGACCAGAGAACAGGTCAGGAAATCAACTGTCAACTGGGGAGCCATGAACGTGATGCAGTGCTCACTACACCCCACAGAATTCTCAAGAGTTTCCCAATGCGCAACAGCCAAAGAAATGTGGGATCGTCTAAAGGTAATCTACGAAGGTACTTCCGAGGTAAGAGAGACAAAAGCAAATATGCTAGTCTCAGAATATGAGATGTTTAGGATGAAAAATGATGAAAGTATTTCTGAGATGTATGCCAGATTAGTACAATTGACTAATGGCTTGAAGAGCTTAGGGAAGACATACAAAGAGCAGGAATTAGTGAGGAAGATTTTAAGGTCTCTCACATTGATGTGGCATACCAAGGCCACAGTCATTGAGGACTCAAAGGATCTCACAACAATGACAGTGGATGAGTTAGTAGGATCCCTGATGGCCTATGAGGTCAATCTGAAGAGAAAGGAAGATGAGGGCAAGAAAAAGAAGCAACTTGCCCTAAAGACTAAGACAAGCACCTCTGAGGTGTCTGACAATGATGACTCATCTAGCTCAGGTGAAGAATCTGGTGAGCTAGCCATGCTTACAAGAAAATTTAAAAAATTCCTGCGGAAGGAAGGTAAAGGATTCAGAAATCCAAAGGGCATGGTAAGGAAGTCATCCCAGTTTAAATCTGATAAACATAAGGCTCCTTCTAACAAACTCATTTGCTACAATTGCAGGCAGCCTGGACATATGAAGGCTGAATGTCCAGAAGCTCCTAAGAAATCAAGCTTCAAGTGGAAAGGCAAGAAACCCAAGGCGATGATTAGCACTTGGAGTGAGGAGGAAGAGAGCAGTGAAGAGGAAACAACTTCCGAGGAAGAAGAAGGAAAGCTCTGTCTGATGGCCAAGGGAGACAACAGTGATCTTGAGGTAAGTTCCCCATTTCAAGACTTCTCTAGTTCGGATTGGGAAGAAGTATATTCAGAATTGCTTGATACTTATGAAAGAATAAGAAAGGAAAATAAACATTTGAAGAAGAAGATCAGTCAACTGAATAAAGACAGCAATTCAATGGAAAACAAAACTGAACTAGAAATGGAAATCAAGTCACTGAAAAACAAGCTGAATCAAATGGACTTAGATGAAGAAAACCACAAGAGAATGTCCGAAGAGAATGAAATGCTAAAAAACGACATTGATGAGTTAAAACTAAAGACTCAAGAATATGAACAGGAAACTAAGTTAAGTCAAGAAAGAAACAATTCACTCAAGGAAGAAAACAACCAACTCCTAAGAGAAATAGAAAGAATTAAGAGTGACCTGAAAAACAAACAGGAGACCTTGGAAAAAATGACTCAAGGTCAAGAAAACTTAAATGCTGTCTTGGGAATAAAAGTAAACTTTCAAAAAGAAGGGTTAGGATACAATCCTACGGCTAAAAAGGAATTCCAAATAAAAATCGTAACTGGGATTGCTGACTCAAAAGGAAAAAGGCCCCTGATTAATCTATACCAAGATAAACAAGAGGATGTAGCTGAATGCTCCTCCAAAAGGAACAATGTCACCAAGGAAGAGAGAAATTTTAAAGAGAAAACAGTCAATCAATATAAGATTCAAAATAATAAACAAGAAACCCAAATTCACAGAAATCACCAAACAAACCAAGGACTAAACCAAGTTAAAAGACATAAATCTGGAAAACAAGATGTCTGGAGACAGGCTGGTCGACAACAGACCCTTCATCTGTCGACCAGAGGATCTGCCAGAACAGGCGCTGGTTACTGGAGAAGCAGTGGTCGACCACAGGTACACCAGATGTCGACCAGAGATGCTGCCAAAACAGACGCTGAGTTCTGGAGACGCGATGGTCGACCACAGACATACCAAAAGTCGACCATGGCCAGACAAGCAAACAGAAATCACAGGTTTTCTCGGGTAAAACAAAATGAAAACTTGAATACACAAAGGTGGACTCAGATTAAAGAAGCTTTAGAACAAAAACAACCCAACCTGAACAAGTTCAGAAATAAAAATTTACACTGCTCTAACAGAATCTGGGTTCCCAAAGGATTACTGCAGCAATTTCATAATTTCACAAGCTATCTTGGACCCGGGTACCATTGGGGTCCAAAAGTTTCTGTGTAACTTGTGATGCAGGTGTGTTTGGCAGCTATACACAACAAGTGGTACTTAGATAGTGGCTGCTCAAGACATATGACAGGGGACAAGGCAAAATTCTCCGAGCTAAACTCAAAAGATGGAGGACATGTGACATTTGGAGGAAATAACAAAGGCAAGATCATTGGGAAAGGTAAGGTAGGTAAGACATCTACAAATTGCATTGAAGATGTACTGCTAGTGGATGGCCTGGAATATAATCTTCTAAGCATCAGTCAGCTATGCGACAAAGGCCATCAAGTAGTCTTTGATTCTAAGATCTGTAAAATTCTTGAACCAAATTCGGCTAAAGTTAAGTTTATGGGCAAGAGAGTAAATAATGTCTACATGATAGACTTGGATGATCCAGCCCACTCCAACTTGTGCCTCACCGCCAAGAAGGAGGACCTGACTTGGTTGTGGCACCGAAGGCTAGGGCATGTTAGCTACAGGGTGCTGCACAAATTGGTTAAGAATAAAATGGTTTCTGGTTTACCTGAAATTTCATTTGCTCAAAATGTCAAAGTATGTGAATCATGTACCCAAGGTAAGCAAACCAGAAAATCATTCAAAGGTAGAACTGAAAGTCAATCTTCTAGACCACTAGAACTTGTGCACATGGACCTTTTTGGCCCAACAAGAACTGCTAGTCTTAGTGGTAAGAGGTACGGTTATGTACTAGTTGATGATTTCTCTAGATTCACATGGGTAATGTTTTTATCACATAAAAACGATGCCTTTCATGAATTTCAGGATTTTTACAGAAGAATGAAGCAGGATGGTAAGTCCAAAGTGTGTTCAATAATATCTGATCATGGGGGAGAATTTGAAAATTCAGAGTTTGATGAATTCTGCAGGAACAAAGGAATAAATCACAGGTTCTCCTCACCAAGGACGCCAGAGCAAAATGGAGTGGTGGAAAGAAGGAATCGCACACTTGTTGAAATGGCCAGAACCTTGTTAGTTGAAGCCAATCTTCTAAGAAGATTTTGGGCTGAGGCGGTCAATACAGCATGTTATATTGTAAACAGGGCAATGGTAAGACCATCTAGTGCGAAAACTCCATATGAGGTGTTCAAAGGTAAGAAGCCATCTCTAGCTCATTTTAGGATCTTCGGTGTAAGGTGTTTTATTCATAACAATGACAAGAGATCATTGGACAAATTTGAACCAAAGAGTGACCCAGGAATCTTCTTGGGATACTCTGACCGATCAAGAGCCTATAGAGTCTACAACACCAAAGATCAGCTAGTTGAAGAATCCCCACATATCACATTTGATGAAAATAATGACTTTGACAAAACTGGACAGGTAGGCAAAGATGAAGATGGGGAATTTCTGGAAGGCAAAGAGGAACCAATGGAGACTGAAGCAGAACCAAAGCAAGGTGATTCCAATGATCAACCCGAAGGAGAGATCATCCCAGGTAACAATTCTGAAAATCTGAGATTTCTCAGAGATCATCCTCTAGATAACATCATTGGAGGAATTAATGAACCGAGGAAAACTAGATCTCAGCTTAAAACAGTTGATGAATTAGATCAGCTAGCCCTTGTATCTCAAGTTGAGCCTAAAAATGTAGAGGAAGCTTTAAGAGATGAATCTTGGATAAATGCCATGCATGAAGAATTAAATCAATTTGAAAGAAATCAGGTTTGGAAACTTGTTCCCAGACCCTCATCTCATCCTGTTATTGGAACCAAATGGGTTTATAAAAATAAGCTTAATGAAGAAGGAGTTGTTATGAGGAACAAGGCTCGGTTGGTGGCTAAGGGGTATAACCAAGAATTTGGAGTTGATTTTGAAGAATCATATGCTCCAGTTGCAAGGTTAGAAGCCATTAGAATATTGTTAGCATTTGCGGCGTCCCATGGAATTAAATTGCAGCAAATGGATGTAAAAAGTGCCTTTCTAAATGGCTTTGTAAAGGAAGAAGTCTTTGTGGAACAACCCCCTGGTTTTGAAAATGATGATCTTCCTAATCATGTCTTTAAACTGCATAAGGCTTTGTATGGTTTAAAGCAGGCTCCTAGGGCATGGTACGACAGACTGAGTTCATTCCTCACCAAAAAGGGCTACACAAGAGGTAAAATTGATCAAACATTATTCTCCAAGACCCAAGGTAAGAATATACTAATTGTGCAAATCTATGTGGATGATATTGTGTTTGGATCCACTGAAGCTTCATTATGTACTGAATTTGCAAATCTAATGACCAATGAGTTTGAAATGAGTTTAATGGGTGATTTACAGTTCTTTCTTGGATTGCAGATTCTACAATGTAGAGAAGGCTACTTCATAAATCAATCCAAGTACATAAAGGAGATGCTGAAAAAGTTTGGCATGGAGAGCTGCAAACCAATAGAGTCACCCATGGGGACAAATGCAACATTGGAGGCTGATGTAAAAGGTAACATGGTAGATGCCAAGAAATACAGAGGTATGATCGGATCCCTACTATATTTAACTGCCTCTAGGCCAGACATTCAGTTCAGTGTATGCATGTGTGCTAGATATCAATCTAGCCCTAGAGATTCACATTTAGGGGCTGTCAAGCGTATCCTTCGTTACCTTGCCGGTACCCAAGAATTGGGTTTATGGTATCCTACTTATTGCAAACTAGATTTAATTTCATATTCAGATGCTGATTATGCTGGTTGCAAAATTGATAGGAAGAGTACTAGTGGTTATTGTCAAATATTAGGTGGATGTTTAATATCATGGGCTTCTAAAAAACAGCATTCTGTGGCACTCTCCACTGCTGAGGCTGAGTATGTCGCAGTAGGGAGCTGTGGTACACAGGTTTTGTGGATAAAACATCAACTCCAAGACTACAATGTAGATCTTGGATGTGCACCTATTTTCTGTGACAACACTAGTGCTATTAATTTGTCTAAAAACCCCATTCAACACTCTAGGACAAAACACATTGAGATCCGTCATCACTTTCTAAGAGATGAGGTCTCCAAAGGAAATTTCATGCTTCATTTTGTAGAAACTGAAAAACAACTGGCAGACATTTTCACAAAACCCCTTAACAATGACAGATTTTCAACTCTAAGAAGGGAGTTAGGAATTTGTAGAATTTCTCCTGAAAATTCTTGAAATAATCATATTCATGTGTTCACTGCATAGATTCTGTCATTTCTGTCTAAGTTATGTCAACTAGGTCTCTAGTACTGGTCAAGTTTTTGAGTTTGGAAAGTCTTGTGTCGGGTGCTACTTCAGCAAGTTCTACAGAATACTGGTTCTCTACGGCTCATCTCTTGTGGTCGACCACAGACAAGGCGCTGGTCGACCAAGGCATCAGGACAGGAAATAGTTAGCTCTGGGAATTCGCAGCTGTCGACCACAGGCGATCCAATGGTCGACAACAGGTTTGTCAGAACGCAGTCTTCTCAACAGGCAGGTTCTGTGTCAGCACAAAGGTCGACCACAGGCCACTCCATGGTCGACAAAGGACCTGAAAAAGGGAAATTGGATCTAATCAAGCTGCTGGCTTTGGTGGGAAATCTTCTGAACTTTTTGGACTCTGAGCTCAGTTTTGCTTTACTCACTCATCCTTGTTCACACTTCCTATTCCTTGTGTCTCTATATCTCTTTGTGGCCAACTTATTGTTTTCTATCTTCAGCAAGGACTCACAAATTGAGGGGGAGTAAAAAGTGTAAACTCATTCCTTAATAAATCATTGAACAACCTAACCATATCTTACAAGAAAATCACCAAAGTCATCAATGAGAGTAAAGGTTAAGTGTAGTAATGAGAATTTGACCTGTACTACTGCAATAAATTCAAACCATAACTATGACTCTGACTCAAGACTATTGAGAACTTATGTTTTTAGTAATGAGACTGTTTCTCTACCTGTGTCTGTGTTGGACAGTGAAAATAAACGCTGCTATAGCATGAATGTATATGGAATACGCCATAATTCTGCCTTCTTGGTAGAGCAATGGACTGAGTTCTGAGAAACTACTGTTCTCTATCACAAAGCAAAATTGGCTGAAAAATTAAGTGGGAGACATGTATGTCATGAAGACTCAATCTACCTCTGCCACTCTCAAAATTATTAATTGGGCATCCTGAGTAACTGGGGATATTGGCGTCTGATAAACGTATATCCTCACGGATAAAAAGTGTGTCCCAGTTAAAAATGGAATGGTTAGGCATGCTAAGTAGCCGGGGTTTCTGGCGTGTAAAAAGCGTGTCTCCTCGTGTGGAAAAGCATGTGATAAACCTGACCACAGCTCTTAAATATTTCAAAACGAAAAGGCAACAAAAATGGTTGACCTAATGCACTATATGCAAATAGAGGCATAAAACACTGTTCAGCTTGTTCAGCTAGTAAAATTATCTCATGAACAATATTATAAGTTTAAGGAGCCGTGAGTAAGAAAGTGGATATGGGGAGTCAATTTATTGGGGCAATACTTTCAAATTCTTTGAACCACAAGACCCACTCGAATTTGTCACAAGGTGGTCTTTGAGAAAGGGAGGAAAGGTTACTTAATTGTCTTATTAAAGAAAGGGGGTACACTTCAATAATTTCCCAAAATATGAGTTATGCTGATTAATCGTGACCGCTCGTTCTTTGCATCGCGATGGTTCACTGCCCTAACAATTGAGACCTCCTCATCCTCCTCAGAGGGATTGTTCAAATGATCTTCTTTTTGCTGTTGACAAAGGGGGAGATAGGACTTTATGTGTCATTGTGTGTCTAGTTGTGTGTCTAGATGTGAGTCTAGATTGTCAAATTTACTTTGTCTACGTGTCCTCAGTATCTTTATCCTTTTTTGAGTCTCTCATGTAATTAGTGCTATTGTTTTTGAAAGACACATCAAACGAATTGACTGAATGAAATCTGTGCTATGATAGCCTTGCATGCAATATCAAATGAATTTTATAATCTGTTGTTTGTCACAATGACTCATGGTTGTCATCATCAAAAAGGGGGAGAATGTTGTGCATCCCTTGGTTTTGATGATGACAATAGGATATGTTTGTTTAATCAAGTTCTATCTTGTTTCATAACAAATACAAGTGGTTTGATTGTTCCTTCAAAGTATTGGACTCATTCAATTTACCTCTGATAAGTTAAGTAATTTCAGGTCCACTGAAATCCAAGTGGAATCAACAAATCAGAAGAAGTGTCAAAGGCCGCTTGTCGACCAGGGAAGTGGTTATGGTCGACCAACGAACTCAACCAGAAAAGCATCAGATCATCTGTCTTCTGGAAGCATCTTGGCTGTCGACCAAAGCCCCGCCTCTGGTCGACCACAGAAAAGACAGAAGCAACAGACAGAACTGCTGGCCATCTGGAAACTGCCCCCTGTCGACCAGCGACCAGGCTGTGGTCGACCAACGGGCGACGTGAGTTTCAGCCAGAAGAACCGGCCGTCTGGGGACTGCCCATTGTCGACCAGCGACAGGGTCATGGTCGACCACGGGTTTATATATCGTCCAAAACCGAACTCTAACCGAATTCTGTTTTGGTTCCTTAAAACCTGCAGATGGTTGTTGCAGGTTGTTGGGCTGCTCAGGAGATAAGCTTCCGCACGGGAATCAAGGAAACAATCTTGCTTAGAAGTGGTCAAACTCGTTCTAACGATTGGATTTAAACCGATCCCTGTTTTCTAGCAGATTGGCGCTCGATCTGAAAATTGAGCGGGAAGAACTTTATTCTTGAAAATAAAAAGAGCTATATGAAGAATATAAGGCAACTAATCACGAAGAAGGAAGCAGAGAGAGAGCACGGAATAGAAGCCAAGGAAGATACACACAGAAGAGGAAGAAGGAGCTCTCCACCAATCAAAAATCTGCAGAAAGGTTAAAGGCAATCTCGTTGCTGCAGAAGGAAGACTTAGCTCAAGACTGTGTGATCTCCAGCAGCAGAACAATCGAAGGCAACTGACTGGAAGATCAACAGGGAGTCTAGGCTTCTTCATAAGCGTGATCAAGTCCCAGGCTGAACACCTATTCTTCTACACACGCCAATATTCAGTCCTGTCTTTCATCACCTGTTCTTATCATCTTTTCATTTCTGATTACAATTATTGTCAAGCTGTGAGGCAGCAGAATCAAGCTGTGTGTCAGCAGGTACAAGCTGTGTGTCAGCTGTGTTTTGGTTGAGATCAGAGATTCTCATAGTGAAGCCTCGCTTGAGTTAAGCAAGGGGTGGATGTAAGTCTCAGGAAGAGACTGAACCACCTTAAAAATCCTTTCTTGTGGTGTGCTTGTGTGTGTTTGATTTCCTATACGTATGCCTGCATCTTTACTATCCGCATTAGTTCTATGATTCATTAATTACCAGTAGCTCATCTGGTCGATAGTCAGTAAATTATCAAAAAGGGGGAAAGATCTATTCACCCCCCCCTCTAGATCTATTCAGTCCGTATCCAACACAAAAAACTGGGTAAATGGCCATGTCCATTATGGGAGCTGCAGATTATAATTAGCGTCTATATCTATAGGCGCTTATTCTGAAAATAGATAAAATGTACGAAAGTAAATAGAGTCCTCCAAGCAAGGCGCTATACTAAAATGACGTTCACTATTCTGGACGCGAGTTTCAAAAAGTGACGAATTTCTCAAAAATGTCAGAAACATCATTAATTGAGGGCAAGATAGTCATGTTTCTTCAGAGGGACATGACTGTGATACGGTGTAAGGGTTTTTAGGGTACAACCTGCTCGGCTGCCTTGAGGGAATCCAAGGCTAGCGGAGACTGACAGAGGTCTCTAAGATGAAATCGCTAGTCCGAAGGAATGGAATGTCCAACGGAGAGCTCAATCACCTCGGAGAGTTAAAGGGTATACGATGTAAAACAGAACAGGGACCTCACTCACGGAAATGGGATGGGAGTGCCGAGCGATGCCCCACGGTGGGGTTAGAACACAGGAAATCACGATCAGGAAAAATAGCATCCTGTGTGACGGGCGCTAATTAAATTAACGTCTGTCACCACAGCCGCTCGTTCATTAATGTAATTTACATCTTTATTCCAAATAGCGTCTTGCATGGCAAGCGCTATTTAAATTGGCATCTATAATGGAAGACGCTTATTAGTTCATTTCATTTCATCCAGAATTGTTAAAATTATTTCCCAGAATATAGCGTCCATATAGGTGGACGTTCACTTCTCATGTTTTTAATTAAACAAAAATTTACGTCTATTTTAAAAGACATTATTTAACTTTAATAAGTTTAGAGAAGAACATTCCTTTAAAAGGACACATGTTATTTATTAAAAAATTTTGAAAATAAAATATATGATAATTAGAAGAAAAATTCAAGGATTCCAAATATATAATTTTCAAAATTTTATGTTGCATAGTTTTAGTAGATATGGATTTTCAAAGGGATAATTATGTGATATATATATATATATATATTAAATGTATTGGCGGTGGTTTAACGTTAATCAAACGTGCATGTTACTGTTCATTCCACGGATGAACAGTGATATTTTTTATTTATTAAGATTTTATAGAAATTAATTATATGATAAATAAGGGAAAAATCTGAAGGTCTTAACCCTGAAATATCACAATTTTATGATGTCAGGTTAAGAAGATAAAAATCGACAAAGAAAGTACGGGTATTAACCACGTGAACAGTAGCCCGTTTCAAATACTAATCTTTTTTTGAAACTAAATACATGAAAATTAAGGAAATATTATGTGGGTTTCAAATATATATATATCCAGAATCTTTGATATATGATTAGATGGTTAAAAATTATTGTTAGCATATGATCTTTATTTAACTAATTAACACAAATCATGTAAATAATCGGGAAAGCTTATAACATGATCATCTAATTATTAACTAAGCATGATTTTAAGGGTTTTCGTCTGGGGAGAGAAGACCTACTATGCTTGGGTTGAACGAAGGATGCAGATGTTGGTAAAGGAGAGGACGACGCGGCTTGTTCACAACGACCTCTGACAACACGTAGAGGAAGATGACTCTTCGGGACGACGATCTCATACTTGAGGCAGCAGCATGAACAGGATACTTGCTCGTTCGCAATGGTATATTTATAAGGTTTCTAAGACTCCCAACACATTCATGATATCCTAATTGATTTAAGCATCCTAATAGGTTTGAAAATTTCCCTGGTTGAGCCTAATCCTTCTATATTAGCGGCCGACTTCCCTATTTAGTCCCGAACCCTAAGACCCCTGCATGGATGGCTGATCGAACATGATTTGCCGTGAGAAGCCCATGACTTATTCATGGGTTTTTACATAAGCTAAGCCCATTCGTGGGTTTGTAACTTTATAACTACTGAAGCCCTTAATCCATTTGAACATGGTATGCGTTGAAGACACCCAATGCATAATATCCTCAAACCTTATATCTAAATGTCCAAGGCCTCTGAGCCCATGCATCTCTTGTTACGCAAGGGTTCTTGGGTTTATTTTTAAACGTGGGTTCGTAATTCTCCCATGCATGATTTTTGGGTTAACAAAAGACTCATTAAATTTATTAAGTGAGATGTAATCTTAAGGCCCATATCATATACGTGAGACCCATTTATTATATATGAGTTATATTATTTTAGCTAAGATTTGATATATCTAATTAGTTAATGGGCTAGCTTATAATATAGCTAATTTTACCTTTGGCTTCTATAAAATTATATTAATGGAAAAATAAAGTACAATATGTGTGTTAAGGCCCATTATTACACATTTTAAAGTAAAAAGGGTCCTAGCAATTTAGTTTCTTTAACGTTTCTATCTTATTTTAGGTCCATTGATTTATTTTAGCTATTTCCATTCTTTTCATTTATGAGAATTATTTTTATTTTCATTCCATGGCTACTATTGTATAGTTATTATCATTTATTCTCTATTTAAATTTTCGGGGTGCTACATGCTGCAACATACTCAGCTTCAGCTGTGGATAATGCTACAGTGTGTTGCTTCTTAGATGCCCAAGACACTAGACAGCCACCAAAGAATTGACAGTAGTCACTGGTACTTTTTCTATCTACTCGACACCCAGCATAGTCTGCATCAGTGTGGGCTAGAAGCTCTAACTCACACTTAACAGGATACCAGAGACCTAGTTCTTGGATGCCTAGTAAATACCTAATGTCACGCCCCGAGCGCGGAAGATACCCGGAGATGCGCGACGTGTCTATATCAATCATGTCAATCAGAGTGGTCGTGTATTCGACACAAAGACAGAGATGCGCAAAAATAGCAAGATAACCCAATCCTTTATTTCATAATGGATAGACTATTACAAATCCAATACTCTGTTTAACAAAAAGGAAAAGAATACATATTTGACTCAAGAAACTATGGAAAAGACTAGACGACACTTGTAGAAGCTCTATCACTTTCACTCTTGACCATTCCCATCCGATTGACTTCCATCGTCGTCGGACTTACCTGAAAAGTAAAAAGGGGCAAACGGAATGAGCGAACGCTCAGTAGGAAATTATATCTCAAGTACTAGCAAGTGGTTTAAGTAATTACATTTTCATGGATGCAATAAAGCTATGCATGCTCGCATGAAACGACAAGATAGAGAAAATGTAATATCAAGAAAATAAGATGAACTTAGTCATGAACTTCCAACAAGATAACAAGTTTATTCGAGATATTCAAGCAAGTACATTTAACAAGTCATGTCAAGAACTTTGGCTATCATGTATCAAGCAAGTAAATTACCCTTTTTCGGGCCACGCATTTCATTTCATGTCAAGTACGAGTCAAGTACAAGATGTGTGTGGAATGTCCAATCAAGCAAGTCAAGTACTCGGTATAATGCCAGATACCTTATCATTTTAACTCCCATGGGCACAAGTACTTTCGGGTGCTCCTCCCAGGACCAGATCGGGCCCTATATGCGCAGGCATTTATCATGTGTTTTGACATCCACTCTTGTTTATATAGCCAATATAGAATTTCAATAATCAAGCTTGTAGATACGTATGACAACTTTGATAGAATAGAGTCCAAAATATGACAAAGGACATAGAATGGCGATAATAACGGTATAATCACGATGTCGGTAAAACTAGGTAGATTATGGTTCCTTTAACTTAGGTACCATGACAAATCAATATGGACATTCTTTATATAGAATTGAGGTCCACATGAACATTAGATCAAGCAAGATACCCTCATTCTTATCATAGAATTGGGGTTTACAAGAATGACACGCTATGGCATGATATCATCATCCCATCAAGAATTGCTTATGATATACTCTTTGTATAATCATAAGGGCCGGTATACCATGTTTCTTTAGATAGACATGGCAAGGATCGTGTAATGGGTTTTTAGGGTACAACCAGCTCAGTCGGCCTTGAGGGAATCCAAGGCTACGAGGAGTCTTACGGAGGTCTCTATGACTAACTCGCTAGTCCAAAGGAACGGAATGTCCAATGGAGAGCTTGTATGTCAATGAGAGTTGAGTGTGATCGATAAATCAACACGAAACGTGGGACTATACTCACGGAGTGGAGAATAGTGCCGATATATATATATATATATATGTATAATATGAAACCATCGGTAATAGAACCAGGATAAAATCAGTTTACAGTAAAATAACGACTTAAGTAAAGTCGTGTATTGAATAATTAACGCCTAACAGAAGGGCGTTTACATATATTGCCAATTTGCAGAATTTCCATTATTTCATTAATTTATCAAAAACACGCCTTTCCTGGGGGCGTTTCTTCAGAGTTGACGACTGCAGAGGCAGGCGTCTCATCATTTACATATTCGACAGGATATAATTATTCTCAGAAATTTATCAAAAACGCGCCCTTGGAAGGGGCGTTACTTTCTAATTCCATTTTACAGAATATGTGAATTTCAGGATTTTAACAGATACACGCCCTAGGAAGGGGCGTTACTTTTCAGATTCACGCCTTGTACTGGGGCGTTAGAATATGGAAAACGACTTTGTCCAAGTCGTGAATTTCAAGGGATTTACGATATTTTAATAAATAATATTTCGAGAGACAGGAGACATGTCATGGCAGTAAAATTTAACAGGAATTCACAGAGTCATGCAAGATATTAAAAATCAATATTTCATATGTATTGTAATTTTTAAACAGGATCGATTATTAACCACATGCGATTCTTATGAAATTAACGCCTGCGTAGAGGGCGTCAAATATTAAATTGACGACCACTGGCATGGTCGTTTCTTTTAAATTAGCGCCCTAATCAAGGGCGTTTCTTTCAAAATTTTGCAGAAAACGTAATAAAACCTTATAAACAGTATGCATGCCATGCTCATATACGTATGTATAGATATCTTGCATTAATTCTTATTTGGGCTACAATAACTTGAGAAAATCCTACCTTTAATGGAACGTGAAGGATGAGATAGAAGATGAGCTCTGTTGCAACGAAAATCCGCAACAGCAGCAGCAGCCGGAAGAAGAACAAATGTTCTTCAAAGATCTTCACGCTACAGAACCTGTAGAGGAAGAGAAAAAGAGGGAAGATGAAGATGTTAATAATCTTCATAGTTATAATCGACGTTTAAGGAAAAAAGATAGAAGAATATTACCTATTCTTCGACGGCAGTAGCAGAGTTTCCTGAACAAGAAGAAAACTAATTATTCTTCATATAATCTGAAGCAAGAAA
This sequence comes from Amorphophallus konjac, assembly GCA_022559845.1. NCBI lineage: Eukaryota > Viridiplantae > Streptophyta > Magnoliopsida > Alismatales > Araceae > Amorphophallus > Amorphophallus konjac. The sequence goes on along the minus strand of CM040120.1, from coordinate 349,277,114 downwards.
AACAAAAGGGAATAAGAAGAACAGTTTGTTCTTCACGTACCGTGCAGCAGTAGTTCGTCCAAATAGATTTAGGGTTGGCCGAACAGGTTTATTTATAAGACTTTGGAAGTCCTATTAAAAGTAGTGTTTGATTGAGGGTAACATATCCCCAATAGAGTCCTTACTCTAATAGACACTTACTAGATTAGGTTAATCTTTCCCTGGATAAGCTCTGGGTTCGAACGAGTCACGAACTGAATTAACGCCTTTGGTCAGGGCGTGTATTCTTTAATTAACGCCTTAGGTAAGGGCGTCGATTCTTTAATTAACGACCTAGTTCAGGTCGTTTCTTAAGAAACGTCTTTGATAAGGGCGTTCCTTGTTTTTGAAACACGCCCCATATATGGGCGTTTCTTTTACTTGCCTATTTGGTCGTGAGAGTTGACGACCGCACGTGTGGGCGTCCTTTCTTTAGTCACGCCTTTGATAGAGGCGTTTCTTTTTGAATTAACGCCCTAATAAGAGGCGTTATTTTTAATTTGTTTTATTTCGTCCAATTAACCCTATTCCTTTTATATATATTACTTCTGTAATATATATGTTTTAATTCATTTCAATTATTCATTTATTAGGGTTGCTACACCCTCCCCCACTTAAAAAGAATTTGGTCCCCAAATTCAATATATATATAATTATACACGCGGAGAGTGTAGGACATATACCTCTTAGAATAACTCGGGAAATCGTTTCTTCATAGATTCCTCGGTCTCCCATGTCGCTTCGCGTTCAGGATTCTTATTCCATTGCACCTTGATCATGGGAATAACCTTATTCCTTAGAGCTCGTATTTCTCGATCTAATATCTTTAAAGGCCTTTGTTCATATGTGAGATCTTTCTGGATCACCAGATCTCCATGCTCAATAATATGTGACGGATCGTGCACATACTTCTTCAACATAGATATGTGAAATACATTGTGTACCTCGGACAACTGAGGAGGCAACGCGATGCGATAAGCAACCTCGCCAACTCTTTCGAGTACCTCAAATGGTCCGATGAATCTTGGCGTAAGCTTGCCCTTAACACCAAATCTTCGTATGCCACGTCCAGGGGATATTTTAAGAAATACATGATCTCCAACCTGGAATTCAAGATCTCTTCTCCTGGTATCAGCATAAGCCTTTTGCCTTGTCTGAGCAACTTGTAATCTTTCTCTGATTACTTGTATCTTCTCGGTTGTATCCCTTACCATGTCTGGACCTAATAGTTGTTTTTCTCCAACTTCGTTCCAACATATGGGAGATCGGCAACTCCTTCCGTATAAGGCTTCGAAAGGTGCCATTTGGATACTAGCTTGGTAGCTATTATTATATGCAAATTCAACTAAAGGCAAGTGGTCATGCCAGCTTCCTCCAAAGTCAATAATGCATGCTCTCAGCATATCTTCAACAACTTGATTAGTTCGCTCGGTCTGACCATCCGTTTGTGGGTGAAAAGCAGTACTAAAGTTGAGCCTTGTCCCCAACGAATGTTGTAATCCCTTCCAAAAATGAGAAGTAAAACGGGGATCTCTATCCGACACGATTGAGACAGGAATTCCATGTATCCTGACTATTTCTTTAATGTATAGTGCAGCTAGCACATCAATCGACCATCGGCTTTTGATTGGCAAGAAATGTGCCGATTTAGTCAATCGGTCAATGATAACCCAGATTCCATCATGTCCTCCTTTAGATTTAGACAAACCCATGATGAAGTCCATACCAATATCCTCCCATTTCCACTTAGGAATATCTAGAGGATGTAGTTTTCCCGCAGGCTTTTGGTGTTCCGCCTTGACCTGTTGGCATGTGAGACAGCGTGATACATAGTCCGCTATTTCTCTTTTCATATTGGGCCATCAAAAGTTCCTCTTTACATCTTGGTACATTTTAGTTGATCCAGGATGAATAGTGTATCTTGATCTGTGAGCTTCATCTAAGATCTTCTTCTTTAATTCCGGACAATCGGGTATACAAGTTCTATCTTTGAACGGTAATCTTCCATCAGAAGTTAGTTGAAAATCAGATTGTCCTTCTAATCTGCCTTTGATTTCTATTAACATAGGATCATCATCCTGAAGTGTTTGTATCTCAGATAACAAATCTGACTGTATGCTTACATGGGATAGTGTGACAAATTTGGATTTCGTGTCCAAGCTTATATTGAGCTCGGAGAATTGTTCAAGTAACCTCCATTCTTGTATCATACAATTTGCTATCTTTGCTCTCGGCTTTCGACTAAGGGCGTCAGCAACATAATTACCCTTTCCGGGATGGAATTGTATATTGAAGTCGAAGTCCTTGAGATATTCTAGCCAACGTCTTTGTCTCATGTTCAGCTCCTTTTGTCTTTCCCACGGATCCTATCAGATAGTTCCGTGGCATCTTCAAGCAACTGAGCTCGGCGCACTATTTCAGTATAAACTTGAATATCCATAGGCGCCAGTTGAGTAATGTAGTGGGGCCTAAGCCCATTAAGAAATCTACGGGCTTTCATCTTTTCCGTGCCAATTAAATGCTTAGCATATCTAGACAGTCTAGAGAACTGTGCTTCATAATCAGCCACCGATAAAGATCTTTGCTTTAATGCGGCAAATTCGGCGGCCTTCCTTTCCTGGACCCTATCAGAGAAATATTTGGCGTTGAAATATTCAACGAATTCACCCCATGTAACTTGAGTTGGGTCAATAGTAGCTTCAATCGACTCCCACCAGCATCTAGCATCCTTTTCTAACTGGAAAGTAGCTAATAAGACTTTGTCCTGATCCGTGCATTGCATGACACGGAATATACGTTCAATCTCCCGAACCCAATGCTCGGCATCGTCTGGATCGGTCGATCCCATGAACTTCGGGGGATTCATATTCTTGAATGCTTGGTGTAAGCTTCCAGCTCGTGGAGCACCACCTTGTGCTACCTGTTGTAGCACTTGGGTCATCCCTTGAAGGGTACGCTGCATGTTGCGCCATTGAGCACGTTCGGCAGCCATTATCCTACAATTACAATAGCTATGTTAGTATTATGTCACTATGATCTTATAAGGACTCATTGATCATTTAACCCTTGGTTCTACCCACTCTCACTTGGTTAAAGGTTTTGAAACCTATCCTTGGACTTGGGTTTCCTAGGAATTGAATACCTTAGGCTCTGATACCACAAAGACTGTCACGCCCCGAGCGCGGAAGATACCCGGAGATGCGCGACGTGTCTATATCAATCATGTCAATCAGAGTGGTCGTGTATTCGACACAAAGACAGAGATGCGCAAAAATAGCAAGATAACCCAATCCTTTATTTCATAATGGATAGACTATTACAAATCCAATACTCTGTTTAACAAAAAGGAAAAGAATACATATTTGACTCAAGAAACTATGGAAAAGACTAGACGACACTTGTAGAAGCTCTATCACTTTCACTCTTGACCATTCCCATCCGATTGACTTCCATCGTCGTCGGACTTACCTGAAAAGTAAAAAGGGGCAAACGGAATGAGCGAACGCTCAGTAGGAAATTATATCTCAAGTACTAGCAAGTGGTTTAAGTAATTACATTTTCATGGATGCAATAAAGCTATGCATGCTCGCATGAAACGACAAGATAGAGAAAATGTAATATCAAGAAAATAAGATGAACTTAGTCATGAACTTCCAACAAGATAACAAGTTTATTCGAGATATTCAAGCAAGTACATTTAACAAGTCATGTCAAGAACTTTGGCTATCATGTATCAAGCAAGTAAATTACCCTTTTTCGGGCCACGCATTTCATTTCATGTCAAGTACGAGTCAAGTACAAGATGTGTGTGGAATGTCCAATCAAGCAAGTCAAGTACTCGGTATAATGCCAGATACCTTATCATTTTAACTCCCATGGGCACAAGTACTTTCGGGTGCTCCTCCCAGGACCAGATCGGGCCCTATATGCGCAGGCATTTATCATGTGTTTTGACATCCACTCTTGTTTATATAGCCAATATAGAATTTCAATAATCAAGCTTGTAGATACGTATGACAACTTTGATAGAATAGAGTCCAAAATATGACAAAGGACATAGAATGGCGATAATAACGGTATAATCACGATGTCGGTAAAACTAGGTAGATTATGGTTCCTTTAACTTAGGTACCATGACAAATCAATATGGACATTCTTTATATAGAATTGAGGTCCACATGAACATTAGATCAAGCAAGATACCCTCATTCTTATCATAGAATTGGGGTTTACAAGAATGACACGCTATGGCATGATATCATCATCCCATCAAGAATTGCTTATGATATACTCTTTGTATAATCATAAGGGCCGGTATACCATGTTTCTTTAGATAGACATGGCAAGGATCGTGTAATGGGTTTTTAGGGTACAACCAGCTCAGTCGGCCTTGAGGGAATCCAAGGCTACGAGGAGTCTTACGGAGGTCTCTATGACTAACTCGCTAGTCCAAAGGAACGGAATGTCCAATGGAGAGCTTGTATGTCAATGAGAGTTGAGTGTGATCGATAAATCAACATGAAACGTGGGACTATACTCACGGAGTGGAGAATAGTGCCGATATATATATATATATATATATGTATAATATGAAACCATCGGTAATAGAACCAGGATAAAATCAGTTTACAGTAAAATAACGACTTAAGTAAAGTCGTGTATTGAATAATTAACGCCTAACAGAAGGGCGTTTACATATATTGCCAATTTGCAGAATTTCCATTATTTCATTAATTTATCAAAAACACGCCTTTCCTGGGGGCGTTTCTTCAGAGTTGACGACTGCAGAGGCAGGCGTCTCATCATTTACATATTCGACAGGATATAATTATTCTCAGAAATTTATCAAAAACGCGCCCTTGGAAGGGGCGTTACTTTCTAATTCCATTTTACAGAATATGTGAATTTCAGGATTTTAACAGATACACGCCCTAGGAAGGGGCGTTACTTTTCAGATTCACGCCTTGTACTGGGGCGTTAGAATATGGAAAACGACTTTGTCCAAGTCGTGAATTTCAAGGGATTTACGATATTTTAATAAATAATATTTCGAGAGACAGGAGACATGTCATGGCAGGAAAATTTAACAGGAATTCACAGAGTCATGCAACATATTAAAAATCAATATTTCATATGTATTGTAATTTTTAAACAGGATCGATTATTAACCACATGCGATTCTTATGAAATTAACGCCTGCGTAGAGGGCGTCAAATATTAAATTGACGACCACTGGCATGGTCGTTTCTTTTAAATTAGCGCCCTAATCAAGGGCGTTTCTTTCAAAATTTTGCAGAAAACGTAATAAAACCTTATAAACAGTATGCATGCCATGCTCATATACGTATGTATAGATATCTTGCATTAATTCTTATTTGGGCTACAATAACTTGAGAAAATCCTACCTTTAATGGAACGTGAAGGATGAGATAGAAGATGAGCTCTGTTGCAACGAAAATCCGCAACAGCAGCAGCAGCCGGAAGAAGAACAAATGTTCTTCAAAGATCTTCACGCTACAGAACCTGTAGAGGAAGAGAAAAAGAGGGAAGATGAAGATGTTAATAATCTTCATAGTTATAATCGACGTTTAAGGAAAAAAGATAGAAGAATATTACCTATTCTTCGACGGCAGTAGCAGAGTTTCCTGAACAAGAAGAAAACTAATTATTCTTCATATAATCTGAAGCAAGAAAAACAAAAGGGAATAAGAAGAACAGTTTGTTCTTCACGTACCGTGCAGCAGTAGTTCGTCCAAATAGATTTAGGGTTGGCCGAACAGGTTTATTTATAAGACTTTGGAAGTCCTATTAAAAGTAGTGTTTGATTGAGGGTAACATATCCCCAATAGAGTCCTTACTCTAATAGACACTTACTAGATTAGGTTAATCTTTCCCTGGATAAGCTCTGGGTTCGAACGAGTCACGAACTGAATTAACGCCTTTGGTCAGGGCGTGTATTCTTTAATTAACGCCTTAGGTAAGGGCGTCGATTCTTTAATTAACGACCTAGTTCAGGTCGTTTCTTAAGAAACGTCTTTAATAAGGGCGTTCCTTGTTTTTGAAACACGCCCCATATATGGGCGTTTCTTTTACTTGCCTATTTGGTCGTGAGAGTTGACGACCGCACATGTGGGCGTCCTTTCTTTAGTCACGCCTTTGATAGAGGCGTTTCTTTTTGAATTAACGCCCTAATAAGAGGCGTTATTTTTAATTTATTTTATTTCGTCCAATTAACCCTATTCCTTTTATATATATTACTTCTGTAATATATATGTTTTAATTCATTTCAATTATTCATTTATTAGGGTTGCTACACCCTCCCCCACTTAAAAAGAATTTGGTCCCCAAATTCAATATATATATAATTATACACGCGGAGAGTGTAGGACATATACCTCTTAGAATAACTCGGGAAATCGTTTCTTCATAGATTCCTCGGTCTCCCATGTCGCTTCGCGTTCAGGATTCTTATTCCATTGCACCTTGATCATGGGAATAACCTTATTCCTTAGAGCTCGTATTTCTCGATCTAATATCTTTAAAGGCCTTTGTTCATATGTGAGATCTTTCTGGATCACCAGATCTCCATGCTCAATAATATGTGACGGATCGTGCACATACTTCTTCAACATAGATATGTGAAATACATTGTGTACCTCGGACAACTGAGGAGGCAACGCGATGCGATAAGCAACCTCGCCAACTCTTTCGAGTACCTCAAATGGTCCGATGAATCTTGGCGTAAGCTTGCCCTTAACACCAAATCTTCGTATGCCACGTCCAGGGGATATTTTAAGAAATACATGATCTCCAACCTGGAATTCAAGATCTCTTCTCCTGGTATCAGCATAAGCCTTTTGCCTTGTCTGAGCAACTTGTAATCTTTCTCTGATTACTTGTATCTTCTCGGTTGTATCCCTTACCATGTCTGGACCTAATAGTTGTTTTTCTCCAACTTCGTTCCAACATATGGGAGATCGGCAACTCCTTCCGTATAAGGCTTCGAAAGGTGCCATTTGGATACTAGCTTGGTAGCTATTATTATATGCAAATTCAACTAAAGGTAAGTGGTCATGCCAGCTTCCTCCAAAGTCAATAATGCATGCTCTCAGCATATCTTCAACAACTTGATTAGTTCGCTCGGTCTGACCATCCGTTTGTGGGTGAAAAGCAGTACTAAAGTTGAGCCTTGTCCCCAACGAATGTTGTAATCCCTTCCAAAAATGAGAAGTAAAACGGGGATCTCTATCCGACACGATTGAGACAGGAATTCCATGTATCCTGACTATTTCTTTAATGTATAGTGCAGCTAGCACATCAATCGACCATCGGCTTTTGATTGGCAAGAAATGTGCCGATTTAGTCAATCGGTCAATGATAACCCAGATTTCATCATGTCCTCCTTTAGATTTAGACAAACCCATGATGAAGTCCATACCAATATCCTCCCATTTCCACTTAGGAATATCTAGAGGATGTAGTTTTCCCGCAGGCTTTTGGTGTTCCGCCTTGACCTGTTGGCATGTGAGACAGCGTGATACATAGTCCGCTATTTCTCTTTTCATATTGGGCCACCAAAAGTTCCTCTTTACATCTTGGTACATTTTAGTTGATCCAGGATGAATAGTGTATCTTGATCTGTGAGCTTCATCTAAGATCTTCTTCTTTAATTCCGGACAATCGGGTATACAAGTTCTATCTTTGAACGGTAATCTTCCATCAGAAGTTAGTTGAAAATCAGATTGTCCTTCTAATCTGCCTTTGATTTCTATTAACATAGGATCATCATCCTGAAGTGTTTGTATCTCAGATAACAAATCTGACTGTATGCTTACATGGGATAGTGTGACAAATTTGGATTTCGTGTCCAAGCTTATATTGAGCTCGGAGAATTGTTCAAGTAACCTCCATTCTTGTATCATACAATTTGCTATCTTTGCTCTCGGCTTTCGACTAAGGGCGTCAGCAACATAATTACCCTTTCCGGGATGGAATTGTATATTGAAGTCGAAGTCCTTGAGATATTCTAGCCAACGTCTTTGTCTCATGTTCAGCTCCTTTTGTCTTTCCCACGGATCCTATCAGATAGTTCCGTGGCATCTTCAAGCAACTGAGCTCGGCGCACTATTTCAGTATAAACTTGAATATCCATAGGCGCCAGTTGAGTAATGTAGTGGGGCCTAAGCCCATTAAGAAATCTACGGGCTTTCATCTTTTCCGTGCCAATTAAATGCTTAGCATATCTAGACAGTCTAGAGAACTGTGCTTCATAATCAGCCACCGATAAAGATCTTTGCTTTAATGCGGCAAATTCGGCGGCCTTCCTTTCCTGGACCCTATCAGAGAAATATTTGGCGTTGAAATATTCAACGAATTCACCCCATGTAACTTGAGTTGGGTCAATAGTAGCTTCAATCGACTCCCACCAGCATCTAGCATCCTTTTCTAACTGGAAAGTAGCTAATAAGACTTTGTCCTGATCCGTGCATTGCATGACACGGAATATACGTTCAATCTCCCGAACCCAATGCTCGGCATCGTCTGGATCGGTCGATCCCATGAACTTCGGGGGATTCATATTCTTGAATGCTTGGTGTAAGCTTCCAGCTCGTGGAGCACCACCTTGTGCTACCTGTTGTAGCACTTGGGTCATCCCTTGAAGGGTACGCTGCATGTTGCGCCATTGAGCACGTTCGGCAGCCATTATCCTACAATTACAATAGCTATGTTAGTATTATGTCACTATGATCTTATAAGGACTCATTGATCATTTAACCCTTGGTTCTACCCACTCTCACTTGGTTAAAGGTTTTGAAACCTATCCTTGGACTTGGGTTTCCTAGGAATTGAATACCTTAGGCTCTGATACCACAAAGACTGTCACGCCCCGAGCGCGGAAGATACCCGGAGATGCGCGACGTGTCTATATCAATCATGTCAATCAGAGTGGTCGTGTATTCGACACAAAGACAGAGATGCGCAAAAATAGCAAGATAACCCAATCCTTTATTTCATAATGGATAGACTATTACAAATCCAATACTCTGTTTAACAAAAAGGAAAAGAATACATATTTGACTCAAGAAACTATGGAAAAGACTAGACGACACTTGTAGAAGCTCTATCACTTTCACTCTTGACCATTCCCATCCGATTGACTTCCATCGTCGTCGGACTTACCTGAAAAGTAAAAAGGGGCAAACGGAATGAGCGAACGCTCAGTAGGAAATTATATCTCAAGTACTAGCAAGTGGTTTAAGTAATTACATTTTCATGGATGCAATAAAGCTATGCATGCTCGCATGAAACGACAAGATAGAGAAAATGTAATATCAAGAAAATAAGATGAACTTAGTCATGAACTTCCAACAAGATAACAAGTTTATTCGAGATATTCAAGCAAGTACATTTAACAAGTCATGTCAAGAACTTTGGCTATCATGTATCAAGCAAGTAAATTACCCTTTTTCGGGCCACGCATTTCATTTCATGTCAAGTACGAGTCAAGTACAAGATGTGTGTGGAATGTCCAATCAAGCAAGTCAAGTACTCGGTATAATGCCAGATACCTTATCATTTTAACTCCCATGGGCACAAGTACTTTCGGGTGCTCCTCCCAGGACCAGATCGGGCCCTATATGCGCAGGCATTTATCATGTGTTTTGACATCCACTCTTGTTTATATAGCCAATATAGAATTTCAATAATCAAGCTTGTAGATACGTATGACAACTTTGATAGAATAGAGTCCAAAATATGACAAAGGACATAGAATGGCGATAATAACGGTATAATCACGATGTCGGTAAAACTAGGTAGATTATGGTTCCTTTAACTTAGGTACCATGACAAATCAATATGGACATTCTTTATATAGAATTGAGGTCCACATGAACATTAGATCAAGCAAGATACCCTCATTCTTATCATAGAATTGGGGTTTACAAGAATGACACGCTATGGCATGATATCATCATCCCATCAAGAATTGCTTATGATATACTCTTTGTATAATCATAAGAGCCGGTATACCATGTTTCTTTAGATAGACATGGCAAGGATCGTGTAATGGGTTTTTAGGGTACAACCAGCTCAGTCGACCTTGAGGGAATCCAAGGCTACGAGGAGTCTTACGGAGGTCTCTATGACTAACTCGCTAGTCTAAAGGAACGGAATGTCCAATGGAGAGCTTGTATGTCAATGAGAGTTGAGTGTGATCGATAAATCAACATGAAACGTGGGACTATACTCACGGAGTGGAGAATAGTGCCGATATATATATATATATATATATGTATAATATGAAACCATCGGTAATAGAACCAGGATAAAATCAGTTTACAGTAAAATAACGACTTAAGTAAAGTCGTGTATTGAATAATTAACGCCTAACAGAAGGGCGTTTACATATATTGCCAATTTGCAGAATTTCCATTATTTCATTAATTTATCAAAAACACGCCTTTCCTGGGGGCGTTTCTTCAGAGTTGACGACTGCAGAGGCAGGCGTCTCATCATTTACATATTCGACAGGATATAATTATTCTCAGAAATTTATCAAAAACGCGCCCTTGGAAGGGGCGTTACTTTCTAATTCCATTTTACAGAATATGTGAATTTCAGGATTTTAACAGATACACGCCCTAGGAAGGGGCGTTACTTTTCAGATTCACGCCTTGTACTGGGGCGTTAGAATATGGAAAACGACTTTGTCCAAGTCGTGAATTTCAAGGGATTTACGATATTTTAATAAATAATATTTCGAGAGACAGGAGACATGTCATGGCAGTAAAATTTAACAGGAATTCACAGAGTCATGCAAGATATTAAAAATCAATATTTCATATATATTGTAATTTTTAAACAGGATCGATTATTAACCACATGCGATTCTTATGAAATTAACGCCTGCGTAGAGGGCGTCAAATATTAAATTGACGACCACTGGCATGGTCGTTTCTTTTAAATTAGCGCCCTAATCAAGGGCGTTTCTTTCAAAATTTTGCAGAAAACGTAATAAAACCTTATAAACAGTATGCATGCCATGCTCATATACGTATGTATAGATATCTTGCATTAATTCTTATTTGGGCTACAATAACTTGAGAAAATCCTACCTTTAATGGAACGTGAAGGATGAGATAGAAGATGAGCTCTGTTGCAACGAAAATCCGCAACAGCAGCAGCAGCCGGAAGAAGAACAAATGTTCTTCAAAGATCTTCACGCTACAGAACCTGTAGAGGAAGAGAAAAAGAGGGAAGATGAAGATGTTAATAATCTTCATAGTTATAATCGACGTTTAAGGAAAAAAGATAGAAGAATATTACCTATTCTTCGACGGCAGTAGCAGAGTTTCCTGAACAAGAAGAAAACTAATTATTCTTCATATAATCTGAAGCAAGAAAAACAAAAGGGAATAAGAAGAACAGTTTGTTCTTCACGTACCGTGCAGCAGTAGTTCGTCCAAATAGATTTAGGGTTGGCCGAACAGGTTTATTTATAAGACTTTGGAAGTCCTATTAAAAGTAGTGTTTGATTGAGGGTAACATATCCCCAATAGAGTCCTTACTCTAATAGACACTTACTAGATTAGGTTAATCTTTCCCTGGATAAGCTCTGGGTTCGAACGAGTCACGAACTGAATTAACGCCTTTGGTCAGGGCGTGTATTCTTTAATTAACGCCTTAGGTAAGGGCGTCGATTCTTTAATTAACGACCTAGTTCAGGTCGTTTCTTAAGAAACGTCTTTGATAAGGGCGTTCCTTGTTTTTGAAACACGCCCCATATATGGGCGTTTCTTTTACTTGCCTATTTGGTCGTGAGAGTTGACGACCGCACGTGTGGGCGTCCTTTCTTTAGTCACGCCTTTGATAGAGGCGTTTCTTTTTGAATTAACGCCCTAATAAGAGGCGTTATTTTTAATTTGTTTTATTTCGTCCAATTAACCCTATTCCTTTTATATATATTACTTCTGTAATATATATGTTTTAATTCATTTCAATTATTTATTTATTAGGGTTGCTACACCTAAAAATTCTTTTCACAGCTTTAAAGTGATTTTCTTTAGGACTGGCCTAAAATCTAGAGCATAAACACACAGCAAATTGTATATCAGGCCTAGATGCTGTAAGATAGAGAAGAGATCTGATCATATCTCTGTATAGCCTTTGGTCCACAGGTTTACCTTTAGAGTCTTCATCCAAACTGGTTGATGTACCCATTGGAGTAGATATTTCCTTGAGGTTGTCCATTTTGTACTTCTTCAATAAGTTCTTTACATAATTGGACTGAGAGATGAAGATGCCATCTTCTGTTTGTGTAACCTGCAGTCCAAGAAATAGTTTGAGCTCACCCATTGAGCTCATTTCAAATTCATCAGTCATTATTTGAGAGAATTCCTCACACAATTTGGGGTTAGTTGACCCAAACACAATGTCATCCACATAAATTTGAATGATAAGAATATATGGATGGCTTACCTTGGTAAACAATGTTTGATCCACTATACCTCTTGTGAAGTTCTTGTCGGTGAGAAATTTGCTCAACCTGTCATACCAAGCTCTAGGATCTTGCTTTAAACCATATAGAGCTTTATTGAGCTTGTAAACATGATTAGGGAAATCTAAACATTCAAACCCAGGAGGCTGTCTCACATAGACATCCTCATTAATTTCCCCATTTAGAAAAGCAGATTTCACATCCATCTGCTGAAGGTTTATTCCTAGGGAACATGCATAAGCCAATAAAATTCTTATTGCTTCTAACCTAGCTACAGGGGTAAAAGACTCTTCAAAGTCAATTCTAAATTCCTGATTGTACTCCTGAGCTACAAGTCTGGCTTTATTTTTAATAACATTCCCCGCTTCATCAGTTTTGTTTCTAAATACCCATTTAGTCCCTATGACTGTTTCATGATCAGGAGGTGGAACCAGATGCCACACCTTATTCCTGTCAAACTGATTGAGCTCCTCATGCATGGCATTAATCCAATGCACATCTTGGAGAGCACAGTCAATGGACTTGGGTTCTATGTTTGATACAAAAGCATAAGCATTCAGTTCATGTTGAATTCTTAAGTGGCCTCTAGTCCTAGGGGGGTCATGTAGATTTCCAATAACATTATCTACAGGATGATCCTTGAGATATCTAATATTTGCAATTAGACTATCATGAACTTGATTTACCTCCCCCTGAGCTGTAGGCTCCTCTTCATTAAGCTCTTTATGTTCTTCTTCATCCTCGGATTTGTCTGCAGGATCTCCTTCCTTTAGAATGTCACCATTGTTTTCATTCCTGCATTGACCAACATTAGAATTTGCCAAGGATTCATCAAAAAATATGTGTGGAGATTCTTCAACAGTTTTAGAGTTCAGATTGTACACTCTGTATGCTCGGGTGTTTTCAGAATAGCCAAGAAAAATTCCTGGTTCTCCTTTAGGTTCAAATTTATCAAGGTCCTTTTTATCATTTATGTGAATGAAACATTTACAACCAAAAACCTTGAAGTGAGCAATAGAAGATTTCTTACCTTTTAATATCTCATATGGTGTTTGCTGGGTAGAATGTCTTACCATGGCTCTGTTAATTACATAACAGGCAGTGTTCACTGCTTCAGCCCAAAATTTCCTTGGTAGACCACCTTCGACAAGGAGTGTACGACCCATTTCCACTAGGGTTCTGTTCCTTCTCTCCACAACTCCATTCTGCTCAGGTGTCCTTGGTGAGGAATACCTGTGGTTGATTCCATTTGACCTACAGAATTCATCAAATTGTGAGTTTTCAAACTCACCTCCATGATCAGAAAAAATGTTTTCAATTTTCTGATTTGTTTTAACATAGAACTCCTGAAATTCTGAGAAAGCATCACTCTTATTAGATAAGAAATAAACCCAAGTATACCTAGAAAAGTCATCTACCATGACAAACCCATACCTCCTCCCTGATAAGCTGACAGATCCAGTTGGCCCAAAAAGGTCCATATGTATCAGCTCATAGGGTTTGGAAGATAGATTTTCAGTTCTAGACTTAAATGACTTTCTAGTTATCTTTGATTGAGTGCATGCATCACAGATTTTATTTTCTTTCTTGAATGAGACTTCAGGAAGTCCTCTAACCATGCCATGCTTATTTAATTTGTGCAAAACAGTGTAGCTAGCATGACCTAACCTACGATGCCATAAAAATGCTATGTCTTCTCTACTGGCAGTAAGGCAAAGGTTAGTGTGTTGAATTTCATCTAAATTTATCATGTAAATATTATTTATTCTTTTTCTAGAAAATTTGACAATATCAGAATCAGGTTCAAAAACCTTGCAGCATTGAGAATTGAATAAAACATTGTAACTTTTATCACATAACTGGCTAATGCTAAGTAGATTATAGGCTAACCCTTCAACCAGCATAACATCATCAATGCAGCAGGTAGAACACTTACCTACCTTACTTGATTCGATAATCCTACCCTTTGTGTTGCTTCCAAAGGTGACAAGGCCTTCTACTTTCTCAGTCAGTATGCAAAATTTGGCCTTATCTCCTGTCATATGCCTGGAGCAGCCGCTATCCATGTACCACAAGTTGTTCTTGGCTGCCAGGCATACCTGCATACACAATTAGGTAGAGAAGTTTGAAACCCAAGACTAGTTGGGCTCCAATGTAAATGAACTAGAAGCAAAGCAGGAAAGCAAATGTTTCGGAATCCACATTTGTTTAAATGAATTTTGTTCAGTGGATCCTACAGATTTTCTTCTATTGTTGTTCCTTTTCTTTTTATTGTTCTTTTTCTTATTGGCAGCAGCATGATTATTGACAGTGCTGTTATTTTTGTGCCAGTGCCTTGGCCAGGGTATGTCCATAAAATTTTGGCCATAGTAGTTCCTGGGCTGGCTATGAAAATATTGATTTCTAGATGTCCAGTAACCATACCCATTGACCCAATTTCCACTGTAAGGTCTTTGGTTTTGAGCACCCTGGAATGCAAGACCTGTAAACCTACCCTGAGTTCTAGACCAATTTGACCTATTGAAGTAGGTTGGCTGTGCATTGTATTGGTTCTGAGCTCTGGGTTGATAAAAATAATTAGGTTGACTCCTAGCAGCACTCTGTCTCCCCTGTACTTTGGACCCTGCTGACCTATACACAGGTTTGTATTGGGTCTTCTTCAGAGGTGGAGGTGTTGGTGGAGACTTGGTTACCTTGACCTGGGGCTTACCGGACTGTGTAGGTTGACCCCTAACCTGAGTCTGAGCCCTAGGATTCTGCTTAGATGTGCTAGCTCTACTAGGCTCACTGAGTTTTTGTTTACCCTTCTCCTCAGCGCTGGTCTTTTTCAGATTAGCAGTTTTGTTCATTAAATTTGTTGAGTTCATGCTAATTAGAGGTTCCTTTTCCTTTTGAGCAACAAATGAAATTGTTTTCATTCCGAAAGTTTTTCTTGCACTAGAATTAAATCCTAGGCCCTCTTTTCTGAAATTAACCTTTGACCCTAACAAAGCATTTAAGTTATCTGTTCCTTGGGTCATTTTCTCAATAGTTTTCATTTTATCCTCATTATCTTTCTGAAGTTCATCAATAGCCTTTTTCAGCTCATTGTTGACATTGAGGACAGCTTCATATTTTTCAGAGATAATTTTGACTTCACTTTCACATTTTTGAATCTTCAGCTTCCATTCATCAATTTCGTTTTCAAGCCTTAGATTCTCTTCCTTAGAAGCTTTTAACTCATTTTTGATTTCATCTTTTTCAGAGCATGTGAGTTTCAATTCATCAATCTCAGATTCCAAACATGCAATTTTATCAGATAAAGTTTTATCATTTTGCATGGAGTTGATTTTTCCTCTAAGATGCCTATTCTCTTTTCTAATATCATCAGCTCTATCAGCTATGTCATGATAAGCATCTACCCAATCAGCAATTGTGAAGTTTTCAAATCTAGTGATTACCTCATCTGTGTCCTCCTCTCTATCTTCGGAGCTTGTTGCCATAAGGTAAATGGGTTGTTCAGATTCGGCTTCACTATCTGAGCTGCTGCTGAAAGAGCCTTCATCTTCATCACTCCATGTGGTGATCATAGCTCTTCCCTTATTGGTTTTCTTCTTTGACCTGTCCTTATGTTTCTGATTGTCTGGACAGTCAATTTTCAGATGCCCTGGTTTCTTGCATTGATAACAGACATTAGCTTCATTTTTCTTTGCAGGTTTAGATTTATACCTTTTATCCTTTCGGTCACCACTGTATTTCTTCTGACCAAACCGTCCTGCTCCCTTTCTGAGAAATCGCCTGAACTCTCTAGTCATCATGGCTATCTCAGATCGAGTCACATCTTCTTCTTCATTTAGGCTCTCCTCTGATGATGAAGAGCTGCTGGAGCTGGATTTTGTTGATTTGCTGGAACTAGCCTTCAGCGCTATCGGCTTCTTCTTCCTCTCGGCTTCATCTGTCCTTGGCATGTTTATCTCATATGCCATTAGTGAGCCAATCAGCTCATCAGCTTTAGTATTACGCAGGTCCCTTGACTCCTCCATCACTGTTGCTTTGGTGTGCCAATTGGGAGTCAGGGAGCGCAGAATTTTCTTCACTACATCATACTCTGCCTGAGGTTTTCCAAAACCTCTGAGGCCATTGGTTATGACAGTCAGCCGAGCGTACATTTCGCTGATGGACTCGTTCTGCTTCATCTTGAAGGTTTCATTCTCAGATACAAGAAGATTGGCCTTCTACTCTCTTACTTGAGATGTACCTTCATGAATTACTTCCAGCGCATCCCACATCTCCTTAGCTGATTTGCAAGCAGATACACGGGAGAATTCTGTAGGATGCAGAGCACACTGGATAGCATTAATAGCACTCCAATTCAGAGTGGACCTTCTAATCTCCTCCTTGGTCCATACATCTTCATTCGGGGACAGCCCATAAGGTCCCTTGCTGACAATCTTCCAAATCTCATAATCCTTAGCCCTGAGGAACACTTGCATATGGTTCTTCCAGTATGCGTAGTTTGATCCGTCAAAGAATTGGGGCTTCGTTGTTGAGTGACCTTCGGCAGTCATCCCTCGAGCATCCATCTCTGCCTATTCTCTTCGGGCGATGAGTCCCTGCAGAAGAGTTAGGGTCTGAAACCAAGTGTTGGGTTAGATGGACGCAGTCTATCTCCACTAAGTGTGGATCTAGAGGGGGGTGAATAGATCAACTTGCCTAATTTAAAACTACTATATGTTCTAAAGCGGAATTTAGGCAAACATTAGTTAAGCTAAAGGAAGAATGCTAAGCAACAGGTCGATCCATGAAAGCCATTCACCATATCTTATATCGAAAGCTAGACATAAGTACGAGCGATAGAATCAATAAAGCTAAGCAAAGGATACCAGCACACACAGTTCACAAGCAATCATACAAACACAATGCACACACGATTTTTAGGTGGTTTGGTCAACGACCTACGTCCACCCCACACTCAACCGAGTATCGCTTCCTGCTGCGCAGCACAGCTTGCATCCGCTGGGCTTTACAGCTTGGCCAAATAACCCGCTGATACACAGCTTCGCTAGGCACTACAGCTTTCCGACCAGAGGATCTGATCCTCTGCAACTGCTGGGGAAATACAGCTTAACCCGTCCAGTGGAGACCACCACTGCAAGACCGCTGACACACAGCTTGAATAAACAGTATTCGGAAATGAAAGACAGAATCAAAATGAAAACAGAAAAGCTTAAAAGCAATATAGCTCTAAGAGCAAAGCTCAGCTCTGGTTTTGAACCACGAGACTGAGATACAAACACTCTCACTCTCACTCTCGATCAGCTCTCTCTCACCTCACTCTCTCTCGATCTCTTCCTCTCTCTTTTTCTCCTTCTTCTCTATTTCTTCTTCTTCTTCTCTGTATCTTCTTCTTCTCTCTTTTCTCTCTGTGGATCGAAGGCTCACTGCTGCTGAGTGTATAGACTTTTTATTCTTCTCCTTCGATCAAATTTCTTCTGTGGAAGAAGGCTTGTTTATATAGCAGCAACAGCACCAGGCGTGTGCTCTCCACGTTTCCCGCCCAGCAATTTGGACCACGTGGCAGCATGCAATGGAGTGTCAGTACACGTGTCCTCATCTGGATACCTTGTCCTTCTCAGATCACGATCCAGGTACCTGGGATCACGTGCCCCTCATTAGCTTCTTTAGTCCGATGTATAAAGTTCTCCGTTCACGTGCTCAATGACAGCAATCTGACTTGCTGCGTCGACGCTGTCAATCAATGGCGTTAACACAGTGAGGCATTCCAGTAGCCATTAGCTTCGTCTCTTTAGCTGCTGCGTCAACGCTGCTCAATTGTGGCGTTGACGCAGTGGAATAGCCTGTGAAGATGAATGCTTCTTCAACTGCTGCATCGACGCTGCTTGCTTGTGGCGTTGACGCAGTGGAAGATATCGCGAAGGCTTCGTCAACTGATGCATGGACGCTTTAAGCTCCCAGCGTCGACGCTGTTCCCTTCAGCAACAAGAATAAAGATATAAGATTTAAGTATGTACATTGCAGTGTATATACTTCGGTGTATAGACTTGTGAGGGCGAATGCAACGTACAGACTTGCCCAATGTGTTGACTTCAACAAAGGAGGCAACAGCTGTATGGACTTTAAATCCTAAAGGCATTGTATAAACATAATGCACTTAAAGGCTTCATGCGAAGGAAAGCATTGTATATACTTGAGGAGTTGACGCTGCATGAAGGATGAGTTGACGCTGCATGACGCATGGACAGTGTACAGACTTTGCCCACTTATGGACTTCATGTAATGCAAGCGAATGTGAAGACTTCAGTGTATAGACTTGAAAGTCTTGAAGCCAATGTATGGACTTGAGCAAGCTAAAGAGCTGTATAGACATCGAAGACAAGGACCGATGTATAGACTTGCCAAACAGTCTAGTGTATATACTTTATGCAAGGAGGCCAATGTGTAGACTTAAAAAGCTGAGGCCAGTGTACAGACTTGCCACCGACCATTGTGTAGACTTGATCAGTATAAGACACAGTATAGACATCAACTCTACACATCGAATGTATGGACTTCAAGTGTGAAGACAATTGTAGAGACTTTAATTTCGAAGACAATGTGCAGACTTCGAGTTTGAAGACCAATGTCCAGACTTCAAGTAACACTGTGGATGTACAGACTTGATGGAGCGAAGCGATGTGTAGACTTGAAGCTCCTGGTGGATGTATAGACTTCAAATATCAAGACGCTGAGGAAGACAGACAATGTACAGACTTGCTGTAACAGTCTGATGTACAGACTTCACTCAAATGCATGAGAAGCTAACTGAGACGCTGGACTCTGTACAGACTTTGAGCGATGTATGGGCTTCAAAGAAGTTGGCGATTCAATGTACAGACTCTGAGCTTCAATACACACATCCAATGAAGTGCGTTGACGCTGTAACATGATGCGTTGACGCTGTACACACTTAACGAGTTGATGCTGTACACACATCCAATGAAGTGCGTTGACGCTGTAACATGATGCGTTGACGTTGTACACACTTAACCAATTCAATTGAAATGCAGTGTGTCTACTTTATCCAAAATGGACGATGTATAGACTCAATCGACATGAGAGTTTCCAGTGTATAGACTCATGACAGTAAGAAATGCAGACAGCAGTGTATTAAATGCAAATAACACATAGTCAATCTGATAGACCAATTTCATCAAATCAAAAGCAGTTGCCAATCAATCAAAATAATGGTGTTGCCAATGAAATAAAGCAAACGTCAACATCATCAACATAGAGGGGTCACAACATACGGCACGAACTCGACCTGCTGGTTCGACTCGGCACTATTCCAACTAAGTGCTGTGTCAACTCGGTTGCTGACTCACTAGACAATAAGGTATGGATTCCAAAGGAACATCACCTTACTGATATCTTCTGAAGGTGCCCTTTGACTGGGACGATGGCGGGATGTCCCTGATCGACTCCTGGGAGCGGCGGCTTCTGAAGTTGACCTTTGATAATTTTGCTTGAATTATTCACGGACTGATTTTTCTGATCTGCACAGGGAACAGAATTGCACGCCTCGACTGCAAGAATTAAATCTCTCAGATCCGAAATCAGACCGATATGAAACCAGTGGGGTTGGA
This sequence comes from Amorphophallus konjac, assembly GCA_022559845.1. Classification (NCBI taxonomy): domain Eukaryota; kingdom Viridiplantae; phylum Streptophyta; class Magnoliopsida; order Alismatales; family Araceae; genus Amorphophallus; species Amorphophallus konjac. Next base: position 349,256,975 of record CM040120.1, on the reverse strand, counting down.
AAGAGGACTCCCAGATCTACCACATATAAATTTTTTAGATCGATCCAATGAAGGTATGAGAAATGGGAGGCTCTACAAGACTGACTTTTCTTCTGACCCGGGCTGACAGACACATAGGGCAGCAAGGGATCTTCCTGAAACTGATCTTTGACCGAGGGCTAAATGAATTTTATAGACTCCACGAAAATTATTGGGGAAGGGTATATATGTGTGGAACACTGAGTAATTTTGTGGGATTTTTTGAAAATTTGTGAGGGGGTGGAGAAATGCGACAAGGTGACTCTGTCCCGTAGATCTGTAAAAGGGCAGATTACTGAAATGACAAATAAAAATATGGGGAAAATACCTAATGACTTCCAAATGACACGAAATTTGAACTGGAGGTTAAGAGAGATGGACAGAACAAACTCTCAAAATTAGGGCTCGAACAGACATTAAGAAGAAAAGATAAAAATCCGGAGGTGAGGTTCTATCCTGATGGAGATAGAACTCTGATGTAGTGGCGGTGGCGGCACGACGGCGGCACGAACGGCGGCGGCAGCAGTAGAGAAGAACTCAGAGGGGCTAAAGAGAATGGGCTTCACACCCTAGAGGGCTGGAGGAAGAAGATGAACCAGTGGGAGAGAGGAGAGGGGCGCACCCTCCAAGGAGATTCCACTAAATTTCTAAAATTTTCCATTCAATAATTCTCATTAAATGTGAAATACAAGCTACTTATAATAAATGTAAAAAGACTCTAAATGACCCTAGATCTAGAATTGGAAGGGGCATAAGGGGGAGTTCAAAAGTTTTTATCCCATGTGGTTTGGAACCACATTAATTAACAATATATGGGAGGGGGCGCCCCCTTGACCAAGGTGGCATCCAAATTGGACTTTTTGGTCCACTTGTCTCCCATGTGTCAATTTGACACTCAACCCTTCTAGAAGCCACCTAGGATGGTTGACCAGCCCCACATGGCTTAGTTGTACCAATGGGGAAGGGCTGGGGGCCCCCTTGCTGGACCTACAGACAATTTGCACAAAAACCCAAAGAATCCAAGGGAATGACACATTGGCTTATAAAGCTTTACAATTGCGTACATACTTTCCCAAGGATATAAAAATAAACTACAGGACACAAATATAAAAATAAAAAGTCAGTGCTCGATGTCGATTCCCATCAACTCTCCCCGAGTGGGAAGAACTCGACCCCGTCGAGTAAGTGGTACGGCTGCTCGAGTAGCTCCGGCGGATCCGTCATCGTACCATGTAGCGCGGAGTACGCTCCACTCCAAGTAATCGACACCTGCTCATCCCGTATAGATTCAATATGCGCACGCTGCCATGGGAACGAGGCTAGATGTGGACACTCCGGGGTGGGGTCACTCTCAAAGGAGGGAAGGTGACTCGAAGATTCACTAGGAATCACCGCTTGTCCCTTATGTGACTAGATCCGATATGAAGTAGAACCGATCCCAAAGTCCAATAAGTCTCATACTCGAAAAGGACTAACAACGTGAGCGTACAAAACCAACTCGACTCAACGTACGCATAGACACACAATGCACTCGACAAACAAACCGGATGAAACAAAGACTCACACAGACCCTAAACAAACCTAATGTTAGTCCGACCCGTACGTGTGTGACGGCGGACCAGGACACCCGAATATGTGCCATGCATACACTAGATGTACTCGATGGTTGACGGAATGGAGGACTCTTAGACACCCTAAGAGGTACCACTCATGCATTGGCGACCTATGGGATTTGGGTGGGGAAGGGCTAGGAGATCCAGAACTACCCTCGTCATTACCCCTAGACGTAGGTTCGGCTTGCCAACTAGACCGAGGGGTAGAGGAGGAATAGTGAACTGCTTGGAAGAAGTGAAGTGAATATGATGCCTCGGGAGGTTCACTAGTGAAGGGGTCAAAAGGGTCAAAGAAGGTATGACCCCATGAAGTGGGTTCCCCCATGACTCGGTCCCAATTTAAGAATTCATAATCACCGTCATACATTGTGGTCGGTGGGACGACGGCCATGTCTAGAAAATAGGATTCCTCCCTTGGGCAAAAGGGAGCGAAGTTTGACTCGACCGGCATCGGGAGGAATAGAGGAATCTCCGTGGTGACACAACCCACGGTGCATACGGAGGTAATGGACCCTATGGTTGGATGGGTGAAGCTACGACTAGTGGGTTGGTCGAAGCCTCGGGCCAATAAGTGCGTCAACTTCCATTGCCAACCTAAACCAAGAATAAGGTCACCCAATGTATCAACATGGTGACTAGATCGAAATGTCATGTGGTAGGAGTTGACGGACACTAGAGGTAAGGTGGGGTCCATAGATGGGTAAGGAAGTGAGACCAAGCCATCCTTAAGCCAACTAAGTAGTGGCTCGGTGATGAAAAGCGTACCCGTTAGAAACACGGGTGGCTCGGGCTTTGGTGGCTCCAAATGAGAGGGCTCCAAATAATTTTCAGAAGGTGAGGGTGGTAATGGAGCATTCACAGGTGGTGAAGAAGCACGTGCCCTTTCCAACAAATCCGAAAACATTTTCTCAACTTCATCAAAGGAGCGGGTTAGAGTAGGGGCTTCGTGGTGGACTTGCTCATCATCTCTCGGTTCGGGTGTGGACCTAGGCTCGGCTAGAAGTGGGGCTTCCACTTGGTGGGAGGTGATAGGGAGGGCCACTAGATTGGGTGTGCTTTGGTGGGCTTGGATGGAGGTGAAGGGGCGGGGTTGGCTGGAGGTATGGCCCACTTGATTGCGGGTGAGTTGGTGGGGTTGGCTAGTGGTATGACCCCCGTGGTTGGAGGTAGGTGGGCGGGGAAGGTAGACCCTCCTAAGCGCTCTCTTCATATCCCACCATGACTCGATGGGCCTTAACCGCCTATCCTCCCGGAAGTATGTGATGTCCCTCTATGTTTCGGCGGCTTCATAAAGAAGTCACCTTTTGGCAAAGTTGACTTGGGCGGGACCGGACATAAGGTACACCTCGAAGTAGTCATCCATAATGGCTTCCCACTCTAGGTAGTCACTCGGATTATCGGAGCCATAGAAGTCCCGGGCTACGGGCCTTTTGGGGTGGTCCGGGTGGTCCTTCCATTATAGGTAGTATCGCCACCATGCAGAAGTTGCGGCCCCTTGGTCGTCCATGGGACACGGGGACACTAGTGGATGGACATGCCGACACTTGGACAAGACACTAGACCGACTATGCAAGGTTGGAATGTATGCACACTAAGGACCCTAGACTTAAACCAAGACTCGGTACGTGGCGAAGTTAATCGATCCGAAGATCACTCGCGCAAGTGTGCGGCCTTCCCGATAGGCGTAGCCTAACGTTCGGACAACACCTTTTGAGATACCGATTAATGGTATGCAAATGCGACACTTAGACCGACTTAGATGATGACTAGACGTAAATGACACTTTTTTTTTGTTTCGGACTTAGACACAAAGACTACCCTAGACTCAGCTGGCGCTCTGATACCAAATTGATGCGGGACAGACACGCGACCTGGGACTCTAGCTCGCGATCGTCCCTATGCGAGGGAAACGCTAGACCGTGCGCGGTTGAGAAATCGGCAGTGAGTCGAGGGTATCGGCTTTTCACTTGAACTCGGGTCGAGTCACGGGACGGTCGCTCACTCTCGCTCTCGCAGCGGTAATAAACTGATAACAAGCTAGATAATATATCACTCATGCAGCGGCATATACAAAAATATACGAGTAAAGCAATGCCTACGAGGAGGGTAGCGAGTGTACCTCCACGCTCCGGGCTTGAGGAAGACGTTCCCGGCCAAGTACGGTAACTCCCGGTACAGTGGTAAAAGTTAATTACAACAATGAATTTTATTGCCCACTCCACGCAGGGAGGTAAAGGGCTACAAGTGGGGCCCGGGAGGACCGACCCTGGGTTGACGGGCAGCAATCTGGAGGTGCGTACAGCACGAACTCGGCCTGCTGGCCCGACTCGGCACTATTCCAACTCGGTGCTGCGCCAACTCGGTTGCTGACTCACTGGACAGTAAGGTACGGATTCCAAAGGAACGTCACCTTCCTGATATCTTCTGAAGGCTCCGTTTGGCTGGGACGATGGCGGGATGTCCCTGATTGACTCCAGGGAGCGGCGGCTTCTGAAGTTGACCTTTGATAATTTTGCTTGAATTATTCATGGACTGATTTTTCTGATCTGCACAGGGAACAAAATTGCGCGCCTCGGCTGTAAGAATTAAATCTCTCAGATCCGAAATCAGATCGAGAAGAAAGCAGTGGGGTTGGAAAAAGGACTCCCAGATCTACTACATATAAATTTTGTACATTGATCCAATGAAGGAATGAGAAATGGGAGGCTCTACAAGACTGACTTTTCTTCTGACCCAGACTGACAGACACACAGGGTAGCAAGGGATCTTCCTGAAACTGACCTTTGACCGAGGGCTAAATGATTTTTATAGACTCCACGAAAATTATGGGGGAAGGGGATATATGTGTGGAACACTGAGTACTTTTTTGGGATTTTCTGAAAATTTGTAAGGGGGTGGGGAAAATGCGACAAGGTGACTCTGTCCCGTAGATCTGCAAAAGGGCAGATTACTAAAAGGATAAATAAAAATATGGGGAAAATACCTAATGACTTTCAAATGACACAACATTTTAACTGGAGGTTAAGGAAGATGGAAATAACAAACTCCCAAAATTAGGGCTCGATCAAACAACAAGAAAAAAAGATAAAAATCCGGAGGTGAGGTTCTATCCTGATGGAGATAGAACTCCGATGTAGCGGCGGTGGCGGCGCGACGGCGACAACAGAGAAGAACTCAGAGGGGCTAAGGAGAATGGAATTCACACCCTAGAGGGCTGGAGGAAGAAGATGAACCAGGGGGAGAGAGGAGAGGGGCGCACCCTCCAAGGAGATTCCACTCAATTTCTAAAATTTTCCATTCAAAAATTCTCATTAAATGTGAAATACAAGCTACTTATAATAAATGTAAAAAGACTCTAAATGACCCTAAATCTAGAATTGGGAGGGGCATAAGGGGGAGTTCAAAAGTTTTTATCCCATGTGGTTTGGAACCACATTAATTAACAATACATGGGAGGGGCGCCCCCTTGACCAAGGTGGCATCCAAATTGGACTTTTTGGTCCACTTGTCTCCCATGTGTCAATTTAACATTCAACCCTTCTAGAAGCCACCTAGGATGGTTGACCATCCTCACATGTCTTAATTGGACCAATGGGGAAGGGCTGGGGGGCCCCTTGCTGGACCTACATGTTGTACCCCTTGTGCTTTGATGATAAGGTGGTGTTTTAATGATAGCAACATGAATGAGTCACCATATTATTTTGCTCACATGATTGCATTTGACTGATATGTTCTATGGAGAATGCATGAGTGTGCTAGTCACAATAAGTCTATACCTTGTCTAGCACACACACATTTCAAGTCTGTACAGCCATCCACTTGCAACATTTCAGCCTGTGTACAGCCCGTCTTCTGAGCATATGCAAAGTCTATACATCGCATGCATGTTGAAGGGTTAAAGTCTGTACATTCTTCAGGTGCATCATCTCAGCAAGTCTATACATTGGACTTGAGCATATAAGAAGTCTGTACATCATCCAGTTGCTGCATGAGTCTGTTAAGAAGTCTGTACATTGCCTTGCTTCAGGCTGAGGAAGTCTATACATTGCATGCACCTTCACTCTAAGTCTATACATTGCATGAGCATAGTCAGAGCTCTCAAGTCTATACATTGGCAAGTCTGTACATTCGCCACCATGCATTAAGACTCAAAGTCTGTACAGCCTTCCGTCTCATGTAGCGTCTTACTTGAGCATTCAAAGTCTGTACATCGCATTGTCTCATGCATCGTCTTTCAAGTCTATACATCGTGTGTTGTTCAAGTTTGTACAGCCTATCTACGTCTCATGCAGCGTCTCATGTTAAGTCTATACATTGCATCTTTACCTACGTTTTGAACTGAGCAAGTCTATACATTCCTTATCTTTACCTACGTTCAGAACACCAAGTCTGCACACTGCAATTGGTAGTATAGACTTAGAGTTGAAGTCTGCACACTGTCTTGTTACATGCACTTGAAGTCTGTACAGCATATATTCTTCACACTTTGTCAAATCTGAACATTGCACATCATCATGGTTACCTTGATGCCGTAGAAAGTCTATACATTCTATTATGCTTGAAATTTGACGCCCATCACTAGGGGCATCCATTCTGAATCTGACGCCTAGGAAAGAGTCGTCTTTTTGTTGTGCATCAATTTATCAAAGTCTAGACATCGTCTGGTTGCATATCGCATAGTCTGTACATGGTGCATTGTGTTCTCATGCATTAAGTCAATGCATTGCAAAGTATGTACATTGGTTGCACATTCCTCTCCATGTCTATACATTGCTTCTTCATGCATTGCACGAAGTTTGCACATTGTGTGATGCATGCTCACCAAGACCATACACTGGCTAGTCTGCACAAGTCTGCAAGACTATACATAGGCTGTTGCATGCTCATGGAGTCTGCACATTTGATAGTGGCAAGTCTGTACATCACCCAGTGTCATGCATTCAAAGTCCACACATGCACACACTTAGTTTGTGCACTAGGCATTGTCCAAGTCCACACATCTGTTGACAGCAAGTCTATGCATTCATCTTCAATGTACACACTTTGCTTGATGCATTCTACGTTACACATTAGCATGTCTGTACAACGTCTGTATAGTGAATATGAAGTCTGTACAATGGTCGATGGCATGTTAGTGCATTCAATTTTGTTGTGCATACTTCACCTTGTGCACACTACACTACACTTCAGCAATGTCTGCACAATGATGCACGTTGTGTCTACATATTCATCTAGCATGTCTGTACATCCATTTGTAATGTTCATAGTCTTGCATACGTAAAGTTTGTACATGCTTCAGTGTTGCATTCACTAAGCCTGTACACACCTCAGCCTTGCATATGTGAAGTCTACACATGCCATAGAACTGCATATATGAAGTCTATACATGCTCTAGCGTTGCATATATAAAGTATGTACATGGCATGGTTTCGCATTCTAAGTCTATACATCCGTTTTGTCTTGTGCATGCATCATTCAAAGTCTGTATAGCCTGTGTTCACAACACAAAGTCTGTACATCGTTCTGCTTGCACAAACGCCAAGTATATACATTGGCTTTTGCTTGCACGAGATGAAGTCTTCACATTGCAGCTTGTGGGTCATTCGTCTAAGTATGTACAGCATGTTCCTCATACAAGTCTGTACATGCATTAACTGTGAGCATGGCATAGTCTGTACATTATCTTTGCTTCACGCATGACTAAGCCTATACATTGTGCATTGTTCAAAGCAGAGTCTGCACACTCATTGTCAGCAAGTCTGTACATTGATGTAGCACGCATGCAGAGTCTATACACTCATAACCTTAGCCATTGCATTCTGTGCTTCAAGCCACACTAAGTCTATACAGTCTATGTGGTTCATGCATTTGTGCATCGTTCACTCTAAGTCTATACTTTGTCTTCGCTTTGCAAAGTCCATACATTACAAAGTCTACACACTGCATTACAATACAAAGTCTGTACAAGGTGTCGACATTAAACTGATAACTCTATCTGATTGTCTGACAGGTTCTGTTCGTGAAGCTTAATGAAGGCACGTGATCCGAGGTTGGCACCTGACACGTGATCCGAGGTTGGAAGGGCTGATAGGATGCTGCCACGTGGTCCAAGCTTCTGGGCGGGAAATGTGAAAATCACACGCCCTCTTGCTTGCTGCTGCTATAAAAGGAAGTCTTCTTTCTCAAGAGAAGGCAGATCGAAGTAGAAGAACAGAAGCAGAAGAGCAGAAGTAGAGAAAAAGAATAGAGAGCCTGTTCGATCCAGAGAAAAGAGAAAGAGAAGAGAAAGAGAAGAAGAGCAGAAGAAAAAGAAGAGAAAGAAGAGAAAGAGAGAGATAGAGAGCTCAAGCAGAGAAAGAGAGAGAGATAGTGATTGTTTGACATTTGGATCAAATCCAAGCCGGAACTGCTCCTTCGAGAGCTATATTACTTGTGCTTTATTTCCAGCTTTCAGTTGCTATGTCTTCCGTTTTTATTTTCATTTTATACTTTTCTTCAAGCTGTTAGTCAGCGTTTGCAGTGGAGGATTCCACTGGACGGGTCAAGCTGTAATCCCCAGCGGTTGCAGTGGTGGATTCCACTGGACAGCAAGCTGTGTTGCTCAGCGGGCGAGGTGGATACCTCGGACAGCAAGCTGTGAGGCTCAGCGGGTTGTAGGTAAGCTATGATGCCCAGCGGATCAAGCTGTGAGTCAGCAGTAAGCCACACTCGGGTTGAGTGTGGGGTGGACGTAGGGCTGGAGGACCGAACCACCTAAAAACTCTTTGTGCAGTGGTTTGATCTCTTTGTGTGTTTGGCGCTAGATGAATGCATAGGGACGATATGGGTTGATTTTCTATATGTGTTCATTTCATTGCTGCGCACACTATATGTTTGACAGTGGTATTGAGTGTCCTTTAACATTGTTATTGCGCAATTGCTTATTAGCCTTCTGTTTGTATTAGGAAGAATTTTTAATTGGGTGAAAGTTTTTAAGGGGAGATTCATTCACCCCCCCTCTGAATCGAACACACCGAACCCAATACTTGGTATCAGAGCGGGTGTCTGCACAGAGGGTCCAGCGACCTGCAGATCCGATCCGTATTTGGTTTTGGTGCGATTTGAGTTAATCTATTCGCTTGCATTTGTTTTGAGCTCTCTACTAGTATTGCTCTTGATCTCATCTGTTTCATCTTGCACTTATGGCTGAAATTCCTGTATTCACTGGTTTAAATGTCTATGGCTGGTACGGTCGTTTTAGAGACTATGTGATCCATATGAATTCTGATTTATGGATACTCATAGCTCACAGTCCATATGAAGTTCCTGAGGACAAATCCAAATGGAAGTCCTCAGATAGACTGAAATCTGAAGCAAATCAAAACGCCCTAGATCCAACAAAAAGGGCAATAGACTCTCATTGCTTTCCATTTGTTGATGAGTGCAGGAGCGCAACGGAAATCATCAACCGAATATTGGAGAGATCATGGAGAGATGAGGAAATGTGCTTCATGATCAGAGATCAGTCCGAGGATTCTTCCTGTCAGGTAAATTCTGAAATAGAGAATATCCGCTATGATGATTTAGTTGCCATGAATGAGCATTTATTGAACAAATATGATAGACTTAAATCTGAAAAGAGAAAAATGAGAAAAGAAATGATTCATGAAGTCACTCGTTTGAAGGCAGAGAATAAAAACTTGAAATCTGACATGAATAAAGAAAAAGATGAGTTGAACAAGTTAAAATCTGAAAATGAGAACCTTAGAAACAAACTCATCAGTGAAAATAATTCTTGCAAAGCATGTGCCATTCTCAAAGAATTGATTAATGATATAGACCATGATGATAATTCACAAAAGGAATTAATCAAATCCCTGGAAGAAGAAAAGAAATTATTATTGGCCAAGAAAATTGAGGTTGAAAAAGGTAGAGAAAAATTATTTGAAGAAAATAGTTACTTGAAAGATCAAAATAAAAAGCTAATGGTTCTTAATACTGTCTTCTCTGAGAGATGGTTGTCATTTGAAAAAGGAAAATCTGTTGTGAAGGAAAATGAGAACAACAATGAAATAATGGTTCAACAAGAAAATGAAACTCTGAAGAACCTGAATGATGCTTTGCAACAGCAGCTAATTGTTTGTGAATCTGAGCTATCCAAGTATGAAGTGAGTATTGCTTCCTTGAATTCTTAGATTGAAGATCTGAAAAACTCTTTGTCAAAATTTGTCAAAGGTAAAGACAATTTGAACAAATTGCTTGGCTCTAAAGTTAACTTCCAGAAAGAAGGACTTGGGTATGTGCATGTTAATAAGAAAGTGAATGAAAAGAAGAAGTCAACTGTGTTTGTGAAAAGCTCAGAACAAGACAACTCATCTAGTTCCTCAATCTTTCAATTCACTGCTAAGAAGGCTGAAAATTCAGATAAAAAACAGGAAAAAATTCAAAAACAGAAGAAAAGTGTTGATTTAAATAAGTCCAAATATGTCATTGATTCACATATGCATGCTGCTAATTGCTCCCACACATATTCACACTCTCATGCGAATGTCAATTTTGTCAAACAAATGAATGTAAATAAAAAGGTGGTAACATGTCATTATTGTGGGAAGCTTGGACATATTATGCATGACTGTGTTACATTGATAAAAGATGAAAGGACTGGTGTTAGGAAGTATCAGGACTGGTGTTAGGAAGTATCCTATAAATCATCTTCCTAGGAAACCTTCTACTGATAAGAAAAAGAAAATTCAATGTTATTGCTGTGGAAATTTTGGTCACATTGCTACTTTCTGTTGGTATGCTCAGGGAAATCATGTTAACTCTAAACCCGCTAAATTCCCTAAAACAAGACTTGTAAATGTTTCATGTTTTAACTGTGATAAACCAGGTCATAAGTTTGCAAATTGTTGGCTATCAGGTAATAAGAAACGAACTGTCCATGCATATAACAGAACATTTCATGCATATGGTCATGGGTCTCAAACTGCTGTTAATATGTATTATAGGACTAGAAAACCTGTTGCTTCATGTAGATATTGTGGAAAATCTGGTTATTCCATGGATAGTTGTTACATGATGGATAATGATGATAATATTGTAAAAAGACTGTTCAGAACACCTGTCAGGACTAATTCGGGACCCAAGGCTGTTTGGGTCCCTGCAGGATCAAATTGATTAACATGTTACAGGTGTGCCTTGGAATGAAAAAGAGGGGTAAATAAACCAAGGCACTCAACAGGAAGACCCCAGGGTTCTGCTTTTCAGGTTAGTTCCGAACACTTTGCTTAAATTCCATTATATGAAATTGTGAACTTGAAATGATTACATATCATGTTGATTTGTTGATGTTAAACTGAAACTGTCTGAAATGTGAATTGCACAATCATGCTTATGGTAATTCTCTTCTGTCTAATTTGCATGAATCATATCTGAATGCAAAATTTGATATCATGTGATGTGCTTTCAATACATTTCATGCATATAGTCAGGGGGAGTCCAACTGTTTTTGATCAATACATATCATAATAATCTGTCTGTGCTAAATTGATTTATCTTGAAAAGTTGATTGCTCTCGCATGATGCTCTCTGAATAAAGAATACTCTGATGTTTGAATAATCATCTTGCATAAATTGCATAAATTCAGGGGGAGTTTGTTGAGTCTTAAGTGTGTCACTGCATATAGACAGGGGGAGCATTATAATATTTTTGACACTGTTTGAAATTCTCACTGTCTACACTCTTTAAATCATCAATTGACTATTTTGAATTCATACTTTCTTGAATCTGAGAATTTGGCTGCTAATCCTCAATCTGTTGAAGGAGAGTTTCATTTTGTCTGACTGAAATTCAATCTCTGCTATTGGCTTTAAACTTTTATTCTCTCTTGCTGATTGACTCTTCCACCAGCTTACACTCATCATTCACATTCTTCTTAGCTGGTGTGACAGACTTAATTCTATTGTTGACTAGTTGGTCAGTTATTCTTTCGATTTGATCTGAGGAACACAAATTGCATGTCATACAATCTAATCTGAATCATGTAGAAATTTCTATCATATAGGTTTAAGAATTACCACTGAATCAGACTGATAGAAGATTAATGTATTCTCAGATTTGTAATTAAATGAATTGAAAATATCTGAATGATAAGGTTTAATAAACTTTAACCACATGTGTCATAAAAACTTTAGACTCACTCATCAGATATCTAAAAATTTAAAATCAGGGCTTCTTTGGTTAAGATGCATAGAGTGAGTATTGTTGTTAAACATTAACTTTGAAAAATTTGACAGGAAATAAAATCAATGAGTATTGAAATGACTTTGTTCACTGAGAAACTGGGTTTTCCATCAAAGAAATGGAGTGAACCCAAGTCATGAAGTGTCAGTCACTTAAAATGAAAATTCATTGAGAACCTGACAAAGTAATGCCATATCTGTGTTGAGTAACTGGGGAGTCTGGCCTCTGATCAAGGTGTCTTCTCATGTAAAAAGACACTTATATTGCTAACTCTGTTCTCGAAGTTGAGAGGTAATGACAGCTATCACACTGAGTAACTGGGTCACTTCACCTGAGACGTGTTGTGCCTCATGTAAAAAGGTGATGATCAACCTAAATTGCTCAGGAAAAATATAATGTGTTTCAAATGAAAATATTTTGAAAATTCTGTCAACTCATGTTCTTAGAAAAGTGTTTAACCTCAGTGCTAATCTGTGTATTTTTCAAAGGAGCTATTGAGATCATATGTGTAAGATAAAGATGATTGTTTTTGAGTACTATCTGACTATTTGGTTCACCTTTATTAAAACTTAGATTCAGATATGAGTAATGAGTTGAATTTGACAAATTTGGTATACATCATAATTAAATCAAATTAGTTAAGTTGTCACTTCATAACCCTTTATGATAGAAGAATCTATTCTTCTTAAGACTTATTGTAGTGGTGCAAGTATTAAAATCCCTCATGATCAGATTCATTCATGATCAACAGAAACTATATTGTCAACTCCTCTCTTATCAGTTGACTGATTCCATCTGCATTTTTCTGACCATACAAATGTGAGGTGCCACTCCCATTATTACCTTGTTCACTTGCAGTCTTCTGAACTTCAGAATCCTTATGGTGGTGGATTTCAGATTACTTCCTGAGAAGTACTCCTCTCCACTCTGTTGGAATATTCCATCTTGTTTTGCAACCAGTTCTGGTTCTGTGATTTTTCCACATGTCTCATTCTGTTCAGGGGGAGTTATGGGTCATCTGCTTTTAAGGGGAGAGTAGTCAATCATGCAAGTTGATAGGGGGAGAGCTGTTTTATTGTCATAAGGGGGAACTCCATTTCAGTGAACCTTGTTTCATTCTCTGTATTTGTGTGCTGAATTTTGTCTCTCAAACCATCTCCTTTTTGCTTCTGTCAAAGGGGGAGAATAGTTTGACGAGCAGTGTGACTCATTATGTTGCCATCATCAAAAAGGGGGAGATTGTTGTGTCCCTTGTGCTTTGATGATAAGGTGGTGTTTTAATGATAGCAACATGAATGAGTCACCATATTATTTTGCTCACATGATTGCATTTGACTGATCTGTTCTGTGGAGAATGCATGAGTGTGCTAGTCACAATAAGTCTATACATTGTCTAGCACACACACATTTCAAGTCTGTACAGCCATCCACTTGCAGCATTTCAGTCTGTGTGTAGCCCATCTTCAGAGCATATGCAAAGTCTACACATCGCATGCATGTTCAAAGGTTAAAGTCTATACATTCTTCAGGTGCATCATCTCAGCAAGTCTATACATTGGACTTGAGCATATAGGAAGTCTGTACATCATCCAGTTGCTGCATGCGTCTGTTAAGAAGTCTGTACATTGCCTTACTTCAGGCTGAGCAAGTCTATACATTGCATGCACCTTCACTCTAAGTCTATACATTGCATGAGCATAGTCAGAGCTCTCAAGTCTATACATTGGCAAGTCTGTACATTCGCCACCATGCATTAAGACTCAAAGTCTGTACAGCCTTCCGTCTCATGTAGCGTCTCACTTGAGCATTCAAAGTCTGTACATCGCATTGTCTCATGCATCATCTTTCAAGTCTGTACATCGTGTGTTGTTGAAGTCTGTACAGCCTATCTGCGTCTCATGCAGCGTCTCATGTTAAGTCTATACATTGCATCTTTACCTACGTTTTGAACTGAGCAAGTCTATACATTCCTTATCTTTACCTACGTTCAGAACACCAAGTCTGCACACTACAATTGGTTGTATAGACTTAGAGCTGAAGTCTGCACACTGTCTTGTTACACGCACTTGAAGTCTGTACAGCATATATTCTTCACACTTTGTCAAGTCTGAACATTGCACATCATCATGGTTACCTTAATGCCGTAGAAAGTCTATACATTCTATTATGCTTGAAATTTGACGCCCATCACTAGGGGCGTCCATTCTGAATCTGACGCCTAGGAAAGAGTCGTCTTTTTGTTGTGCATCAATTTATCAAAGTCTAGACATCGTCTGGTTGCATATCGCATATTCTATACATGGTGCATTGTGTTCTCATGCATTAAGTCTATGCATTGCAAAGTATGTACATTGGTTACACTGTAGCAACCCTGATAAAATAAAAAGGAATAAATAAATCAAAATAGATTAAAAGATTTAATAAAATAAACGAAAGAGCTTGGAAGAAAAATAATTAAACCCTGATGAAAATAACGCCTCAGATATAGGCGCTACTTTACAATAAAACGCCCTTACCTAAGGCGTGTTTTGAGAAAGGACGCCCACACGTCAAGGCGTCAAATTTCAAACGACCAAAATAAATAAAAAGTGCAAGTTAGCGTAACGTCCTTTGAGTGGACGCGTTTCAACAAGTAACGACGCTTGACAAGGCGTCAATTTAAATTCGACGCCCTGACCTAGGTCGCTAATTCAGTTTGAGTTTCGTTCGACCCAGGAGTCTATCCAGGGTAAGTTGATAACTATGAGAAAGAGTTCAAATGTAGTAATAACTCTAATATGGAAGTATTACTTCCCATCAAACACTAACTCTATTAGGATTCTAGAAATCCTATAAATAACCTACTGCTTGAACCGAGAACGCTATTTGGCGTTCGGACTCTTCTAAGGTACGTAAAGAACAACATGTTCTTTTTCTTTACTCTGTCTATCGAATTTGTGAAGAATACTGATGATTCTTCATCTACTTCTGATTACAGGTTGAAAGCTTCTGTCTTCCGAAGAACAAGTAAGTTCTTTCCCCTTGCTTTCGGTTACGTATAAGAAGATTTTAATATCTTCTTCTTCATTTCTTCTGTCTCTACAGGTTGTCTGTAGAAGTAAAACCGATCGATTGAAGAATTGAGGGTTCTTCATCTACATCCTCTTAATTACCCTTGCTGCTGCTATTAGGATCGAAAGCTTCAAAAAGACTCTGTTTATAAAACAGAGTATCGTTCAGAACCTACATCTGTTCATCCGTCAGTTTATCATCATCAAGGTAGGTTTTCTCAAGCAACGTAGCCCAAACAAGTTAAATTCATAGTAACACATCATGCATGTCATGTATATAAGTTTCCTGATAGTTTCTACACGTTTCTGTAATATTTTTGCAAGAGACGCCCGTGTCCAGGGCGCTACTTTAAAGAAACGACCTGCACCAGGTCGTCAATTACAGATTTGACGCCCTGCCCTGTAGGCGTTAATCTCATGAAAATCACATGTAATTAATAATTGATCCACGTTTAAAAATTCAATAGATATGAAATATCCAATCTAATATATATTGCATGACTCGACCTGTGAATCCCTGCTAATTTTCTGTCAAGATCATGTCTCTTGTCTCTTGGAATTTTATTTCCTGAAATATTGTAAAATGCTTGAATTCACGACCCTATATCGGTCGTCTCTCACTTGCCTAACGCCCCTGTGCAGGACGTGAATTGAAAAGTAACACCCCTGTCTAGGGCGTGTTTTGAGAAAATTCTGAAAATATATATATTCTGTAAAAATAGAAGGAAGGAATGGACGACCACTGGTTGCGTCGTCAAATTGTAAATAAACGCCCTTCACCAAGGCGCGTTTTTGGTAAAATACTGAAATATTGAAATTTTGCAAAAAAAGTAAAATAGATAAACGCCCTGACGGAAGGCGTTAATTACTTGAGTAGTGACTTTACTTAAGTCGTTATTTTCCTGTAAAAATATTTTTTTGCCTGTTTCTGACAACCGATGGTTTCAGTATATCCATATATATATATATGTATATCGGCACTATATCTCCACTCCGTGAGTATAGTCCCACGTTTGATGATGTTTTATCGATCACCCTCAATTCTCATTGACATACAAGCTCTCCATTGGACATTCCGTTCCTTTGGACTAGCGAGTTAGTCATAGAGACCTCCGTAAGACTCCTCGAGCCTTGGATTCCCTCAAGGCCGACTGAGCTGGTTGTACCTTAAAAACTCATTACACTATTGAATGCCATGTCACTCTAAAGAAACATGGTATACCGGCTGTTGACACCTGGAAAATGAACAAGGGTGGAAACACAATTGAAAAGAGGGTCTGACCAACAGTGAAAGATCAATGATGAAGCCCGTCCACCATTCACCCGGCTAAAGCCTTTGTCGGCCAAAGCTGATGCCCGGTGCCGATGTCATTCAGACGGCAGCACCGATGAAGCCGCAGTCACTCGACTGATAAGACCTCCCTGATGAGAAGTCGGAGCAGATGGAGATTACGAAGGCTTTTGGCAAAGACAGGACAAATGAAGAATCCTCTACACAGATT
This sequence comes from Amorphophallus konjac, assembly GCA_022559845.1. Lineage (NCBI taxonomy): Eukaryota > Viridiplantae > Streptophyta > Magnoliopsida > Alismatales > Araceae > Amorphophallus > Amorphophallus konjac. The sequence continues at coordinate 349,240,570 of CM040120.1, read as the reverse complement.
ACACACCCCGCCGAAGTCTGTCAGACTGAAGCTGATGTCCGGTCTTGTCACCGTTCGGATGACGATGCCGATGAAACATACCCGGTTTTGTCGTCATTCAGACGACAATACTGATTAAAACCCCAGTTTGTTCACTGATGGAACCTCGAGATGATCTCAACAAAGCTGTGTCACTACTAAAGTGGCCTCTTTCAGTTCTGATAAGAGTCAATACAAAATGACTAAGGGAAGCCAAGGCAATTATGTGGCCTAAAAAAAAAAGGCACTAAATGGGCCGGCTGATTGGGCTTCTGACCATGGCGCCGGGAGCTTCCACGAAGGGCCGCTGGACGCGCCAGGAGCTGTGGCTAAGAAGACGGTCGCGCCGACTGCTCTCCACCGAGAACACACGAGAATGAGACCTATATAAACCCCCCCCCCCTTTGAAAGAAAAGGGGATCGAGCGGAGGATCGGAAGCGAGACCATCAATCAAAAAAAAAGAAGAAGAAGCCAGAGGGAGAGAGAGAGCCTCCTCCGCTGAAAAAGAAAGAGAGAAGAGACCGATTCCCCAGGGAAGAAGCTCCAGGTGGGCATCCGGGGAGGGAGAGGAGTCAATGCTCCGCCCTCCCCCATGGTTTTATTTTTTTATTCATGTAATCCTGCCGAGTTTATCTCGATTTTGATTTTGGATGTAACCGGGATATCCTGATGTCTATTCATCTCCTTCTCCCTCATTCCCTCTGTGCGATTGATGTGAGTTCTGGGGTGATCTGATGATATGAAATGCTCTAATGGCCCGTTTGGGCGTTGGGTGATTGAAACATCTGCCAGCTATCTCTCCGTATGTTGCTATGTCTTTCCTTTACATGTTTTCGTTGTTTTAGCTCGACTGAAGCGCGCCTGATTCTCTAATGGGTCTTCGGATTCAATCGTCTTCAGCAGAATAAGTGTGGCTCTAGTTATACCGATGCCCATGGCCGTTCGGTGTCGCTTGCGGGGAGCCTCCCAGGCTTGCCCCAGGGCCAGAGACAGATTATCTCTTGGCTTCTGGGGCAGTCTGCTATCGATATTGGCAATGCTTTCAATGGCCGCTGCTAGTGATTTTCTATAGTTCTAGATGTTATGGTTTTTGCCTATTGGCACTGTCAAAATCATCCCTGGGTCCAGAGACAGCCATCTCTTGGCTCTCAGGATGATGAAAGACGACATCAAGCTGTCCCCGGACTCTACACGGCAGTGGTGACACGGGTTCTCTGTACCCTGATTTTTCCCTCCCAGTTTCCTCTCTGATCTTGGACTTTCTTTGAAACCTAAGCCAAATCCAGTTGAAACCCGAGGAATTGATTCATTTTGACCTCACTGGGCCTATTTACCTCGGCCTGAATCGTCAAGAAACCCCTGAATCCCTAACAGATCTAAGAACAGGGTACCGTAAAGCCCTGTTCTGATCCCGGCGTCCTCATAGCTCTCGGCCCCGCGTACAGTAAATCAGGTGAATAGCTCTCGGCGCCATCCTTTAGGCGCCGAGAACTGTTCTAACATGGCCGCGCCGGGAGCCCTGCACTCTGACCGTGGCGCCGGGAGTCCTACTCCCTGGTCTCCTCCTCGCTGCGCCGGGGGTCCCCCCTCCCTTGGCCATCCCGCCGGGAACCTCCCACTCTGGGCAGTTCCTCTTCACACCGGGAACTCCTGGCCTTTGCTTCAACGCGTTGGAAACCTGCCTCTTTGTTCATGCGCCGGGAGCCTAACCCACCGGCATTCTTCTGGTGCCTTGAGCCATAATGTGCACCTCAGGGACGACAATTAATGGGGATAACCCTCCCCTTTTCTACGAGATTTTCCGGACTCGATCGGCTTTTATAACCTTCCGAGGCAATGGAGCTCCGCCACTGCGTAAGCTTCGTTGACCTCTAGAGGGATATCGGAACAGTGCTGCAGGCATGTGCATGATCAAGGGTCCAATACCCCTCTATTTGGCTTTCACCCCAGCGCTCCGTGGGTGATCGTCTATCATTCCCTGGCAAATGCTGAGTCCGGGGGAGATGCTGTCAAAATTCTCCCAGGACCACGAAGCCTACATTAAACTGCCCCTGGGATTCTGCATGACACTGGTGACAGGGTTTCCCTATGCCTGGGCCTTCCCAAAGTCCTCCCAGATCCTGATGTTCCTATGAAGCCCAAGCCTAATCTAATTCAATTTTGATGCCCTGACCAATTTTTAACCCCAAAGAAACCCCTGCCCTTGGCCTGAATCAATTAAAAACCTAAAACAGAGTATCGTAAGCTCTGTTCTGTTCCCGGCGCCAAAATACCTCTCGGATCAACCTACAGTAAACGCGATGAATAGTTCTCGGCGCCATCCTTCGGGCGCCGAGACCTAATTTTGGCTTCCTGGCCGTCGCGCCGGGAGCCCCGCATGCTGGCCGCGCCGGGAGGTTTCCTCTCCTTCGGCTGAGCGCGCCGGGAGCCACCCCCCTTTGCAGCCGCGTCGCGCCGGGAGCCTTCCTCAGCCCCGTCGCGCCGAGACCCTCTTCTAGCATCTCTTCCTCGCGCCGGGAAGCCTGCGCCGAAGGCCCTCTCCCCTTTGGCTCCTCTTCGTCGCGCCGGGAACCCAAGCCCTCTCGTCATGGCGCCGGGAACCCCCAGCCTTCTTGTTTTGATGCCGGAAGCCCTGGCCCTCCCATTTTCGGGTCGTGCCGAGAGTCTGTGTCCATTCAGAGCGTGCCGAGAGCCCGATCTACCACCCAATGAATTCCAACATCCGAAGTGAACCCACGCAAGGGATATCTATGGATCACCCGATATGTCCCGGGGATAAAATTGAAGGGGAGTCATAACCCCTATGTTCCACCTAACCGCGACGGATTTACAAATAACCCTTTTGCTCGGGGGGTCTTGCCACTGCATGAATCCCGCTAGCCCTTTCAAAGGGAAAATCACACATTGCCCCCCCCTAGCCCGTATGTACACGGGTTGGGAGGTTCGGCTTCTCTAGCTCTCGACACTCATCCCGATACTCCGCGGGTGATAGCCTCTTTCCCCCTGGGCATAACCCAGATTAAGAGGAAAGGCCGTCGAAATACTAATCGAAGCTTTAAACCTATATCATGGCCATGGCTTTGCCTTCCCGTGATGAATATCTTCTATCTCCTTATTTCCACCAAGTATAACTGTTTGGACCGCCAACCACATGATCTAGTCGGTTTCTGTGATTGATGTTATTATCTTACCTGTCTCTCTGGCCCTGGTATGAAGTTTAAAGTCAAGCGTGTGAATATCCGTTTGCCTCCCAAGGCCTCCTACTTTAGCGTTTAATCAAGGGTTGTCCTTCCTTGGAAGGACGTAATTAACGTCATAACGTTCATGGTATGACGGGCTTCTGGTCCAGACACGATCACTCATAATCGACTGACCAAGTCAGATCGAGCGCACAATGAAATCGTCACACATGTGACTGGCACGCCAATAAATCAATGAATAAACAATAAACAAAAAAATAAATAAACATAAGATTACGCGTCCACAAGTCTGGCACGCCCGGTGGGACATTAGCCTCCTTTCATCTTTACGCTAAAGTAGTAGGCCCGGCGGGCCCCCCTGAAACCTCTGATTCTGTGTACTTTCCTTATTCTCAGGAATCTACAATGACAGCCGGAATCATGTCCGTTTGCTTCGGCCAACAGCCGATCGACATGCACGTGCGAGAAGGCTACCTGGCAGTACCCCTCGCGTTCGGATCAATGCCGCCCGCCGTCGGGATGCCCAACTGTCTGGGCCTTATCTTCACAGACCTTCTGCAGGTCGATAACAACGAGCAAGGCGCCGCTGCAAGTGCCCTGATAAGGGCTGCTGATGAGAAGACTAGCTTACCGGGGAAGACGGCCTCGACAGCCGTCGCCTGCTATGTGCACCATGTTCAAAGGTGGGACGTGGTCTCCACTGCTGCCCAGAAGGGAAAAACAACCAACCAGAGGAGCCGGTATGCCGCTGCTAACCGTCGTCTTTCAAATTCTGGGAAGACAATGATGATGGGCGATGTTAGGGTGAACCTCGACGGTCGCCCCCGAGAGGTCCGGCCGGACAGGATTGTCCCGACCATCCAAATTGACAACAAGTTCCAAGTTCTGGCCACCAGGAAGGCCAATTGGGAAGCTGATGGAAGGAAGTTGCTGGCGCCCAAGCCGGCAAGATACAAACAGGTCTGGCGACCGAAGAAGATGCAGAGCTGGACTCAAGCTCAAGATGAGGAGAAGGTTACCCATGATGCTGTCACCCACTTCAAGGCGGGAAGCCAAAGAGGAGAGGGAAAAGAGACAAGAAATGCTATTGCTGCTCACCCCAGAGTCTGGGGAAGCGGATATGAAAGAAATATTGCAGAAAGAAAACTGACTGCCGTTCGCCCCATGATGAGGAGTAGGAGACCTGAGAAGAAAGAAGACCTTGCTGCCACCCGCCCCGGGGCCGGGGGCAGAAGATGGCAGAGAAAAAACCATGATGTTGCTACCAACTGCTGCCGGAATAGCGATGCGGGAATGCGTGAACCAGCCATGGTTGCCATCCCAAGAAGATCGAGGGCTTGTGCCAGACAGGCCGACATCTTCAGATATTCCAAGGCCGAGCATTTGAATGCTCAGATAACAAGACTGGCCTATCAACAAAGAAGCCAGGAAAGACTGGTGTTCCAACCTGAGCCGCAAAGGCACAACTCTGAAGAGACAAAGCAAGTAGTCCGAGACTACTTCTACTGCCTGGGGAGCTCTGCCCTAGGTCAACGAAGACTATTCCGTGCCTTGGGCACCAAGGATGATGAAGAAGAAGAAACCTTCCAAAAAATGATGATCGGAGCCTCCTCCTCCGATTCAAATGACTATGGAGAAGGCCTCAGGGCCAGATATAATGAAGAAGACCTGCACGGGGAAAAGGACAAAGAAAGAATATCGGTCTTTGACCGGCTCAGATATCCTAGTCAAATAAAAAGAAAGGCCTACAAGCGAAAGGGAAAGATGCAAATCTTCGCCTGCAACATGGCTGGACTGGCCAGGGGGCAAGATACACTACCAACTCAGTCAGATGAATTGCTCAGACTGGCAACTAGACCGGGTCCCGTCACAAGAAGAGGCCAGGCCGCAAAGGATAAAATGAAAATTGAGGATGAAGCTCACAGGATTACCACTATGACAGTTAATGTGGTAACAGCGGAAGATGGAGATAACCCCTTCGTTGATGATGCTGAAGGGACTTCTGAAGATATACAAATCCCATCGACTATGGATCCCATGATCCAGATGATGTTCAGAAGATATCAGCAGGAGATCAGCGCTCTCCGAAGATAGCTCAATGAGAGACAAGAAGCTACATCAGTCTCAAAGCAAGCTGAACCTACAGGGCAGACATCCAGCTCCACAGAAACAACTATCCTGGCTGATAAGGGCAAGACACCGAGCCAACCTGTTCCACAGCAAACAGCAGCTCAGCCCTCTGTGTCCCAGACACAGCCTACCGCGCCCATCTTACGCGCCACTGTGATGACAACTCCTCACAGCCAGCAACAAGCTCACTTCTTCCCAGAAGAGATAGATCCAGCTGTGGCCCACAAGCAGATGATTGAAAGAATTGTGGAAATGAAGCTGTCAGAAAAGACCGGTGGCGACGCGGGTGCCTATGATGTGTACAGAGTACCCTATCCTCCCCAGTATGCTGCCAAGAAACTACCCCCAGGCGTCAGTAAGCCGCCGAAGTTTGAGAAATTTAATGGCCAAGGCTCCCCTAGGGAGCATATAGCCTACTACACTACAATCATGGGCGACCTAGCAGTCGATGAAGCTTATCTGCTCAAGTTCTTTGGCTCATCCCTCACTGGGTTGGCCTTTGAATGGTACTCAAGCTTGCCAGCTGGGTCAGTGGTTGATTGGCCTGATATGCAAAGAAAATTTCGCGACAGATTTCATGTCACGGAAAGGGAAATCACGATAGCAGAATTGTATGCTACCAGGCAGAAACAAGATGAAACTGCATTGGATTACATCAAAAGATGGAGGAACCTAGCCATGAGATGCCGAAGGCCTCCTCATCAGGAAGATGCGGTGCAGATATGCAAGCAGAGCCTCAGGAGGGAGGTGCTAGAAAAAATGATCGGTGCAGATGTCAGAACATTTGACCGACTGAACAATATAGTGGCAGAGGTCGAGACGTTCTTGTCCAAACGTCCGACCGCCAATGTTCTCACTATGCCGAAGGGAAAATCCAATGAACGACGGCCATCACACTCTGAGGCCAACACCGTCGATTTCAGAACCTTCGAGCAACAGAAGGGGAAGAAAGGGGCAGATGAAGTTCCCCCGCTGGCAGATACAGCAGAAAGGAAGGATAAAGTCTCTCTGAGAGACAAGATGAGAAAAGCATATTCCTTTCCAAAGGATAAGACGGCCGCACTGTTCAACTGGGCATACAAGTTCAATAAGGTAACATTGCCTGAACCCAAAAGACCAGCAGATGCAGCAAAGAAAGATGATCCGCTGTTCTGTCCATTCCACCGTGCGCTGGGGCACGCAATTGAAGATTGTTATGTCTTCAAAGATATCATGGAAGGAATGGTCAAGAAAGGTGAGCTGCAGTTGGGAGATTACCAGGTAAAGCCGCCTCATCCACATGAGCCTCCACCCTGGAGAGTGGCTGCCAATATGATCTCAGTCTACCAACAGCTGCCCAAAGAGGCCGTTGAAGAATGCACCAAGAATACCTATGAAGCTTGCTTCCTCACCCCGCAGAAAGATCAGGAAGGATGGCAGATAATACCCATAAAAAGCAAAAAGAAGAAGACTCCTGTAGCCAGTACCAGCGGAGCAGTTATCCGGGGTACTACACCAAGGCCTGAGCCGCCTCCGATAAAATCAATATGGCATACAACTAAGACTGGACCAGTCATCCGGATCCCTACTCACAACCGGAGGAGACAAACTCCCCTCCCTACACATAAAGAAGTAAGCCCTGCAGCCAGGCGTCTGCAGCAATACATTAATGAGCTCGATGAGTACGAGCAGAAGAAGCCCAAGCATCTGCTAATGAAGGACTGTATACTCTGGGAGCAGCTCGAAGAATCAAAAATCAAAGAGCAGCCAGAGACAGAACGAGGAAAAGTAGAGAATGAGCCCTTCTGGGGGCAGGAGCCAGCAAAGTCAAATTCCCAAAAGAAGAAGAAACGGCCCAAATCCAAGAAAGGAAAGAAGGTCACGACAGTACAATGTAACACTCTGTCAGTACTCTTCTCCTTGCCCGGGGAGGATGATGAGCCGGAAGCATCCAACGCTCCGCTAGAGGCTAACCATGCCGAAGCCTCTACCTCGGCCCATGCAACACGTTCTGGGAGAAAATGGGGGCGCCCACCACCAGCCAACCATAACATCATGTTCAGAGGGGAGCAACCCTATCAAATCCCGGAGCCGGAGATTCGAGGTATCCAGGTTCCTCCCCCTGCCAGTCTGTACCAGGACAAAAAGAAGGCAGATGAAGCCCCTTCATTCCTGGAGTTCCTGTCCAGCTTAGAAAATGAGCAGCCGGCTCATACTGCTCCAGACAAAAGCAATAAATGCCAGCAGACAGCGGTTGGAAAGCAGAAACAGCATGAAGAAGATGAAGAATGTAACCCTTTAGCAAAAGCAGGGGCAGTCGCTACAGAAGAAGCCTCCCGGGAGACCGATGAAGAAGATAAAATTGGGACTGGGCAGCCAAGGCCACAGGCACCACATGAACCTCCAAGACCCCGATGGGCAGAGGAGATGAGACTGTCTAATGTCCGGGTAGGCAGTCGAGTCATGAAAATGCTGAAGAAGCTCCCTACCAGATTCTCCATCTGGGAAATTCTCTCTCTGAGTGAAGAAGCTCGCCAAGCGATTGTGGATGCCCTGCAGTCCCCGGCACAATGTGAAGCACTCTTGACAGAGGTGAATACTGGGCCATCAGTCACGTTCACCGAGGATGATATGCTAATCCCAAATTCCGGCCATAACAGACCGCTATATATGAGGGGTTCCCTGAACTGTCAGCCGATAAGCAGAATACTGATAGATCCAGGGGCCGCTGTGAATATTCTCCCATACCGCATCTATCAGAAACATTACTTTGATCTGCAGCTCACCAAGGTCAGAGACATGAAAATTGCAGGATTCAACCAGAAATGTGAAACACCTCTCGGGGTGGCTGATTTCAATCTCACACTGGGCGACCTCACTACAGTGGTACGATTCTATGTAATCGACTCCAACACCACATATAAGGCCCTGCTGGGAAGACCGTGGCTGCACGAATATCAGATAGTGCCATCCACGCTACACCAATGCATAAAATACTGCCATGAAGGAAAAGAGGAAAGGGTGTTTGCAGACCTACATCCCTTCGAAGTGTTCGAGTGCCACATGCTCGATGCGTCCTATTACACCGAGGTGTCACAAAGGGATAAAGGAAAAGAAACTGTGGTCAGCCAAGAGAAGTCGGCGACGAAAGCCAGAAATTGGTCCCCGCCGCCGCCAAAGGGCTACATTAAAAAGCATGGGGTGTCTCACATCTCCTATGCTGGTGATTTTGCTCGGATCACTCCTCCCGGCATACACCCGGATGATACCGAAGAAAAGATGAAAGAAAAATACACACAGGTGGAAGTTCCTCAGGGTCTAGTCAAGCCCATAGCCAGCACAGAATACCAGACAGTGCTGCCCCTAAAGACCATGGAAATCCCTCGCTTTGGCGAACCCCCTATTATATTCTACACCGGGGAGGCAGTCGAAGAAGATGATCAAGACTGCATGGCCCCTGAAGAAGCTGCAAACCTGATGGTACCCATTACGGGCCTGGATTATACTATCCAACGGGTTTCACAAATGTTCTCCAAGATGCAAATGCCATCGATGCAGCCTGCTGCTCAGAAGAAAGCATTCAAGGAGCTATGGGATCCGCCTCGAGAGAGCAAGGAACTGAGGAAGATCACACAGCACCCGGGACTGGGTTATACCCTGCAAGAATACTATGAAGCCGAGGTGGATGTCATCTCTGCCTTCTACCAGAATGAAGATCCCCCTGAAGTGGGATATGATCAATACCCCTTTGAAGATGAAGAAATTATGTATCAATCCATAACAGACAATGAAGCCCAAGACAACCAGCCGGAGGCAAGGATGTCTGATGAGACTAAGAAGGGTTGGTGCTGGGAGAATCCATCTTGCAAAGAGGATCTGTTCCAGGCCGAAGCACAATTTGATACAGGAACCCCGGATGAAGATCAAGTAGCCAGAGAGCTGCAAGAGTGCCTGGAGTTTGGGCGCATTCTAGAAGAATTCCGAGCTCTACATAATGATGACCTCTCAGGGGAGCCCACATCAGAAGAGCCTCTAAGCATGAAAGACTCCACTTCGAAGTTTTCCGCTGAGCCAGTCGTGTCCGCGGGGCAGACTGAGCAGAATCCGGCCGTATTGGCCTTATACGATGCACCAGCATCTGCTGATGACCAATCTGATGAAACAGAAAATCATGAAAATGAAGGAGATTATATCCCAGGAGGCTTTATTGATTTGCAAGAAGCCCCACCCGAAGTTGAAGACGGAGGCCAAGCCACTGTTGATGAGCTGATAGAAGTGAATCTGGGGTCAGTAGATGAGCCAAGGCCTACGTTCCTCAGTGCATTGCTGGAGCCAGCTGCCAAAGAACAGTATATTCAGTTTCTGAAAGAATTTCGAGACTGCTTCGCGTGGACATATGATGAGATGCCGGGACTGAGTTCTGATGTGGCACAGCATCGATTGGCGATAAACCCAGAGGCAAGCCCTGTGAAGCAGCCTGCCAGGAGAATGCGTCCCGAACTGATAAATCAGATCAACAAAGAAGTCGACAAGCTGATCGATGTGGGCTTTGTTGAAGAAAACCAATATACTACATGGCTGGCCAATTTAGTGCCTGTGAAGAAGAAAAATGGGCAGATCAGAATATGTGTAGATTTCAGAGACCTGAATAAGGCTTGCCCGAAAGATGATTTCCCAGTGCCAATCACTGAAGTAATGATCGATGCAACCACTGGCCATGAAGCTCTGTCATTCATGGATGGGTCATCCGGATACAACCAGATCTGGATTGCTGAAGAAGACAGAGTGCATACTGCATTCCGCACCCCGAAGGGGATATTTCACTACAAAAGGATGCCGTTCGGCCTCAAGAATGCCGGCGCTACTTATCAAAGAGCTATGACAAAGATCTTTGATGATTTACTCTTCAAGAAAGTGGAGTGCTACATCGATGACCTGGTGGTGAAAACCGGCAGAAGAGAAGATCATCTGCAAGATCTGAGGATAGTGTTCCAGAGGCTGCGAAGATATGAACTCAAGATGAATCCTATGAAATGTGCCTTCGGCGTGTCCAGTGGAAAATTCCTTGGGTTCATCGTCCGTCATAGGGGCATTGAGATCGACCCATCCAAGATTAAAGCTATCCAGGAGCTCCCTCCACCAAGGAATCTCCACGAGCTGAGATCTCTACAAGGGCGTTTGGCCTACATCCGACGATTCATATCAAATCTGTCGGGGAGATGCCACCCTTTTCACAAGCTCATGATGAAAGATGTACCGTTCCTCTGGGACGATGGCTGTCAGGAAGCTTTTGAGAAGCTGAAAGAATATCTCAAGACCCCTCCAGTGCTGGGGGCACCTATTAAGGGCAAGCCTCTGATACTATACATTGCAGCCACACACTGTTCCCTGGGGGCAATGCTAGCACAGATAAATGAAGAAGGCAAAGAGCAGGCTCTATACTACCTAAGTCGGAGGCTGATTAGAACTGAAGAAAGCTACACCTATATAGAAAAGACATGCTTGGCACTAGTCTTTGCCGTTAAAAAGCTCCGGCACTACATGCTGTCACATGAAATCAGATTGATATCTGCAGCAGATCCGCTCAAATACATATTGACTCAGCCAGTACTGAAAGGCCGATTGGGCAAATGGGCAGTAATTCTGATGGAATTCGATATCACATATATACCCCAGAGGGCAATAAAAGGACAGGCCGTGGCTGATTTCTTCGCAGAGCACCCGGTGCCAGAGATTGATATGTTGGGGACTGAGTTACCCGATGATGAAACATTAGAAGCCTGCCAGGCTCAGTCAACTATGTGGCAGCTATTCTTTGATGGAGCATCTAGAACAGAGACAGACTCCAATGGAAAGACCAGAATACGGGCCGGGGCCGGTATTGTGCTAAGATCGCCAGAGGGGGAGGTTGTACATACTTCCTGTTCTATAGACAAGCCCTGCACTAATAATGAAGCCGAGTATGAAGCTCTGATAATCGGGTTGCGCATCAGCCTCAACATGGGTATCCAGATGCTTCAGGTATTCGGGGATTCAATGTTGATAATAAAGCAAATCCAAGGTGAGTTCGAAGTGCGAAAGCCAGAGTTGAACCCCTACCACCAAAAGGCTGTGCGCCTCATGGCGAAATTCTATCATATTGAGCTCAAGCATGTGGGCCGTGCACATAATGCCCAGGCTGATGCATTGGCAAAGCTAGCCAGCTCAATAGCAGTCCCACCGGATGAGACACTGAACATTGTTGTTATAAACCGGCGGCAAGTCCCCAGCATGCTAGAAGACTGCCCCGAAGGAAATGAAGTCGCCACGATTAGTACAGAACATGCATCTGATTGGAGACAGCATTTGCTACAATGGTTTTTACACCAACAGCTGCCGCAGAAAAGAGAAGAAAAGATGAAACTTTTAAGGATCAAAGATTCTTATGAATTCAGAAATGGAACTCTATTCCGAGTAATGGCAGATGCACGCAAGAAGATTCTGCTCCGCTGCCTGTCCACTGAGGAAGCTTGGCAAGCGATGAAAGAAATACATGCTGGGACAGCAGGTGCTCACCAAGCTGGCCCTAAGATGAAGATAGAAATCAAGAAGCTGGGCTACTATTGGCCCACCATGTTTGAAGATTGCTGCAAGTTTGCAAAGTCATGTCAGAGATGTCAGGAGCATGCTGTTGTGCCTAGAAGGCCACCTGCCGTTCTGCACCCTACAATCCCTAGCTGGCCGTTTGCACAATGGGGAACTGATGTAGTCGGCCCACTACCGACCTCCTCAGCCGGACATAAGTACATACTGGCAATAACAGATTACTTCTCCCGATGGGCGGAGGCTATAGCATTACGAGAAGTGACTGGTGAGCTGGTTGCCAGATTCATCAAACAGAACATTATCTTCCGGTTTGGGATCCCCAGCCGAATAATATCCGATAATGGAAGTCATTTCAGAAATCAAAAGATCTATCGGCTCGCCGAGAAGTATAAGATCGAGTGGAGGACTTCCACTCCTTACAATCCACAGGCAAATGGATTGGCAGAAGCCTTCAACAAAACGTTATGCGCCTTGTTGGCCAAAGTCGTCAGTTCTAATAAGAAGGACTGGGAAGAAAAGATGTATGAAGCTCTATGGGCATATCGCACTGTCTTCAAGACACCTACAGGGTGCTCGCCATATTCATTGGTATACGGCTCAGAGGCAGTAGTTCCACTGGAGCTGGAAGTCCCGTCACTCAGGGTGGCAATCCAATATGACCTGGCCCGTGGCGAACAAACCAATGCAGAAAGAAGATTACAAGAACTGGCTGAATTGGAAGGGAAGCGCCTCCAAGCTCAGAAGAATATCCAGATGTACCAGGCCCGCATGACCACTGCGTTCAACAAACTCGTAAAAGGACGAGAATTTAAGAAAGGTGACCTCGTCATGGTCAAGAAAAGAGAAGTCATGGCGTCCAACCCAAAAGGAAAGTTAAATCCTAATTGGGAAGGCCCTTATGTGATATATAGGGTCTACGAAGGAGGGGCCTACATGGTTGTTAACCATCGAGGGGAGATTCAATTCTCACCACTCAACGGTAAACACCTAAAGCTGTATCATGCTGCCCAACCAATGTTCCCCGAGTAATCAGGCTAAGAGCTACCCTATTTCCTTGGTCTAGCGGCACTCTGCCCTAACCAAGCTACCCTATTTCCTTGGTCTAGCGGCACTCTGCCCTAACCAAGTCACCCACTTCCTTGGTCTAGCGGCACTCTGCCCTAACCAAGCTACCCTTTTCCTTGGTCTAGCGGCACTCTGCCCTAACCAAGCTACCCTTTCCCTTGGTCTAGCGGCACTCTGCCCTAACCAAGCTACCCTGCTCCCTTGGTCTAGCGGCACTCCGCCCTAACCGAGCTACCCTTTTTCGTGGTCTAGCGGCACTCTGCCCTAACCAAGCTACCCTGCTCCCTTGGTCTAGCGGCACTCCGCCCTAACCGAGCTACCGTTTTTCGTGGTCTAGCGGCACTCTGCCCTAACCAAGCTACCCTGCTCCCTTGGTCTAGCGGCACTCCGCCCTAACCGAGCTACCCTTTTTCGTGGTCTAGCGGCACTCCGCCCTAACCAAGCTACCCTTCTTCCTTGGTCTAGCGGCACTCCACCCTGGCCGAACCATCCCTTATCATGATCTAATGACAGTCCGACTTGTTACCCTCCCAAAAGAGGGGAAGAGAGAATAAAAGAATGAAAATAAATAAAAAAATGGGGTTAAAAAAAAATAGAGATACCCTGCCGGTCTTGTTCAGGTTTTCCGAGCAAGGGCAAAAATGGCTAAGACCCAGCTGTGGTGAAAACCCGAAAGGGCACTGCAGGCAAAATCGGGTACCCCGCCACGTGAAAACCCGGAAGGGCGCGTGGGCAAAAGCAAGAGGGGGCTGGCTCCGGTGAAAACCCGAAAGGGCGCCTGGGCCAGTAATATGGGGACCCTAAAGAAACCTCACCTCCCGTCATGAACTTCTCGTCGATCGGCCGAGACGTTCTCGTCCAATCAACGATCAAACCCGCCCAGTTCATACCCTACGTCTGTCCTGATAAAACCCTCATACCTTGCCAAAATCCCACGATGGTGAAACCTGCTGTTGATTGATTGGCACATTGCCCAATCAGCGATAAAACCTATCCAGTTTAGACCCTACGTCTATCCTGATGAAATCCATGATATCCTTGCATTGGTATAAACCCAATACCGATGATGAAACCCATCTTTAGTCGACAGGGCACCCTGCCCGATCGGTGAAGAAATTTGTTCGGTCTAGACCTTACATCTGTTCCAACTAGAGCTACGAGTCTCGCTATGTCCCACCGTGATGAAATCTGCTGCTGATTAATGGGCACACTCGCCCAAGCAGCAATGAAACCTGTCCGGCTTAGACCTTACGTCTATCCCGATGAAACCCATGAAACCTTTGCATCGATATAAACCCAATACCGATGATGAAACCTCCTGTTGGTCGATTGGCACCCTGCCCGATCAACGACAAAACCAGCCCAGGGTAGACCTTACGTCTGTTCTGATGAAGATTCATAAGATCCTTGCATTGGTATAAACCCAATACCGATGATGAAACCCGTTGCTGATTGATTGGCGCACTGCCCGATCTGTGATGAAACCTACCCAGTCTAGACTTTTCGTCTACTCTGATGAAACCTATAAAAAAATCCTTGCATTGGTATAAACCCAATACCGATGATGAAACCCGTTGCTGATTGATTGGCGCACTGCCCGATCTGTGATGAAACCTACCCAGTCTAGACTTTTCGTCTACTCTGATGAAACCTATAAAAAAAATCCTTGCATTGGTATAAACCCAATACCGATGATGAAACCCGTTGCTGATTGATTGGCGCACTGCCCGATCTGTGATGAAACCTACCCAGTCTAGACTTTTCGTCTACTCTGATGAAACCTATAAAAAAAATCCTTGCATTGGTATAAACCCAATACCGACGATGAAACCCACCTTTGATCAATGGGCACCCTGCCCGATCAACAAAGAAACCCGTCCTATCAAATCTGCATATCCCTTTACGTCCCGCCGTGATAAAACCTACCATTGGTCGATCGGCACCCTGTCCGATCAATGATAAAACCAGCCCAGTGTGGACCTTACGTCTACCCTGATGAAACCTATAAAATCCTTGCGTCGGTATATACTCAATACCGATGATAAGAGCATGCATTAATAAAGCAGCACATCGCCTGATCCGTGCTGAAGTCCCGATTCAGGGAACATATGTGTAAAAAAAAATGGGGTTAAAAATAGAGATACCCCGCCAGACTTGTTCGGACATCCCGGATAAGGGCAAAAATGGCCAAAAACCCAGCTGTGGTGAAAACCCGAAAGAGCACCGCAGGCAAAATCGGGTACCCCGCCACGTGAAAACCCGAAAGGGCGCGTGGGCAAAAGCAAGAGGGGGCTGGCTCCGGTGAAAACCCGAAAGGGCACTTGGGTCAGTAATGTGGTAATTTAAAAGTTCCATGCCAACCGGCACGCTACCTTTACCTCCCCTTCACTAATGAAGCCTTCCGTCGGTCATCTAGCTCTATTCCCCACCGATGATAAAGCTTTCCCGGGATGGACCTTACGTCTACCCTGATGAAACCTGCATACCCACTTTCAAACGTCCCACCGACAATGAAACCCATCACCATCCTGATGAAGCCTGTCCACCTCAGACCTCACGTCTGCCCTGATGAAGCCTACGCATTTCTTGGCAAGCCCCACATGCGATAAAACCTGTTGGGATGGACCTTACGTCTACCCTGATGAAACCTACATGCCCTCTTCAAATGTCCCACCTGCCATAACTTCTACCCAGTCTAGACTTTCCGTCTATTCTGATGAAATCCCTTATGTCACATCCCTGCAAATTGTCTCCCTCATAGCACATGTCGCCAAGAGGGACGTGTGATGATACCAACACAATCCGGTTTAAGCACCTCCTCGGATGCCCGTCACGCAGTGGAGCGAGTTCCCCATCCTTTCTCTGAAAGGGTGGACGCTCTCCTGCTATGTACGAGCCATTCACATGAGGGTTTGCTAAAACCTACTGCCCCACTTCCCGAAGTGATGAAACCACATGATAAGATAAGATGGATACACATGAAGCCAAAAGATCTCTTTTCATTTCATTACGAAGTGAGTACATGAGGGGCCCCGAGGGGACGCTGTGTCACAAACAAAAGATGGGAAGAGAAGAAAGAAAAGAAAAGAAAGTGAAGATAATTCATGGCCGCCGAAAGATATCTTCAAAGGCCAGAAGACCAACATAGGGGGCGGCTCCTAACTCATGAAGGCGCGCTTCCTCCTCCTGAAGCCTCATGGACAGGTCCTGGAAAGACATCACCCGACCCTCCAGTGAAGCCACCTCCTCGGTGGACTGTGGCCGAACAGAAGATAATTGCTGCAGCTCGGCCCGAAGTTCAGTGAGCTCCGCCTCCAAAACGGCTACCCGTTTCTGGATAGCCTCCTCCCGCTGAATAATACTCTGTAGCTCGGCCTGGCGCTCATCAAGTGTCAGCGTTAGCTTTTCCACCTCGGATTTGCATTCCGACCTCTGCAACTTCAACGCCGTCAGCCTGTCAACCATGATTCGTGCTAGGAAGTCTCTCCGATGCACGAATTTCAATAAAAGCAAGACCCGCTGAGCCCATATGTCCAAAGGGCAGCCCATGGCTTGCAGCCCAGCAGTGAGGCGATTGGCGATTTCCTTCAGCTGTAGATATGTCAAGCCAGGCTGAGACTCTACCAGCTGGCGTAACATGTCCAGATGCTGCCAGACAAAGCTGTCAGGAGAAGTAAAGCCGAAAGAAGCAGATGCGACGACTTCGAAAGTCACCTCTCCGTCAATATCTGCCCATAGTCCAATGCCCGCTTGGGAGGACGAAGAAGGCAAATCTGCCGAAAGAGCTAGCCGCTGTCCCTCTGTACCCCCCTGCTGGACTAAAGATTCCTCCTCTGCTGCTGCCTCGGGAGCTACACCTTGAACATCCGCGGGAGGAGAATCAATGAGTAGTGGGGTTATCTCTGCAATGGAAGCTGCACCTTCAGCTGCTCTTTCCGGTGAGGGAGACGGAGGTGCCTTAGACTGTGCAGGCAGGAATTCGGACTCTGTAGCCACTATGGCAGGAATTGTTAACTCGGGCGCAATTGACATCACTGCGGCCGGTATGAAAGCGGAGCTCCTGGCCGGATCTGTTTCGGCTCTAAGATCTGAAACCCTGGCAGGGATGACACTTTCTTCTGCAGCTCCCAAGTCTAATGATGCCAAGTCTGTCGAGGACTGTATCCGCACTGGCACTGGGCGAATGATCTCAGGAGCCCCCGTGCAAGTTAAAGGCAGAAATGGAACAATAGCCCAATCTACAAGGGAAATGTCCATGAAGGATGTGGAGGTGGCCGAGGTAGCAGCGACAATACTCTGAGACCAAAGCAAAGCGACCTTCAGTACTAAATAAAAGAAACAAATGAAGCAGCATACATGAAGAACAACCCACCTTTAAAGCAGGGTCCGCACCCTCGAAAGGGGGTGAAAGAGAAGAAAGCTCCGTGGCCGAAATGGCGAGTGGTGGAGTTATGTCAATCTCAGTATCGAGCTCGGCAAACTCCTCCTGAAATTCTTCCTCAGAGGATAACACCAATAGTTTGGCGGGTCGAAGAGACGGAACACCTTTTGCAAGTGCAGGAGGGGCTTCTGACTTGGAAATATCCTCCCCTTCGCTGCCGCTGAAATCTACTTCCTCCTCATGGGAGGCGGCCTGGGAACTGCCCGAAGATATTTCCACACTAGCTATATGCTGGGCCGGTACCTCTAAAGTATGGCGGGATGTAGATCGAGTGATTATGCGTCTGGCCGGAATAGTACTCTGCTTTGGCCGAATCTTGTGACCCTCCTGTGGTCGAGGCAGCTCTTCTGTCATTATCATGGCCTCGGCTTGCTCCCCGACTGCCACTGCTACAAGAAAAGAAAATTTCTGAGAGGAATAGCAAAGAAAATAACGGAAGTATGAGACAAATGAGAAAAGCACATTTACCCTCCTCCTCGCCAGTCGGGGTGGGAGAAGGCAGTCTTGTGTCCGTCTCCACAGGCGCTTCAACCTGCTCCTGGGCTGTATCAGATAAAAAAAAAAGAAGCTCAGCCTCAAAGAACTCCCTAGGAGATTGGTCAAGATGACAAAGGAAGTTCCAGCTACAAGCTATCACCGTCACCTTCGGCAGATGCCTGTGTGGTCTCCCTCTGAAATGCGAATGCGTCAAATGAAGGGATATCCGGAAGAGGGGTTCCAGCTTCCTTCGCAGTCGAAGCCGATTTCCGGGTCCGAGCAACCTTGGCCTTCTTGGCCTTGGCGACTGCAACCTTCACCACAGAAGGCTTCCTCTTCTTACCAGGAGGCAGGGGAGTGGTCGTAGGTGCTGCTTCAGGAATTTCAAAGTGGGCAGGTTTCTCAGCATGAGCAATTATCTTCCTGTAAAGCCCCTGCCGCTTTATGTCCGGTCTATCTGTGCGAGACACGAGAAAGACAGTCATAGTCAACATATGCAAAACATGACAATAAGAAGAAAGAAGCCATGATCAAACAAACAAGAAGCACACCTGCTGGGCCGTCATAAAATGTGGAAAGCGGCCAATACATATAAGCTACCTCCTTTGATCGGGAGGCGGCCTCCTTCACGAGCCAGCATACATCGCCAATAGTTTGACACTTCTCCGTCAGGGCGGCCAAGTCCTTATGGCCATGGAAATCAAGACAATGAAATAGGCCGAGGTAATCTATGCACCAGGCGTCAACATAATGGAAAGAAACAAAAAGCTGCTTATTCAGAATGACAGCTATCGGGCTCTCCACTGTCAGCCCGTGGACATTTAACAGTATAAAAAGCCAGGAGGTGTGCTGATAATATGACTGAGTACGGTCCTCCCTCCGCACAAAGGTCCTATAAGGATGAAACCTGTCTGCCGGACCCCTCCAAGAAGTAGCCTTCGAGAGTGGTTCCTCCGAGGGAAATGGATACTGCACCTCCAAATGAGTATCCCCTATCTGACCCAGCTGTCTCAAGTCTCTGGTGAAAGTATCCACATCAATTTCAGAAAAGACAGGAGTGGGTAGTTCCGCACCCGCCTCCTTCAAAGACCGGCGGGCAGCGATATAAGCTTCTGCCTCCCTCTGGTGCTGGGAATAAAGCCTCCTCAGATGAAGCTCGTCAATATCAAATACAGGCCCTAACTGCCGCTTCAAAAAGGAGCGCTCGGCCACATCCCAAAAAGCACCTCTGCCATCTTTATAAAAATTGGTGCGTATGTTCCACCACTTAATATAGTCTGATGAGACCCGAGGGAGACGATTGGAGACAGTCGGGACCCTGAAAGTTGTGTCTTCCCGACGATGAAAGAAATCCCACCATACCCGACCGTCGCCGGCAATACTAGACCCATGCTTGGCCCGGTTCTCCAGAGGAAATTGAGCAGCCGATGGAGGGATATGCTGGTCGTAACCAAAATTTCTGCCAAAGCGGAAAGGATAATAGGGCTCCAAAATGAGCAGGCCCCCCTTTCTGAAAACTAATACACTAGGCCGTATGGCCATGGCCCACCTCACCAATTCTGGTTCTAAAAGAGGCCGGGTGGCGGCGACTCCCGAAACAGGATGGACATAAGCCTCCACCTCCTCCATTTTGCACTCCCTCTGAGGGTCCACCAAGGGAGCTGAACCTGCTGCCAAGCTCCAAAAGTGAATGCTGCCGGGTGCGTCTACAGGCACTCTTATTAATCTACCCCTCATCTTGAACAACTGTTCCGAGAAAGGACCTGGTTCGGCGCTGGCAAACTCAATCATACGAGGGAGTAGTGTGTCTGACTGCAAAGTCCTCGGGGCCAGCTCAGGGAAAATGCTGCAAACCCAGGCATTAAAGAAATGAAAGGGACCCACGGTCCTCGAAGAGCGGGGAGTCCGATGTCTATGCAAGTCCCCCAAGGATTTGTAAATTAAACACAGAGCCACTGGGCACAAAGACAATCGCATCCCCCAAGCCATCTGGCATGCCGGATATATAGCCTCTGGTCTAATAATCGTCTCGTCCCCTTGAGGGAGAGCGAAAGTGCATAGCCAGAAAGTCAAATAGGCTGCACAATGGGTGATGGGATCAACCCCTGCTGGGTTCGGGCCATCCGCGTCTGTCCGGCGCAATGAAGCTGGCAGTGCTGACTTGTAACGGGGGGCCCTGACCTGTTTACCGGAAGTCAGCCCTACGGAAGGAAAGTCTGCGTACCTCAAGGGACCCCCGAAGAAATATTGTATCCACTGCCCCACACGGACTCTCAGTCGGCTGCTCTTTTCCCTGGCTTGATAGCCTTTGGAGGACCCCCTACTGTAGGCCAAACAGATGGACCGGTAAGCTTTCATCAGATATCGATATGCATAGCCGAAGGAATAGCGGCCCTCTCCATTAGAGGCGTCCTTGATGGAATCGTCCAGGCAGACCTCCTCATATGGCTCTCCGTCCATGGGTAGGCCAGAAAGCTGCGATAAACTCCAGAGGTCGAGGGATGTCTCGCCTTCCGCCGTATAGAATGTATTGAACTGCGGGCAGAACACTTCAAGCATGCCGCAACATAATCCCCGAGAGACGGGATAGCGGAACCTGGAGGCAAACACACTGTGGTATACCCCAGCTCTAACCAGTAGAGGGGCATATTCCTTCAAAACATATTCTGTGAATTCCACTGCTCCAACCCTAAAAAGATGGGCATCTGTCAATTTGGCATCTCCGAACCAGCCGGCAGCCAGCTGATATTTAAACTGAACGGCCAGGCAGTTAAGAACAAATGGCTCGTCTCTATAACCCCACTTCGCAGGCGCCAAAAAGAGCCCGAACGAAGTCTTCTCTCGGTGGACACGGCCAGTTGTATGGTCCCACCTTGCAGGGGTGAATTCTGGGGCCCGGGTCAGCATCTTCTTCTCGGGTTCTAAATCAGAAATGCCCAGCACAGCATTCCAGTCCCTCTGTTCACCTGGGAGATATATGGCTCGGGCTCGATAGACAGAGCCCTTCATGCTGTCTCTATCGGCAAGTATTGCCGCTTCCACGGAACGGGCAATAATAACATCCCGCATTCCGCGTATGGTGAAAGTCCGAACAAACGGCAGCAAATGACGATCCTTCGGCAAGTCCGGGCGATAGTCAGCAGCTCTCCTGAATTCAGTACCTTCCAGGGAAGAATAAACTTCAGCGGTCGATACAGTGTCAGTTTCAGAATCGGAAGATTCGTCGACACTAGCAATCTGGTCGTAGCCAAAGCTCAGGCTGTATACATTCAACCAGTTGACTTTGGCCCGAGATATGTCCGGCTGAGCCGATGAACTTGTTCCAACGGCTCCGGAAGATGCAGCAGCAGAACTGGAAGCCATGTCAGCACCTGCAGTCAGAAAAAGACAAGAAAAGAAGCATCAGAAAGATGAACGGGCATGAAACAATAAGACAAACAAATTCTCAAAATTTCGGCAGCATCTCCTCTTGTCCGAGGTATGCCCAAAAAAAGAATAGGGAGTCACCCACCAAGAGGGAGTGATCCCGAGCATAAAATGGGACTCAATCCCATATATATAGCGGACCTACCCCAAAAAAATCGGCAAAAAGGGGGGGGGAAATGACGCTCTCGGGGGGGAAAGCTCGCAGCTCACCGCCACCGCCGAGATGAAGAGAGAGAAGAGGAGGTAAGAAATGAGGGTAAAAGGCCCTCTCGCCGGGTTAAAAGGAAGAGGAGGAGGGGCTTCTCGGCGCGAAGAAATGCGCGCCGGGACCACCCCCCTTCACCAAAGAAAAAGGCGCGCCGAGAGCGGCCTCCGCCGAGAGCCCCCTTCGCCAAAGAAAAAGCGCGCCGAGAGCGGCACGCGCCGAGAAGCAGTCGCCGAAAAGCCCTCGCCCCGGAAAGCCTGGCGAGCGTGAGCGCGCCGAGAAGCCACCGCCGAGACGGCCGCGCCGACAACGGTCACGCCGAGAGCGCCATGCCGAGAAGTCCAAGGCAAGGCCCAAAATCTCCAAACGGCGACAATGAAGTCAGGAAATGCAGAGATGAAAACATGAAAATGAAAGATGAATATGCAGAAGGTTACTACAGCAACGTGATCAAGCTGAAGGACAATGTCAAGGATGAAACTGAGTAATATACCCTCGAATCATGAAGGTCACCCGCAGGCCCCGTGCCGCTTATTCTGCGCTTACGCCGCCCGCAGGTGGGGGGCATTTGTTGACACCTGGAAAATGAACAAGGGTGGAAACACAATTGAAAAGAGGGTCTGACCAACAGTGAAAGATCAATGATGAAGCCCGTCCACCATTCACCCGGCTAAAGCCTTTGTCGGCCAAAGCTGATGCCCGGTGCCGATGTCATTCAGACGGCAGCACCGATGAAGCCGCAGTCACTCGACTGATAAGACCTCCCTGATGAGAAGTCGGAGCAGATGGAGATTACGAAGGCTTTTGGCAAAGACAGGACAAATGAAGAATCCTCTACACAGATTACACACCCGGCCGAAGTCTGTCAGACTGAAGCTGATGTCCGGTCTTGTCACCGTTCGGATGACGATGCCGATGAAACATACCCGGTTTTGTCGTCATTCAGACGACAATACTGATTAAAACCCCAGTTTGTTCACTGATGGAACCTCGAGATGATCTCAACAAAGCTGTGTCACTACTAAAGTGGCCTCTTTCGGTTCTGATAAGAGTCAATACAAAATGACTAAGGGAAGCCAAGGCAATTATGTGGCCTAAAAAAAAAAGGCACTAAATGGGCCGGCTGATTGGGCTTCTGACCATGGCGCCGGGAGCTTCCACGAAGGGCCGCTGGACGCGCCAGGAGCTGTGGCTAAGAAGACGGTCGCGCCGACTGCTCTCCACCGAGAACACACGAGAATGAGACCTATATAAACCCCCCCCCCCTTTGAAAGAAAAGGGGATCGAGCGGAGGATCGGAAGCGAGACCATCAATCAAAAAAAAAAGAAGAAGAAGCCAGAGGGAGAGAGAGAGCCTCCTCCGCTGAAAAAGAAAGAGAGAAGAGACCGATTCCCCAGGGAAGAAGCTCCAGGTGGGCATCCGGGGAGGGAGAGGAGTCAATGCTCCGCCCTCCCCCATGGTTTTATTTTTTTATTCATGTAATCCTGCCGAGTTTATCTCGATTTTGATTTTGGATGTAACCGGGATATCCTGATGTCTATTCATCTCCTTCTCCCTCATTCCCTCCGTGCGATTGATGTGAGTTCTGGGGTGATCTGATGATATGAAATGCTCTAATGGCCCGTTTGGGCGTTGGGTGATTGAAACATCTGCCAGCTATCTCTCCGTATGTTGCTATGTCTTTCCTTTACATGTTTTCGTTGTTTTAGCTCGACTGAAGCGCGCCTGATTCTCTAATGGGTCTTCGGATTCAATCGTCTTCAGCAGAATAAGTGTGGCTCTAGTTATACCGATGCCCATGGCCGTTCGGTGTCGCTTGCGGGGAGCCTCCCAGGCTTGCCCCAGGGCCAGAGACAGATTATCTCTTGGCTTCTGGGGCAGTCTGCTATCGATATTGGCAATGCTTTCAATGGCCGCTGCTAGTGATTTTCTATAGTTCTAGATGTTATGGTTTTTGCCTATTGGCACTGTCAAAATCATCCCTGGGTCCAGAGACAGCCATCTCTTGGCTCTCAGGATGATGAAAGACGACATCAAGCTGTCCCCGGACTCTACACGGCAGTGGTGACACGGGTTCTCTGTACCCTGATTTTTCCCTCCCAGTTTCCTCTCTGATCTTGGACTTTCTTTGAAACCTAAGCCAAATCCAGTTGAAACCCGAGGAATTGATTCATTTTGACCTCACTGGGCCTATTTACCTCGGCCTGAATCGTCAAGAAACCCCTGAATCCCTAACAGATCTAAGAACAGGGTACCGTAAAGCCCTGTTCTGATCCCGGCGTCCTCATAGCTCTCGGCCCCGCGTACAGTAAATCAGGTGAATAGCTCTCGGCGCCATCCTTCAGGCGCCGAGAACTGTTCTAACATGGCCGCGCCGGGAGCCCTGCACTCTGACCGTGGCGCCGGGAGTCCTACTCCCTGGTCTCCTCCTCGCTGCGCCGGGGGTCCCCCCTCCCTTGGCCATCCCGCCGGGAACCTCCCACTCTGGGCAGTTCCTCTTCACACCGGGAACTCCTGGCCTTTGCTTCAACGCGTCGGAAACCTGCCTCTTTGTTCATGCGCCGGGAGCCTAACCCACCGGCATTCTTCTGGTGCCTTGAGCCATAATGTGCACCTCAGGGACGACAATTAATGGGGATAACCCTCCCCTTTTCTACGAGATTTTCCGGACTCGATCGGCTTTTATAACCTTCCGAGGCAATGGAGCTCCGCCACTGCGTAAGCTTCGTTGACCTCTAGAGGGATATCGGAACAGTGCTGCAGGCATGTGCATGATCAAGGGTCCAATACCCCTCTATTTGGCTTTCACCCCAGCGCTCCGTGGGTGATCGTCTATCATTCCCTGGCAAATGCTGAGTCCGGGGGAGATGCTGTCAAAATTCTCCCAGGACCACGAAGCCTACATTAAACTGCCCCTGGGATTCTGCATGACACTGGTGACAGGGTTTCCCTATGCCTGGGCCTTCCCAAAGTCCTCCCAGATCCTGATGTTCCTATGAAGCCCAAGCCTAATCTAATTCAATTTTGATGCCCTGACCAATTTTTAACCCCAAAGAAACCCCTGCCCTTGGCCTGAATCAATTAAAAACCTAAAACAGAGTATCGTAAGCTCTGTTCTGTTCCCGGCGCCAAAATACCTCTCGGATCAACCTACAGTAAACGCGATGAATAGTTCTCGGCGCCATCCTTCGGGCGCCGAGACCTAATTTTGGCTTCCTGGCCGTCGCGCCGGGAGCCCTGCACTCTGGCCGTCGCGCCGGGAGCCCCGCATGCTGGCCGCGCCGGGAGGTTTCCTCTCCTTCGGCTGAGCGCGCCGGGAGCCACCCCCCTTTGCAGCCGCGTCGCGCCGGGAGCCTTCCTCAGCCCCGTCGCGCCGAGACCCTCTTCTAGCATCTCTTCCTCGCGCCGGGAAGCCTGCGCCGAAGGCCCTCTCCCCTTTGGCTCCTCTTCGTCGCGCCGGGAACCCAAGCCCTCTCGTCATGGCGCCGGGAACCCCCAGCCTTCTTGTTTTGATGCCGGAAGCCCTGGCCCTCCCATTTTCGGGTCGTGCCGAGAGTCTGTGTCCATTCAGAGCGTGCCGAGAGCCCGATCTACCACCCAATGAATTCCAACATCCGAAGTGAACCCACGTAAGGGATATCTGTGGATCACCCGATATGTCCCGGGGATAAAATTGAAGGGGAGTCATAACCCCTATGTTCCACCTAACCGCGACGGATTTACAAATAACCCTTTTGCTCGGGGGGTCTTGCCACTGCATGAATCCCGCTAGCCCTTTCAAAGGGAAAATCACACATTGCCCCCCCCCTAGCCCGTATGTACACGGGTTGGGAGGTTCGGCTTCCCTAGCTCTCGACACTCATCCCGATACTCCGCGGGTGATAGCCTCTTTCCCCCTGGGCATAACCCAGATTAAGAGGAAAGGCCGTCGAAATACTAATCGAAGCTTTAAACCTATATCATGGCCATGGCTTTGCCTTCCCGTGATGAATATCTTCTATCTCCTTGTTTCCACCAAGTATAACTGTTTGGACCGCCAACCACATGATCTAGTCGGTTTCTGTGATTGATGTTATTATCTTACCTGTCTCTCTGGCCCTGGTATGAAGTTTAAAGTCAAGCGTGTGAATATCTGTTTGCCTCCCAAGGCCTCCTACTTTAGCGTTTAATCAAGGGTTGTCCTTCCTTGGAAGGACGTAATTAACGTCATAACGTTCATGGTATGACGGGCTTCTGGTCCAGACACGATCACTCATAATCGACTGACCAAGTCAGATCGAGCGCACAATGAAATCGTCACACATGTGACTGGCACGCCAATAAATCAATGAATAAACAATAAATAAAAAAATAAATAAACATAAGATTACGCGTCCACACCGGCCCTTATGATATGCAAAGAGTATATCATGAGAATTCTTAATGGGATGATGATATCATGCCATTTGTTGATGTTCTTGTGGACCTCAATTCTATAATAAGAATGCGGGTATCTTGCCTTTAATATACTGTTCATGTGGACCTCAATTGTCATGGTACCCGAGTTAAGGGAACCTAATTCCACCTAGTTTCATCGTTCATCGTGATTGTACCGTTGTTATCGCCTATCTATGTCCAATGTCGTATTTTTAGACTCCATTCTCTCAAAGTTATCCTACGTGTCTACAAGCTTAAATTGTTGAAATTCCATATTGGCTATATATATATATACAAGAGTGGATGTCAAAAATACATGATAAATGCCTGCGTATATAGGGCCCGATCTGGTCCTGGGAGGAGCACCCGAAAGTACTTGTGCCCATGAGAGTTGAATGATAAGGTATTTGGCATTATATCGAGTGCATGACTAGCTTGATTGGACATTCCACACAAATCTTGTACTTGACTCGTACTTGACATGACATGAATTGCGTGACCCGAGAAAGGGTAATTACTTGCTTGCTTAATACATGATAGCCAAAGTTCTTGACATGACTTGTTAAAAAGTACTTGCTTGAATATCTTGTTATCTTTTCTTGAAAGCTCATGACTAGTTCATCTTGCTGTCTTATTGATAAATTCTTTCTCTATCTTGTCGTTTTATGCGAGCATGCATAGCTATAGTACATACATGAAAGATGTAATTATTTAAACCCCTTGCTAGCGCTTGAGATATAATTTCCTACTGAGCGTTCGCTCACTCCGTGTTTGTCCCTTACTTTTCAGGTAAGTCCGACGAAGAAGGTCAATCTGATGGGGAAAGTCAAGAGTGAAAGAGCTAGAGCTATTCCAAGTGTCATCTAGTCTTTTTCCTATTTTCTTGAGTCAACTATGTACTTTTCCTTTTTAATTGAATAGAGTATTGGATTTGTAATAGTCTATCCATTATGAAATAAAGGATTGGGTTATCTTTACTTTTGCGCATCTCTGTTTTGGTGTCGAATACACTACTACTCTGATTGACATGATTGTTATAAACTCATCACGCATCTCCGGGTATCTTCCGCTCTCGGGGCGTGATAGTTTTTGTGGTATCAGAGCCTAGGGTATTCAATTCCTAGGAAAACCCAAGTCCAAGGATAAGTTTTAACCTTCAACCAGTGAGATTGGGTAGAACCAAGGGTTAAAGTTAACATAGTATATGAGTCTTTAAATACAAGCACATATTAATCTAGTTATTGTAATTGTAGGATAATGGCTGCCGAACGTGCTCAATGGCGCAACATGCAGCGTACCCTTCAAGGCATGACTCAAGTGCTGCAACAAGTAGCACAAGGAGGTGGACAACGAGCAGGAAGTCTCCACCAAACTTTCAAGAACATGAACCCACCCAAGTTCACGGGTTCTACTGATCCAGATGACGCTGAACACTGGATTAGGGAGATAGAACGTATATTCCGTGTTATGTAATGCACGGATCAGGATAAAGTTTTATTAGCTACTTTTCAGTTAGAAAGGGATGCTAGATGCTGGTGGGAATCAATAGAGGCTACTATAAATCAAGATCAGGTTTCGTGGGAGGAATTCGTTGAACACTTCAATGCAAAATATTTCTCGGACCGAGTTCAGGAAAAGAAGGCTGCAGAATTTGCTGCATTAAAGCAACGATCTTTGTCAGTGGCCGAGTATGAGGCCCAATTCTCTAGATTGTCTCGGTATGCCAAGTATCTAGTTAGCACCGAGAAAATGAAAGCTAGGTGGTTTCTTAATGGGCTCAGGCCCCAAGCTATTACTCAACTGGCGCCGATGGACATTCAAGTCTACTCGGAGATAGTACGCCGAGCTCAACTATTAGAAGATGCCACGGAACTGTCTGATAGGATTCGTGGTAAGGATAAGAAGGAACAAGTTACAGGTTCGGGTTCCTTTAAACCCAACTTCAAGAAGAGGCCTAGCAATGGAGGTATTCCCTCGCAAGAGCAAAAGTTCAAGAAGACCAAGCCCTTCTCTATCACCACTACCTCTCCAAATACAGTGTGCAAACATTGTGATAAAGCGGGTCATAGAGCAGAAGAATGCTGGAGGAAAATAGGAGCATGTCTCCGTTGTGGGAGTCGTGAGCATCGGATTCCCGATTGCCCACTACTAAATAATCAAGCCGATGACGGAAAACGCCCAGTAACCAAGAATGCTCGTCTTCATGCAATCAAGGAGACCGAGCAAGTAGAAGAAGGCGGCTTAGTGGAAGGTACATTGAAAGTTTGTTCCAAAAATGCATATGTCTTAATTGATACTGGTGCATCGCATTCTATTATTTCTAAGAAGTTTGCTGACCCATTACCCCTAGAACCGGAATGGATAAAGTTAGTTTTGTCTACTCCTCTAGATGATGAGACTGATATTACACATCATTACCAAAACTGCGAAGTATTGGTTCAGGGTAGAAATCTCCCTATTGATCTCATATGTTTAGATCTGAAAGAGTATGATGTTATACAAGGGGCAGATTGGTTATCCAAGTATCAGGCAACGGTTGATTGCCGCAATAGTAAGGTTACATTCAAGGAATTTCCAGAACTAATCTTGACTAGCCCCAAGGGTCGGAGCAGATCCCCTCTTATTTCAGCTCTCTGAGCTAGCAAGCTCATCAGGAAAGGATGTAGATCTTTCCTTGCCTTTGTCACAGTTAAAGAAGCTAAGGAAGCTAAGCTAGAAGACATTCCAGTGGTACAAGAATTTCCGGACGTATTTCCGGAAGATTTGCCGGGATTACCCCCGCAAAGAGAAGTGGCCTTCACCATTGACTTAGTCCCTGGTGCTGGTCCGATTTCAAAGGCACCTTACAGGATGTCACCTGCTGAACTCAAGGAGTTAAAGGAGCAATTGATGGAACTCATTAAGAAAGGATTCATTAGACCAAGTACTTCCCCGTGGGGAGCGCCTGTATTATTTGTAAAGAAGAAAGACGGATCCATGAGGTTATGCGTCGACTATCGACAATTGAATCATCTCACTATCAAGAACAAGTATCCACTGCCGAGAATCGATGAATTGTTTGATCAAATATCAGGATCCAAGTACTTTTCCAAGATTGATCTCAGGTCGGGATATCATCAATTAAGAATCAAGGATGATGACATTCATAAGACTGCATTCAGAAGTAGGTATGGCCATTATGAATTTGTTGTTATGCCTTTCGGACTAACGAATGCCCCCGCTGCCTTTATGCAGTTAATGAATAGTATATTCAGGCCTTATTTAGATCAATTCGTGGTGGTCTTTATTGATGATATATTGATTTATTCCAAGACCAAGGAAGAGTATGAGGAACATTTGAGGATTACATTACAAATATTAAGGACAAACCAATTATATGTAAAACTTAGCAAGTGTGAATTCTGGCTTGAAGAAGTGACTTTTCTCGGACATGTTATATCAAAGGATGGCTTGTCTATAGACCCATCAAAGGTTGAAGCTATAAGGAACTGGGAAAGACCGACCAATGCTAGCGAGATCCGAAGTTTCTTAGGTCTTGCCGGCTATTACAGGCGATTCATCAAGGATTTCTCTAAAATCGCCGTGCCACTTACGAGGTTAACTCGCAAGGAGATCCGTTATGAATGGGATGAGGAATGTGAAAGAAGCTTCCAAACTCTCAAGGATCATCTTACTACAGCTCCTATCTTAGCATTGCCAATTGAAGGAGAAAAGTTCGAGGTATACACTGATGCTTCTGGCATTGGCCTCGGATGTGTCCTAATGCAACAAGGGAATGTCATAGCATACTCTTCTCGTCAACTAAAGAAACATGAAGAGAACTACCCCGTCCATGACTTAGAATTGGCCGCGGTAGTATTTGCACTGAAGATATAGAGACATTATCTTTATGGAGTACAGTTTATTATATACTCCGATCACAAGAGTCTCAAGTATCTCTTCTCACAGAAGGAGTTAAATATGAGGCAAAGACGATGGCTGGAATATCTCAAGGACTTCGACTTCAATATACAATATCATCCCGGAAAGGGTAATCATGTAGCAGATGCCCTTAGTCGAAAGCCGAGAGCACTGTTAGCCAATTGTCTGATTCAAGAATGGAAATTGCTGGAACAATTCTCTGAACTCAATATAAGCATGGACACGGACCCTAGATGTGTCACATTATCTCATGTAAGCATACAGTCAGATTTATTGTCTGAAATACAAGCACTTCAGAATGATGATCCTACATTAGTAGAAATCAAGGGTAGATTAGAAGGACAATCGGATTTCCAATTAGCTTCTGATGGAAGATTAATGTTCAAGAATAGAACTTGTATACCGGACTGCCCAGAATTGAAGAAGAAGGTCTTAGATGAAGCTCATAGGTCAAGGTATATGATTCATCCTGGATCTACCAAGATGTTCCAAGATGTGAAAAGAAATTTTTGGTGGCCCAACATGAAAAGGGAAATAGCAGACTATGTATCACGTTGTCTCACATGCCAACAAGTCAAGGCGGAACACCAAAAGCCTGCTGGAAAGCTACATCCTCTAGATATCCCTAAATGGAAGTGGGAGGATATTGGTATGGATTTCATCATGGGTTTATCTAAATCAAAAAGAGGACATGATGGAATATGGGTTATCATTGACCGATTGACTAAATCAACGCATTTCTTGCCAATCAAGAGTCGATGGTCAGTTGATGTCTTAGCTGCACTATACATCAAGGAAATAGTCAGATTACATGGTATTCCTGTTTCAATCGTGTCTGACAGAGATCCCCGTTTTACTTCTCATTTTTGGAAAGGACTACAACATTCGTTGGGAACGAGACTTAACTTTAGCACAGCCTTTCATCCTCAAACGGATGGTCAGACCGAGAGAACCAATCAAGTAGTCGAAGATATGTTAAGAGCATGCATTACTGATTTTGATGGAAACTGGCATGATCACTTGCCTCTGGTTGAATTTGCATACAATAATAGCTACCAGGCAAGTATACAACTGGCACCTTTTGAAGCCTTATACGGAAGGAGTTGTCGATCACCCTTATGCTGGGACGAAGTTGGAGAGAAACAACTGTTAGGTCCAGAAATGGTAAGGGACACTACCGAGAAGATACAATTGATCAAAGAAAGACTGCAAGTTGCTCAGTCTAGACAAAAGGCTTATGCTGACACAAGAAGAAGAGATCTTGAATTCTAAGTTGGAGATCATGTATTTCTCAAGATATCGCCTGGACGTGGAATACGAAGATTTGGTGTTAAGGGCAAGCTTACACCAAGATTTATCGGACCTTTTGAGATACTCGAAAGAGTTGGCGAGGTTGCTTATCGCATCGCATTGCCTCCTCAATTGTCTGAGATACATAATGTGTTCCACATATCCATGTTGAAGAAGTATGTACATGATCCATCACATATTATCGAACATGGAGACCTAGTAATCCAGAAGGATCTCACATATGAGCAGCAGCCTATGAAGATCTTAGATCGAGAAGTACGTACCCTAAGGAATAAGGTTATTCCCATGCTAAAAGTACAATGGAATAAGAATTCAGAACATGAAGCTACATGGGAGACCGAGGAATCTATGAGGAAACGATTTCCAGATTTATTTTAGAAGGTACATACTCTACACTCTCCAAATGTAAATATATGATATGGAATTTGGGGACCAAATTCTTTTTAAGTGGGGGAGGGTGTAGCAACCCTGATAAAATAAAAAGGAATAAATAAATCAAAATAGATTAAAAGATTTAATAAAATAAACGAAAGATCTTGGAAGAAAAATAATTAAACCCTGATGAAAATAACGCCTCAGATATAGGCGCTACTTTACAATAAAACGCCCTTACCTAAGGCGTGTTTTGAGAAAGGACGCCCACACGTCAAGGCGTCAAATTTCAAACGACCAAAATAAATAAAAAGGGCAAGTTAGCGTAACGTCCTTTGAGTGGACGCGTTTCAACTAGTAACGACGCTTGACAAGGCGTCAATTTAAATTCGACGCCCTGACCTAGGTCGCTAATTCAGTTTGAGTTTCGTTCGACCCAGGAGTCTATCCAGGGTAAGTTGATAACTATGAGAAAGAGTTCGAATGTAGTAATAACTCTAATATGGAAGTATTACTTCCCATCAAACACTAACTCTATTAGGATTCTAGAAATCCTATAAATAACCTACTGCTTGAACCGAGAATGCTATTTGGCGTTCGGACTCTTCTAAGGTACGTAAAGAACAACATGTTCTTTTTCTTTACTCTGTCTATCGAATTTGTGAAGAATACTGATGATTCTTCATCTACTTCTGACTACATGTTGAAAGCTTCTGTCTTCCGAAGAACAAGTAAGTTCTTTCCCCTTGCTTTCGGTTACGTATAAGAAGATTTTAATATCTTCTTCTTCGTTTCTTCTGTCTCTACAGGTTGTCTGTAGAAGTAAAACCGATCGATTGAAGAATTGAGGGTTCTTCATCTACATCCTCTTAATTACCCTTGCTGCTGCTATTAGGATCGAAAGCTTCAAAAAGACTCTGTTTATAAAACAGAGTATCGTTCAGAACCTACATCTGTTCATCTGTCAGTTTATCATCATCAAGGTAAGTTTTCTCAAGCAACGTAGCCCAAACAAGTTAAATTCATAGTAACACATCATGCATGTCATGTATATAAGTTTCCTGATAGTTTCTACACGTTTCTGTAATATTTTTGCAAGAGACGCCCGTGTCCAGGGCGCTACTTTAAAGAAACGACCTGCACCAGGTCGTCAATTACAGATTTGACGCCCTGCCCTGTAGGCGTTAATCTCATGAAAATCACATGTAATTAATAATTGATCCACGTTTAAAAATTCAATAGATATGAAATATCCAATCTAATATATATTGCATGACTCGACCTGTGAATCCCTGCTAATTTTCTGTCAAGATCATGTCTCTTGTCTCTTGGAATTTTATTTCCTGAAATATTATAAAATGCTTGAATTCACGACCCTATATCGGTCGTCTCTCACTTGCCTAACGCCCCTGTGCAGGACGTGAATTGAAAAGTAACACCCCTGTCCAGGGTGTGTTTTGAGAAAATTCTGAAAATATATATATTCTGTAAAAATAGAAGGAAGGAATGGATGACCACTGGTTGCGTCGTCAAATTGTAAATAAACGCCCTTCACCAAGGCGCGTTTTTGGTAAAATACTAAAATTTTGAAATTTTGCAAAAAAAGTAAAATAGATAAACGCCCTGACGGAAGGCGTTAATTACTTGAGTAGTGACTTTACTTAAGTCGTTATTTTCCTGTAAAAATTTTTTTGCCTGTTTCTGACAACCGATGGTTTCAGTATATCCATATATATATATATATATATGTATATCGGCACTATATCTCCACTCCGTGAGTATAGTCCCACGTTTCATGATGTTTTATCGATCACCCTCAATTCTCATTGACATACAAGCTCTCCATTGGACATTCCGTTCCTTTGGACTAGCGAGTTAGTCATAGAGACCTCCGTAAGACTCCTCGAGCCTTGGATTCCCTCAAGGCCGACTGAGCTGGTTGTACCCTAAAAACCCATTACACTATTGAATGCCATGTCACTCTAAAGAAACATGGTATACCGGCCCTTATGATATGCAAAGAGTATATCATGAGAATTCTTAATGGGATGATGATATCATGCCATTTGTTGATGTTCTTGTGGACCTCAATTCTATAATAAGAATGAGGGTATCTTGCCTTTGATATACTGTTCATGTGGACCTCAATTGTCATGGTACCCGAGTTAAGGGAACCTAATTCCACCTAGTTTCATCGTTCATCGTGATTGTACCGTTGTTATCGCCTATCTATGTCCAATGTCGTATTTTTGGACTCCATTCTCTCAAAGTTATCCTACGTGTCTACAAGCTTAAATTGTTGAAATTCCATATTGGCTATATATATATATACAAGAGTGGATGTCAAAAATACATGATAAATGCCTGCGCATATAGGGCCCGATCTGGTCCTGGGAGGAGCACCCGAAAGTACTTGTGCCCATGGGAGTTGAATGATAAGGTATCTGGCATTATACCGAGTGCATGACTAGCTTGATTGGACATTCCACACAAATCTTGTACTTGACTCGTACTTGACATGACATGAATTGCGTGACCCGAGAAAGGGTAATTACTTGCTTGCTTAATACATGATAGCCAAAGTTCTTGACATGACTTGTTAAAAAGTACTTGCTTGAATATCTTGTTATCTTTTCTTGAAAGCTCATGACTAGTTCATCTTGCTATCTTATTGATAAATTCTTTCTCTATCTTGTCGTTTTATGCGAGCATGCATAGCTATAGTACATACATGAAAGATGTAATTATTTAAACCCCTTGCTAGCGCTTGAGATATAATTTCCTATTGAGCGTTCGCTCACTCCGTGTTTGTCCCTTACTTTTCAGGTAAGTCTGACGAAGAAGGTCAATCTGATGGAGAAAGTCAAGAGTGAAAGAGCTAGAGCTATTCCAAGTGTCATCTAGTCTTTTTCCTATTTTCTTGAGTCAACTATGTACTTTTCCTTTTTAATTGAATAGAGTATTGGATTTGTAATAGTCTATCCATTATGAAATAAAGGATTGGGTTATCTTTACTTTTGTGCATCTCTATTTTGGTGTCGAATACACTACTACTCTGATTGACATGATTGTTATAAACTCGTCACGCATCTCCGGGTATCTTCCGCTCTCGGGGCGTGACATGCACATTGCTCTCCATGTCTATACATTGCTTCTTCATGCATTGCATGAAGTCTGCACATTGTGTGATGCATGCTCACCAAGTCCATACACTAGCTAGTCTGCACAAGTCTGCAAGTCTATACATAGGCTGCTGCATGCTCATGGAGTCTGCACATTTGATAGTGGCAAGTATGTACATCGCCCAGTGTCATGCATTCAAAGTCCACACATGCACACACATAGTTTGTGCACTAGGCATTGTCCAAGTCCACACATCTGTTGACGGCAAGTCTATGCATTCATCTTCAATGTACACACTTTGCTTGATGCATTCTACGTTACACATTAGCATGTCTGTACAACGTCTGCATAGTGAATATGAAGTCTGTACAATGGTCGACAGCATGTTAGTGCATTCAGTTTTGTTGTGCATACTTCACCTTGTGCACACTACACTACACTTCAGTAATGTCTGCACAATGATGCACGTTGTGTCTGCATATTCATTTGGCATGTCTGTACATCCATTTGTAATGTTCATAGTCTTGCATACGTAAAGTCTGTACATGCTTCAGTGTTGCATTCACTAAGCCTGTACACACCTCAGCCTTGCATATGTGAAGTCTACACATGCCATAGTACTGCATATATGAAGTCTATACATGCTCTAGCGTTGCATATATAAAGTCTGTACATGACATGGTTTCGCATTCTAAGTCTATACATCCGTTGTGTCTTGTGCATGCATCATTCAAAGTCTGTACAGCCTGTGTTCACAACACAAAGTCTGTACATCGTTCTGCTTGCACAAACGCCAAGTATATACATTGGCTTTTGCTTGCACGAGATGAAGTCTTCACATTGCAGCTTATGGGTCATTCGTCTAAGTATGTACAGCCTGTTCCTCATACAAGTCTGTACATGCATTAACTGTGAGCATGGCATAGTCTGTACATTGTCTTTGCTTCACACATGACTAAGCCTATACATTGTGCATTGTTCAAAGCAGAGTCTGCACACTCATTGTCAGCAAGTCTGTACATTGATGTAGCACGCATGCAGAGTCTATACACTCATAACCTTAGCCATTGCATTCTGTGCTTCAAGCCATACTAAGTCTATATAGTATGTGTGGTTCATGCATTTGTGCATCGTTCACTCTAAGTCTATGCTTTGTCTTCGCTTTGCAAAGTCCATACATTACAAAGTCTACACACTACATTACAATACAAAGTCTGTACAAGGTGTCGACATTAAACTGATAACTCTATCTGACTGTCTGACAGGTTCTGTTCGTGAAGCTTAATGAAGGCACGTGATCCGAGGTTGGCACCTGGCACGTGATCCGAGGCTGGAAGGGCTGACAGGATGCTACCACGTGGTCCAAGCTTCTGGGCGGGAAATGTGGAAGCCATACGCCCTCTTGCTTGCTGCTGCTATAAAAGGAAGTCTTCTTCCTCAGGAGAAGGCAGATCGAAGTAGAAGAACAGAAGCAGAAGAGCAGAAGCAGAGAAAAAGAATAGAGAGCCTGTTCGATCCAGAGAAAAGAGAAAGAGAAGAAGAGCAGAAGAGAAAGAAGAGAAAGAGAGAGAAAGAGAGCTCGAGCAGAGAAAGAGAGAAAGATAGTGATTGTCTGGCATTTGGATCAAATCCAAGCCAGAACTGCTCCTTCGAGAGCTATATTACTTGTGCTTTATTTCCAACTTTCAGTTGCCGTGTCTTCCATTTTTGTTTTCATTTTATACCTTTCTTCAAGCTGTTAGTCAGCGTTTACAGTGGAGGATTCCACTGGATGGGTCAAGCTGTAATCCCCAGCGGTTGTAGTGGTGGATTCCACTGGACAGCAAGCTGTGTTGCTCAGCGGGCGAGGTGGATACCTCGGACAGCAAGCTGTGAGGCTCAGCGGGTTGTAGGCAAGCTGTGATGCCCAGCGGTTCAAGCTGTGAGTCAGCAGTAAGCCACACTCGGGTTGAGTGTGGGGTGGACGTAGGTCTGGAGGACCGAACCACCTAAAAACTCTTTGTGCAGTGGTTTGATCTCTTTATGTGTTTGGCGCTAGATGAATGCATAGGGACGATATGGGTTGATTTTCTATATGTGTTCATTTCATTACTGCGCACACTACATGTTTGATAGTGGTATTGAGTGTCCTTTAACATTGTTATTGCGTAATTGCTTATTAGCCTTCTGTTTGTATTAAGTAGAATTTTTAATTCGGCGAAAGTTTTTAAGGGGAGGTTCATTCCCCCCCCCTCTGAATCGAACGCACCGAACCCAACACTACAGATAATTTGCACAAAAACCCAAAGAATCCAAGGGAATGACACAGTGGCTTATAAAGCCTTACAATTGCGTACATACTTTCCGAAGGATATAAAAATAAACTACAGGACATAAATATAAAAATAAAAAGTCAGTGCTCGACGTCGATTCCCATCACCAATCCCCTACACGGTCCTTGACAAGACACCTCAAAAGGTCACCCAGACTCCTATTGACCACCTCGGTCTGACCATCTGTGTAGGAATGATATGAAGTTGGAAACTTGAGGTGAGTACCCAACATACCACAATGTCTTCCAAAAATAACTGGTGAATCTAACATCACGGTCATACACTATGGTACGAGGTAACCCGAACTTGAACACCACATGAGTAAGGAATAGGCAGGCTACCCTCGAAGCATCCGAAGTCTTCGAGCAGGGAATGAAAAGGGCCATCTTCGAGAATCGGTCAACTACCACATAGACCGAGTCATGCTTCCTATGGGTACATGGCAATCCCAGGACAAAATCCATGCTAACATCATGGCACGAGGCATCAGGCACGGGAAGAGGCGTATAAAGGCCCGAGCTTTGCTTCTTCATTTTGGCCATAGCACATATACGTCACTGAGCCACAATATGTGCAATATCACGCTTCAAACTCGGCCAATAAAATCTATGCTCAACAGCCTCGATAGTCTTGTTCCGACCAAAGTGACCGGCTAGACCTCCCGCATGTAGCTCCCAAACTAAGAAGTCTCGAACCGAAGTTCGGGGAACACAAAGCCTGCCCCCTCGAAAGAGGTAACCCTCCTGGAGCACATAATCATCATGACCTCTAGAGGGTCCGACCTGGAGAGTGGTATAAATCAGACCGAAGTCAGGACAGTCAACATAGGCCTCTCTCATATTTTCTAACCCAATGACCTCGGCACTCATGGTTGTCAGTAGACATGCACGCCGACTCAAGGCTTCAGCCACCTTGTTCTCCACTCTAGCCTTATGTTTAAGCACAAGTGTGTACTACTGGAGATACTTAACCCATCGGCTGTGACGCCCATTAAGCTTCTTTTGGGAATGGATGAACCTCAAAGCTTCATGATCAGAGTGCAAGATAAACTCCTGATGTAAAAGATAGTGCCTCCAATGCCTAAGAGCCTAAACAACTGCGTAGAATTCTTTATCATAAGTGGAGTATCGCAGTTTTACGTCCGGGTGGGCCTCCTGACTCAACACTCCTCCTATCCTAACACCCGATGCATCACAAGAGACCTCAAACACCTTCGAGAAATCTGGTAATCGAAGGATCGGTGTCTGGGTCATGCGCTCCTTGATGTCCTTGAAGGCAGCAGCAGCGGCCTTCGCCCATACAAATGTGCCCTTCCGAATATAGTCCGTGATCGGGGCAGTGATGGAGCTAAATCCGCAGATGAAACGACGATAGAACGTCATGAGGCCTTG
This sequence comes from Amorphophallus konjac, assembly GCA_022559845.1. Lineage (NCBI taxonomy): Eukaryota > Viridiplantae > Streptophyta > Magnoliopsida > Alismatales > Araceae > Amorphophallus > Amorphophallus konjac. The sequence continues at coordinate 349,202,196 of CM040120.1, read as the reverse complement.
GAAGCTGCGGACATCATGGATCGTACGGGGTTGCGGCCACTCAACAATGGCCCAGACCTTCTCCGGATCAACGGAGACCCCAGTACTAGACACAATACAAGAAGGTAAGCTGAGGTGTCATGAAGGCACACTTCTGTGGGTTCACAAATAACTACTCTCACCTCAAAAGCAGACAGACCTGTAGTAGATGATCCAAGTGGTCCCCTTTAGTGCGACTATAGATAAGGATATCATCAAAATACACAACCACAAAGACTCCAATGAATGGTTGTAGGACTTGAGTCATGAGTCGCATGAAGGTGCTAGGGGCATTGGTCAACCCAAAGGGCATATCCAACCACTCATATAGACCATCCTTGGTCTTAAATGCGGTCTTCCACTCATCACCCGGCCTAATCCTCACCTGGTGGTAGCAACTCTTAAGGTCGATCTTCGAGAAGATAGTGGCACCGGCCATCATGTCTAGCATATCATCTAGGCAGGGAATAGGGAACCTATACTTCACGGTGATTTTGTTGATGGCATGACTATCAATGTACATTCTCCACGTGCCATCCTTCTTTGGGGCGAGTAATGCGGGAACAGCACACGGACTCATGCTGTCCCGAACAGACCCTCTCTACATCAACTCATCGACCTGCCGTTTTAGCTCGGCATGTTCCGTGGGACTCATGCGATAATGAGGAAGATTGGGCAATGAGGAGCCCGGAATCAAGTCAATAGCATGCTGAATATCCCGCATGGGTGGGAGTCCCTCGGGAAGCTCCTCGGGAAAAATATCAGCGAACTCCTGCAGAATAGGAATGACATCGGGTGGGAGTTCACCCTCAGACTTCAGCTCCACCCCTCGACCGTAATAGCAAACACAGGGCAACCCCTACTAGCCTCCCGCTCCATTTCTCGGGAGCTAATCATCATCAACCTCCTAGTCGAGGGCTGACCTGTGCCAGAGGTAACGGTCATAGCCCGAGCTAGGGATGGGGTACTGGGCCCGGGGATGGAAGGCTCTGGAGTACTAGGGCCAGTAGGACCCCTAACTGATGGGCTCTCGGGCTGAGTGGGGTGGAGGGTAATCCGTTGGCCAGCATGGTCGAAGGTACAGGTGTTCGACCGGCCATGGAGTGTGACATCCCGATCAAATAACCACGGCCTACCAAGGATGATACTGCCCACCTCCATGGGGAGGACATCACACCAGATCTCATCACGGTAGACATGGAACTGCAGTGGGACCAAACATCGCAGCCTAATCGGAATGGAGGTGGAATCCATCCATGATACTAGATAGGGGCAAGGATGATCCACGGGTGTAAGACCAAGACGAGTGACAGCGCCCGTGGAGATTGCATTGATACAACTCCCACTATCGATGATCACCTTACAAACTTGCTTGCCCAGCCTACAGAATGTATGAAGGATAGTGGTCCGACGCCAGTCATCACTGGCCTGTGGCTGGGTGAGAATACACCTGACGACCCCCAAGTGGGTATTGTCCGGATGCTGGGCATCCTGGCCATCACCTTCGACCTCATAGTACTCATCAGCTAGCTCCGGATCTGCTTCATAGTTGACTAACACGAGGTCCGTAGGGGTGGCATCCCCAATGACAAGAGAGGGGCGAGTGGGACACTGGTTGGCGAAATGGCCAAACCCATTGCAGCTATAACACTGCTGCCGTGTTCCACTAGGCTCCCCAATCAAAGGTCCTTTCCCCTTATCCTCCCGACGGATAGGAGGTGTAGGCAACAAAGGACGGGCAGCGGGTGTGGGTGCCGGTGGATGGGCGAGGGGTGAAGTAAGTTATTGGGGACGAGGGAGGTCCCTCGGGGGTGGAGGGCGAGGCCTAGGAGCGAATGGCTCGGGACGAGTGGGCTCCTGAGGTCGGGCCATGGGGGCCCTCGGATACGTGCCAGAAGAGCCACGGGGCTCGACACTACGAAGGGGGAAGGAGCCCAACCGATGGGTAGACTCGAACTCGGCCTCGAACTGCTCCAATTCGAGAGCAACCTTATACGCCTGTTCCAAAGTGGTTACATTGCGGCGAAAAAGTTCATATTGATAGTTTGGCCGCAGACCTCTTCGAAAGCGTGATATGGTCATGGTGCTCTCTTCCGTAACTCCACACCGCAAATAATACTCATCAAACTCGACGGTGTACTCAGTCACGGATCGGTTCCCTTGGGAGAGACTTTGCCATTTATCTATGAGACGTTGGTGATATTCGGTAGGAAGGTATTTCTCCCTCAACTTGAATTTCATGTCATCCCAAGTACCGATCGGGGGTTGACATTGCTGGTTTAACAGGCTCTCAACATTGGTCCAATAAGTTTGGGCCTGCCCATGCAGCTTCATCTTCGCGTATCGAACTCTTCGGTGGTCCGTCATCTCAAACCACTCGAAGTATCGGTCCATGCCGTCCTCCCAATCTAAATATACCTTTGAATCCAAGGACCCGCTAAAAAGGGGAGGGTCCGCACGCACACTCCTAAGAACACGGTCGTCATCATCATCATCACGATTCCGTCATTGATTTCGACGACCGTAACCCCCTTGATCATCATCAGATGCATAGTCATCCACCTCATGCACTTGCTGCCTCCTATCATTTGCCCCTTGAGCCCCTGGAGCTATAGGTTGCTGAACCTGCTCTTCTTGGCCATTTGTCGGCGCGGGTTGTGCCGCCACTGGGGCCCTCTCGAGGACAGCTATTCTCCCCACAAGACCCTGAATGGACTGGTCCGATGCTTCAGCCTGATCCTCTAGGGCTTTCATCCTCCCTTCTAGACGCGTTCCTACGCCATCTAGACGCATATTAGGACATCCATACGCGCATCGAGATGATCTATGAGGGCTCGGAACATCTCGGCCGTCGAGGGCTCATCGGAAGTACGGGCTCGAGAATCCGCCATAGGTTGTGGTGGCGAGTATTGGGTGCCTCGACGGGTGGGCATGCAAAGACACACGGACTAGGAGGCACAGACTAATGCAAACACCGACTAATGCACCAAGACCTAAACCAATATCCGGTACGTGGTGGAGTTAATCGACCCGAAGATCACTCGCGCAAGTGTGCGGCCTTCCCGATAGTGTGCGACCGGCAACATACAACAATGGAGACACTTTGGCCCGACACTAAGAGTTCCTATGGGCTATACGTCGCTAACAGAAATGTAAGCTCACTCGCCGTCCCAAGCGAGGGGAAACGCGGATCCGCGAGGTTGAGAAACTGGCAGAGTCAAGGGTGGTCGACTCACTTCCGTGCTTAGATCGAGCCATGGGACGGGTCACTCTCTCGCTCACAGCGGTGGCATGAACTCTCGGGCGAGAATCCTAATGCACTCACAGTGGCATATGACCATATACTAAACTAGCAAATGAACACTAAGGAGTTAAGACCGTTACCTCCACGCTCCCGGCGTGGGGAAGACAACCCCGGCCAAATCCGAACTCTCGGTTAAACAAGTTTTACTGCAGTACAAAATTTTAACCCACTCCACGCAGGGAGGTAACAGGTCACAAGTGGGGCCCGGGAGTCTCGGGAATTGGGTTGACGGGCAGCATCTTGATGTCGCTCCGGCGGTGCCGAAACCCGCGTTTAGTGCTGTCCGGACGGCGCGATCTGCGGGTTCGTGGGGCCCACGTGCTGCTCAGTCCTTCGGACCTGACGGGGTGGGTCCCGCTAAGATGGTGACATCGGGTGGCACACTTCCCTGGGCAGCGGCCGGGCTGGAACGTCGGTCGGAGGCTGGGCGGCTCCGATCTCCACTTGTCGGAGGGGCTGTCCACGGATCTGCGACTTCTATTTTGCAGCGCGCGATCCGGCGAGATCTACTGCTGCGATCACTCCCGACGTCGGATCGACGCACAAGAGGTATCGTTGGAAAGCTCTTACGAAGTACTTAGACCCTCTATGATCCAGAAAATTCGTTGGGACCGCACTTATGATGGGGGATTTTAGGACCGGACTGATCTCTGTTTCAGATCTGGTCGGGCAGAAACAGACTTTCCTGAGAGTTGGATTTGATAGCAAAGTAGACCTCCGATTCAGACCTCAAGCTCCTCATGAAAGTTGTAGAGAGTAGAGAAGGAAAAACATGGATAATTTTTATGAACAATTTGGTGGAGGTGAGGATGGGGAAAGGTATTTTATACGGATGGGTGGTCGGATCTGGACAGTGGCAGATAGAATTGAGTTGGGATCTAGAGTGAATTTTTAGAAAATATAAACATGAACCTAAGTTCACAAGAAAATTTGTGGATGTGGTATTAGGTGGACAAAACCTCCAATAAAAATTTCAAGTCATTTAGAACAATAGAGGGTGGATTCATGAATGACCTATTTGAGATCTGGAAATCTGGACAGACTGCAGGCAGATCTGAAGGAAGGTGGAGAACGAAAATGGAAACATAGGAAATAAAAACTAGAAGCTCCACCAATTTTTTTAGGACGTGGTGATGACCCATGGAACTCACCCTGAAAGTTTGGGCCCAATAAGATCTCGTGGCTGGGAGCGGAAATTCGTGGAAGAAGGGGCTATCCTGGATGGACAGAACTCCGGCGACGATGGCGGTGGTGCGACGACGGCACGATGGCGGTGGCGGTTGTTGGGTCCCGCGAGGTGTAAACGGATCTTGAAGGGGGGGTTGAATAGAGCCTATCAAAAGCTTTGGCCTATTTAAAACTCTTAGCTATCGGAAGCATGAACCACTCCTATAAAGGGAATGAATCACTTAGACACAATGCACAGCGGGATTAAGTAGAGTGGCACAGAGCATGCAATAGCTTGCAACAACCGTACGTGTGTGTGTGCTATGTTGATCACTCAAAGTTCATATGTGTGTGAATGCAGTGGTGATCAACTAAGGTGCATGCGAGTCTAAACAAGGGAAACACTTAGCAATACTTTCACCTTGGCGCCTATGTGCAAGGGTGCAGCAGGCCGCCCAAGGGATGCAGTCAAAGTGCTAAGCTCAATTAAACCGTAGATAAAACCGAAGGTGCAAATCTGAGTGCTTGAGTGTGTAAACAAGATTACCAAGTATGGAACCATACGAACCTGTGAATGGGGGTAGAAGATATAGAGCAATCACACACGAAGAACAACCCACAACACAGGAATTTTTAAGGTGGTTCGGTTGCAACACCACAACCTACGTCCACCCCTCACCAAAACCCGGTCAGGCTTCCTTGCTAACTCACAGCTTGACCGGGGACACGCCCCAAACCACAGAATAGAGAAAACCCTCTTTCTATCTTCCTACACACAAAGCCGGCAGGGACGGCTACACCGCAGATCGGAGAACTCCCGATTGCCTTCCTACTAACCACCGGTAGGGACGATCTTCTGTTTCAATAGATTGAATGAAATGAATAAAGAAACAAGATGAAAATGCTCAAACAAGATATGAAGATATGCTAGAATGAACTAGATCTTGTCTGAGATTGTTGGATCTTGAATCTGTTGAGGATTTGATGTTCCTTTGATCCTTTTGAGTTGATGGAGCAGATATAGGATGTAGCTTGATCTTTCCTTTGAATCTCCTTGAGTTGATGAAGAAGAATATTGGATGTAGCTTGATCTTTTCTTGAATCTCCTTGAGTTGATGAAGAGGTGTATGGATGTAGCTTTGATCACCTTTGAGAGCCTTGAATGCTTCTTGCTTGCTTGGAGGTTGCTTGGCTTCAGATCTGAGCTTGAATCACCTTGGAAAGATGAAGAACTCCAGCCCGAAGTACTGTTCACGCAGGTGCTACAGTACCCTCGAAATGGCCTCCCTTGAGCTCTCTTTGATTCACTTCATCAACTTCATCAACTGGGGTTTCTAACCCTCTTGTATTGGTTTTATAGACTTTGAATGGTCTATAGACAAGCCCCAGACCAGATCCACAAATCATGGGTGATTATGTGACTTTTGGATTAAACAAATCCATGTTGAATGGCCCTTTTCAAAGTGGAAACAAAAGTCAACAATTGATGGCTCGGGGCTGGCGGTCGACCTACAGCTTCTGGCGGTCGACCTCTACTGAAACATGCTGTAGACAGATGGTCCCTGGAATTTTCAGTCGACCGCTACTGGCTGGCGGTCGACCGCTACTGGCTGGCGGTCGACCTGTAGTTGACAGATCTGCAGTCGGGGGGGTCCCTGGCTGGGGCGGTCGACCGCCCCTGTGCTGGCGGTCGACCGCCAGCTGGGCAGACCCCGGTCCAGCCCGGGTCGGTCCGTTAGCCGCTTAGCTCCGTCGCTTGTGTCCATTAGCAGCCTGTTCATGTCTGTAACTTCATCCTTGTTGGTCTAGAAAGTACCAACTGAATCTTTATCTTTTGACTCTCATCTTGTGCAGTGGCCTTGGCTATTTGAATGAAGCTTGTAGTTGTTGTATAGACTTTGCATCAAGGCTTGGATGTGTAGACTTTGTGTGCATGTATGAACTCTATACAGACTTTGCACCTTGAGCATGCATGAGCCTGTACAGACTTGCTTCATGAACGTACAGACTTGGTAACTTGATGCACGAACACAACGGAACGTAATGTATAGACTTTACGTGTGAAGTAGCCGGCCAATGTATAGACTTGTGTTGCAGCCATCAACCAACGTACAGACTTGGAGTTGTGCTAGCAGCCAACATATAGACTTTATCTTGTGCAACGTACATACTTTGTTTTGTGCATGCAGCCAACGTATAGACTTCATCTGCAGCAACGTACAGACTTCATCTACCGCAACGTACAGACTTTGAGTTGTGCAACGTACAGACTTTGAGTTGTGCATGCAGCCAACGTACAGACTTCATCTGCAGTAACGTATAGACTTTGTGTGCAACAACGTATAGACTTCAAGTTGTACTAGGTAGCCAACGTACAGACTTCATGTTCAGCAACGTACATACTTTGTCCAACGTATAGACTTCGACCAATGTACAGACTTTGTGTTTGTGCTTGCAGCCAACGTATAGACTTTGTCCAACGTACAGACTTAGTCCAACGTATAGACTTTGTCCAATGTACAGACTTGCTGATGTATAGACTTGCTGGCTGTATAGACTTGCTAGCTGTATAGACTTTCTGATGTATAGACTTGCGGCTGAAGGATGTATAGACTTGATGTGCCTACAACAGGATGATGTATAGACTTTGAGTTGCAGGATGTATAGACTTAGTAATGAAGATGCATGGAGAATGTATAGACTTTGCATGGCAAGTTATGCAATCAATGTATAGACTTGTTAATGAAGATGTATAGACTTTGAGTTGCAGGATGTATAGACTTAGTAATGAAGATGCATGGAGAATGTATAGACTTTGCATGGCAAGCTATGCAATCCAATGTATAGACTTTATGTGTAGCAGCATAAGAAATGCACCGACTATATGAATGAACCGATGCAAGATATGAACAATGGTATGCACTGATGCATTGCTCATGCATACAACCTGTTCGATGAAATAACTAATTGTTTAAACATATGCACAATGACGTCATATGCAAACACAGTGTGACTTAGTATTTGCTATCAAAACCATGCACTGCTCATGCACACAACATGTTCGATGAAATGACTGATTGTTTAAACAGATGCACCACAGTGTGACTTATAGTAGTTGCTATCATCAAAACCATAACAGTAATCATGGTGCACATGTATTCAACATTCTCCCCCTTTTTGATGATTGGCAACACTGTGAGTCATTATATGGCAGAAATAGCCAAGACAGCAAAGTTTATGACATATGTAACATGTGCAGCTCAAGATCCATGATAGTGAAGCTTGTGAATGCAGATATGTATGCATGGATATACGTATGCATGGAGAAGCGAAGTGTATGAATGCTATGCATAAATCCTCATCATAAATGAAGGTTCTCTCCCCCTTGGATTCTCCCATATCCACAATGCACTCTCCCCCTTTGACAACGCACAAAGGCAACATCTCCCCCTTTCTCCCAAGTCCACAGCAAGGACTCACAACAAGACATTCTCCCCCTTTGCGAACAGCAAAAAGGAGGGATACGGTACAGTGGTTGACACAAGTCCTAGAGATCAGAGTGGAATGGTAGTGGAAGAGCAAGCCATTATATGGAAATTGGAAACATGCCGGGAGCAATATATATGGTTCAAAGCTAATGAAAACCAAGATCATCAATAGAGTTCAAAAGGCATTGATATCCATGGTTTAATAGAATCGAACCAGAAGCGCATATCATGACAGTGTTTAACCTTCCCTTGTCTTATACATCCATATTCAAGAACTACAAAGGAAATAGCACAAAAACTAGTATTGAAGCTAAACAATCATGATTAGATCATGAAATTTTATGATCACAGCAAATGTGATTTTCAGTATCTTTTGCATTTGAAGGCACAAGACTCATATTTTACGAGCAGTCTAATCTAGTACAAGCCTTCTAACCGTAAGAATACACGTTGTTTAGACGCCAGTATTCCTAGGTATTTGGTAAGACTGACTGTTATGCTTCAAAATAAACAGAGATATCAACATCACGTCATGACATATCCAAACTCATTTCTTTGATGAGAAGATACATTTCTCAGCAATTATGCCATTACTCTACCTAGAGTCCAAATGAATTAAGACAGAGATAACAGGGGCACATCATGACATATCATCCGTCATTTGATTTGATAACGTGACATATTTCTCCGTGCCATAATATCATTGCTCTATCAAATTGATTTTTCAAGAATTCCAGCTCATCAAGATGTTTAGAAACAATACCAAGCTCTAGAGTATCACCAAAGTTGTCAAGACGTTTGGATTTTCAGATTTCAGGATAGTTATTCAAGGCACAACATGCAATCTCTAGTTAAGGTCTATTAAAACCATAAAATATAGATGATTTCAAAAGATATATAAGAACTTAAAGGAAATCATTAAATCTAAACCATTCTCATTGAATGGACAATCATCAGTTCATATAATAGAAAGCTCTTACACCGTAGTGATGTCTGTCTCTTGAACTTATTAACACACTGGAGGCCATTGAGGTTCAGATGCAAAAAGAACGAATGAACCAAGAAAAACAAGATGACTCCCCCTAAGGATATGTAATGAATGCACTCAAGGAGTTATGTAGGCAGTCAAATGGAATGACGAATGTCAAGGAGAGGTTTACTTGAACCATGCAGGGGTTGACCTGATCAAACATGAAATGCATGAACCAACATAATGATTTTAAACTTATGAAATGCAACATAATGAATATGAAACATATGCACGAATGCCTCAAGAAGACAACTCCCCCTAGCTATATGGCCTATATGCGACAGTGGCACATGATACTTGGCGGAGGTTGGTCCTTACGCATATTGAGTGCTTCCAGACAAGCATAGCCTGTCTTTCCATACATCAACATTTGATATACCATGACCGTACAAGAGTGAAATGATGTAAAATGATTCAAGCTACATTGATGTTGACTCCCCCTGAATACATGCATGGGTGGCAATGAATTATGCAGCCTAAGACTTATGTGAATACACAATGCAATGACGATGCTGCAAAATAATTGTGAATTTTTGTGTCTACTAGGCATGATGTGCATTAAGGTATGTGTGATCACAATATGATGCAAACACAAATCATTCACAATTGAATTTGAACTGAATGCAACATGATGATGTCAATTGCTTGACTCCCCCTTTTGAATAATGCTAACATGAATAACGAGTTGAAAATGCAGCCATGACATGCATCATCAAAACCAAAGTCCAAGAATTTCAAGTGGCTGATATCAGGTAGCAAACAACTCATCATCACATCAACATGACATTGGGCAGACGTATGATGCACTATTTACATGTCATGACTAAACATGTAAGATGACTAAACTTAAAGGTTTATGTACATACTTGTGCCTTGAGCTTTTATTTACCTTATGATCCTTTGTTCAGCTCCAAGGCATCCTGCACCCAGAATTCTCATTTGGAATTTTTAGGTACCCAAGATTGCTTGGGTTCTTGTAGGTTAGCAGCTTTATCATATTCACCAATGTAGCTCATCTGTTTCAAGGAAATTAGATCATCCTTTCTCATTGTATGACAATCATACATGTCATGACCATTTTTCTCACAGTAAAAACAGCGCACAAAAGATTGAGCATTCTTTTTATGTTCATGTGCGTGTGCATATGCATTTTATTTTTGTGGATAAGCATGGGATTTACCTTTCATGGCATGAAGGTGATGCTTTCCCTTCAAGTGCCAGCACTCTTAGAAAGTATGGCCAGACTTACCACAATGAGAGCAGCAAGGAGGAAGATTTTTGTTTAAAGCCATGGAGAGTGTTGACCTGCTTGTATGGGAGTGTCGACTCTTCTGACTCCCCGTGCAATTCTGTGCAGATATCTGCTGAGTAGGTCCTCTGCCAGTATTGACCTATTTCTTTCCTTGCTCTTTCACTTGATCTCCTACTCTAAGCTCATCATTTCTCAAGATAAAACAATCATGCATAGTGTGACCATGTTTACCACAATAATAACAATGGACATTCATTTTGTTGAAAGCATGATATTTATCATTGGACATGTTATGGTGCATGTTTTGATGAGCATGCTGAGTTTTACTTTTCTTTCGAGCAATGTGCCCTTTTTGGTGACCATAGGAAGTGGTGGCTTCCGGTGAGCCAGAATCTTGGATTTGGGCAAACATTGACAGAAAATCATTCAAACCTTGAATTTCATTTTCAAGTGAGGAAATGTGCTATTTAGATTCAACAAGGCCCTCTTCGCATGCTACCAATTGCTCATTGAGCATGGCGTTTACTGCCTTAAGATTTTGATTTTGTTGTTCTAAAGCAGGCAAAGTTTCAGAGTGATCTTCAATGACAGATTTGCATTTTTCATGTGCAGCCAATTTTTCATGCAATTCTTCTTCAACTTGTTCAAGTTCAATTTTCTTTTCCAACAACTCTCTATTCTCTTCTTTCAGAGAATCAATCAGTTTTTGTTGTCATTCAAGATCATCATGAAGACCAACATTTATGTTTCTCAAGAATGAACATTTTTCACATACAAAGTTAGCAGAGCATGAAACAGAATTTTTATTTTCTTCAATCAACCTCTCATCATGGATTAGCCCATCGGCCATAGTTTGATCATTAGAGATTGACTTAGGTTGGTTTTGAAGTTTTATTACAATTTCTTCCAACTTAGTGATTTCATCATGAAGATTTTCATTTTCTTCCCTTAGACATGTAATGCTTTGTTTATGCGTATCTAGATCAACTGAGAGAGTGTTGTTAAGCTCTTTAAAAATAGAACACTTTTTACAAATCGAGCTTTCATTTTGGTTAATTTTCTTGAGATCCTTTTTCAAATTTTTATTTTCTATTTTTACCTTTTTGTATTGTGTGATCAATTCATCATAGGCTTCCATAAGCTCTTCAAAAGTGAATTCCTCGGAGTCAGAGTTTACATGTGATGAGGATGTATTGTTGGACTGTTCTGCATGGTCGGCCATGAAGCATTCTTGTTCTTGTTCCTTCCCTTCATGGATTTTCACCAACTTGTCCAATACTTGCTTGGCTGTGCTGCAAGAGGACACAAGATGAGTTAGTCTTAGATCAACTGCAGCTGTAATTAAGTTATATGCAAGACGATTATCATTGTGTTTGGTCTCATGTTCGGCTAACCAATCAATTGAATTTGATGGCAGCTCATGAGGACCATTGTATATAAGAGTCCACAATTGTGGACCTATGGAGCTAACATAGATGAACATTCTTCCAACCCATGTAGAAAAATCTGAACCATCATAAATGGGCGGAGAAGTCATCGAAGCAAGTGTAGCATGTGAATCCATCTAAATAACAAACACCGGGATCTTTCTCGGCAGTTCGTTGGATTTGGATAGATAGAGCCACGCTCTGATACCACTTGTTGGGTCCCGCGAGGTGTAAACGGATCTAGAAGGGGGGGGGGTTGAATAGATCCTATCAAAAGCTTTGGCCTATTTAAAACTCTTAGCTATCGGAAGCATGAACCACTCCTATAAAGTGAATGAATCACTTAGACACAATGCACAGCGGAATTAAGTAGAGTGGCACAGAGCATGCAATAGCTTGCAACAACCGTACGCGTGTGTGTGCTATGTTGATCACTCAAAGTTCATATGTGTGTGAATGTAGTGGTGATCAACTAAGGTGCATGCGAGTCTAAGCAAGGGAAACACTTAGCAATACTTTCACCTTGGCGCCTGTGTGCAAGGGTGCAGCAGGCCGCCCAAGGGATGCAGTCAAAGTGCTAAGCTCAATTAAACCGTAGATAAAACCGAAGGTGCAAATCTGAGTGCTTGAGTGTGTAAACAAGATTATCAAGTATGGAACCACATGAACCTATGAATGGGGGTAGAAGATATAAAGCAATCACACACGAATAACAACCCACAACACAGGGATTTTTAAGGTGGTTCGATTGCAACCCCGCAACCTACGTCCACCCCTCACCAAAACCCGGTGAGGCTTCCTTGCTGACTCACATCTTGACCGGGGACACGCCCCAAACCACAGAACAGAGAAAACTCTCTTTCTGTCTTCCTACACACAAAGCCGGTAGGGACGGCTACACCGCAGATCGGAGAACTCCCTATTTCCTTCCTACTAACCACCGATAGGGACGGTCTTCAGTTTCAATAGATTGAATGAAATGAAGAAAGAAACAAGATGAAAATGCTCAAACAAGATATGAAGATATGCTAGAATGAACTAGATCTTGTCTGAGATTGTTGGATCTTGAATCTGTTGAGGATTTGATGTTCCTTTGATCCTTTTGAGTTGATGGAGCAGATATAGAATGTAGCTTGATCTTTCCTTTGAATCTCCTTGAGTTGATGAAGAAGAATATTGGATGTAGCTTGATCTTTTCTTGAATCTCCTTGAGTTGATGAAGAGGTGTATGGATGTAGCTTTGATCACCTTTGAGAGCCTTGAATGCTTCTTGCTTGCTTGGAGGTTGCTTGGCTTCAGATCTGAGCTTGAATCACCTTGGAAGGATGAAGAACTCCAGCCCGAAGTACTGTTCACGCAGGTGCTACAGTACCCTCGAAATGGCCTCCCTTGAGCTCTCTTTGATTCACTTCATCAACTTCATCAACTGAGGTTTCTAACCCTCTTGTATTGGTTTTATAGACTTTGAATGGTCTATAGACAAGCCCCAGACTAGATCCACAAATCATGGGTGATTAGGTGAATTTTGGATTAAACAAATCCATGTTGAATGGCCCTTTTCGAAGTGGAAACAAAAGTCAACAATTGATGGCTCGGGGCTGGCGGTCGACCTACAGCTTCTGGCGGTCGACCTCTACTGAAACATGCTGTAGACGGATGGTCCCTGGGATTTTCGGTCGACTGCTACTGGCTGGCAGTCGACCTGCAGCTGACAGATCTGCAGTCGGGGGGTCCCTGGCTGGGGCGGTCGACCGCCCCTATGCTGGCGGTCGACCGCCAGCTGGGCAGACCCCGGTCCAGCCCGGGTCGGTCAGTTAGCCGCTTCAGCTCCGTCGCTTGTGTCCATTAGTAGCATGTTCATGTCTGTAACTTCATCCTTGTTGGTCTAGAAAGTACCAACTGAATCTTTATCTTTTGACTCTCATCTTGTGCAGTGGCCTTGGCTATTTGAATGAAGCTTGTAGTTGTTGTATAGACTTTACATCAAGGCTTGGACGTGTAGACTTTGTGTGCATGTATGAACTCTGTACATAATTTGCACCTTGAGCATGCATGAGCCTGTACAGACTTGCTTCATGAACGTACAGACTTGGTAACTTGATGCACGAACACAACAGAACGCAATGTATAGACTTTGCGTGTGAAGTAGCCGGCCAATGTATAGATTTATGTTGCAGCCATCAACCAACGTACAGACTTGGAGTTGTGCTAGCAGCCAACGTACAGACTTTATCTTGTGCAACGTACAGACTTTGTTTTGTACATGCAACTAACGTATAGACTTCATCTGCAGCAACGTACAGACTTCATCTGCCGCAACGTACAGATTTTGAGTTGTGCATGCAGCTAACGTACAGACTTCATCTGCAGCAACGTATAGACTTTGTGTGCAGCAACGTATAGACTTCGAGTTGTGCTAGGAAGCCAACGTACAGACTTCATGTTCAGCAACGTACAGACTTTGTCTAACATATAGACTTCGTCCAATGTACAGACTTTGTGTTTGTACTAGCAGCCAACGTATAGACTTTGTCCAACGTACAGACTTAGTCCAATGTATAGACTTTGTCCAATGTACAGACTTGTTGATGTATAGACTTGCTGGCTATATAGACTTGCTGGCTGTATAGACTTGCTGGCTCTATAGAGTTTCTAATGTATAGACTTGCTGATGTATAGACTTGCGGCTAAAGGATGTATAGACTTGATGTGCCTGCAACAGGATGATGTATAGACTTTGAGTTGCAGGATGTATAGACTTAGTAATGAAGATGCATGGAGAATGTATAGACTTTGCATGGCAAGTTATGCAACCAATGTATAGACTTGTTAATGAAGATGTATAGACTTTGAGTTGCAGGATGTATAGACTTAGTAATGAACATGCATGGAGAATGTATAGACTTTGCATGGCAAGCTATGCAATCCAATGTATAGACTTTATGTGTAGCAGCATAAGAAATGCACCGACTATATGAATGAACCGATGCAAGATATGAACAATGGTATGCACTGATGCATTGCTCATGCACACAACCTGTTCGATGAAATGACTAACTGTTTAAACAGATGCACAATGACGTCATATGCAAACATAGTGTGACTTAGTATTTGCTATCAAAACCATGCACTACTCATGCACACAACATGTTCGATGAAATGACTGATTGTTTAAACAGATGCACCACAGTGTGACTTATAGTAGTTGCTATCATCAAAACCATAACAGTAACTATGGTGCACATGTATTCAACAGCGGCGGCAACGACGAACTCACGAACTGATAGGAGAGGCTTCACACCTCAAGAACACAGCCTTTCCAGCTACTGAAGGGGGAGAGAGGAGAGAGATAGGGGGCGGCCCTTGCTCTTTGGAAGAAATTCTAGATTTTTCATTCATTAATTCTACTCAAAATAGAAATACAAGGTTCTTATAGAAAATACAAAAAGACTAGTTCTATCCCTAGATCTAGGATTGGTGGGGGGTAAAAGAGGGAGTCCACACTTTATTCTCCCATGTGATTTGGAACTAAATAAAATAAACTAAAAAATCCTAATATAATACTATATATGGGGGGCGCCCCCTTGACTTATAGGCTTCCAAATTTGAATTTTGTTTCCCTTTGTCCCCCCCTTGGTCCAACCCTTCTAGAAGCCCACCATGGAAGGTTGACTGACCCCACATGGGCCCAAGAGATGAGGTGGATCAATGGGAGAAGGGATGGGGGACCCGCGGGACCCAGGTGGTCCCAAATTACAAATAAACTCCTGTTACAATCCGAATTACAATCTGAATAAAACACACATTACACACACAAAGTACAAATAAATACTATAAATACCGAGACTCAAGGGGGAGTCTCCAGACTGTCTCCGAGCCAGATGGAAGCTGATGTAGCCCGAGTGGTGCTCCGCGTACGGTACCGACGGCTCGCCGGTTCGTGCTTCTCGCTCGCTCTGGTGTCTGCACCATCATGCCCAGGGAGGATATCACTTATGTCAGTCAGATCTTCGGGAGTCATCCACTCTTCTTTATAGGTGGTGCCTTCGGATTCTCTCAGTAGGTGGAGTACTGGACTGCAGATCAGAAGACCAGAGATCAGTGGCACCTCTACATCAACACTTTGCCCCTGGATCGATTCGTGATGCACCCTTCCTTCCTCATTGACACCACCCTCAGGCTCCCTAGGGGGGTTGGGCTAGACTTGAGGCTCATGGGAGACACCACCCTAGCGATGTACAGCCCCCACAGGTGTTTCCTGCAAGTCAGACTTCCTCGCACTATGGTTCCGGCGCTTCCCCACCTTCCTGCACTACAAGCGTGGCGGTTCGGCATGGAGGAGGACGAACAGGCGGTCAGGAGTGCCCTGATCATGTGGGGGATCGCCAGGACCCGCATCCTTCTTGCGGAGGTGACAGAGCTTTAGGATGGCTATCAGGCTTATGTGAGAGAGCTTAGAGAGATCAGGCCTCGTGGGGATGCCCGGCTGAGGATTGAGTGATTTTTAGCATTTATGATGTATGGAGACCATGGATTTGATATTGATTAATCTCTGAATAAAGAATAGAATGCTTTGCTTAAATGAGGTTGGCCTTTGGTCTCTTGTGCATTTGTGTGGATTGAGAAGGTTCTCTAGCCAGGACGCGGTCTTCCATAGACCGCTGGGTGAGGTAGAGGGTCTGAAATAGATCGCCCCATAGACGGATGGCAGGATTTCAGAACAAAACCCAGGCGGTCTGTCGAGAGACCATCTAAGATAATAGAACGGTCAGTGATGGACCCTTTAAGAATAAGCGGTCTTGATCAAACCGCGAAAAACTGGACGCAAAGGAGGGCCATTAGGCTTGCGAAATATGATGACGGCGGCCTTATGAATGCCATCTAGAAGACTGAAATGGTCGCATTATGACCACTTGAAAGCTTGAAATGGCCTTTAAGAGATCGTGCGCCTGTAGATGCCAGCATCCTTTGTAGAACCTGTCCCTGTACACACACTCAGACAGAAAAAATAGGTTAAATATGTTTTAGGCTTAACCCCTTGTCTGTAGCAAGTTGGGGAATGACCAATCCTTGATTTTTGGTCAAGGGGGTAAGTCTTATTAAATAGGCAAAATGATAATAAGGAAAAGGATGCAATGCATGCCATGAAAATGTAAGTGATGATTTTGAAAATATTTTTTTTGGTTTTGAAAATATTTGATTTTTTTTTGAATTTTGAAATATTGGATTTTTTTTAAATACCTGATGTGATTTTTTTGGATTTTGAAATATGTGATTTTTTTTTGGATTTTGATAAGCCAACTCTGTCCTAGCAACAAGAGCCCTACCCGTCCCACTAGGAATCACCGGCGCCCGACGTGCTTTAAAGGTGACAATCCCTGGCCGAGGGCCGTTCCTCAGAACGGTGCTTCTACCGAGGTCATGCCCGGGGTACACTGTCGATCCCTGAAAGTAAAAGAGAGTTAAGGAGGTGTTGACACCTTGAAAATGAACAAGGGTGAAAGCACAATTGAAAAGAGGATCAGACCAATAGTGAAAGACCAATAATGAAGCCCGTCAACCATTTACCCGGCTGAAGTCTCTGTCGGCCAAGCTGATGCCCGGTGCCGATATCATTCAGACGGCCGCACTGATAAAGCAGCAGTCACTCGACTGATGGGACCTCTTAGCACACTTTAATGAGAGCTGTACTACTGCCTCATCCAAGAATCCACAGATGACATGTCAGGGTAAGTCAGATGTCGGCTTATTGACAGATGTGATATGAGATAAAGATAAAGTCGGTACCGGCAGATGGAGATTGTAAAGGCTTTTGCCAAGTCAGATCAATGAAGAAGAATTGTCTCCACAGATTATACGCCCGGCTGAGGTCTTCCCAGACTAAGGCTGATGTCCGATCTCGTCACCATTCAGGTAACGATATCGATAAAATGATACCCGGTTTTGTCATCATTCAGATGGCAATACTGATGAAACCCCTGCCTACGGACTGATGAAAACATATCGATGATATCAATGGAAGCTATGTCACCAATACAGGGCCTTCTCTGGTTCTGATGAATATCAATTTAAAGGATTAAGAGAGGCCAAGGCACGTGCGAAGCTTAAAAGTCCTAAATGGGCCGGCCAAATGGGCTTCCGAGTGTGGCGCCGAGAACCTCAACAGGAGGCCACTCGGCGCGCTGGGAGCTATTGCGAACGAATGAGGCGCGCCGATTACCATCTGCCGATATGCAAGAAGAACCTGGGTCTATATAAACCCACTTCTTCGAAGAAAGAAAGGGGAGGCAGAGGAGAGAAGCACCAGAAGAAATAGAAGGGCCTCGAAGAAAAAAAGAGAGATCGAGAGAGATCGAGAGGATAGCCAGAAGAAGAAACAAAAGGAAAAGAGAGCCCCAAGAAAAGTGACTCGAAGAAGCGAAGAGATATCTGAGAAGAAAGCAGGAAGAAGAAGCTCCAGGTGGGCTGCTCCGGGGAGGGAGAGGAGTCAATGCTCCGCCCTCCCCCATACTTTCTTTTCTTTTCTTCGATGTAATCTAGCGAGTCTTTTCTCGATTTATCAAATGTAGCCGGAGAGTCCCGGTCTTGATTTCCACCTCTCTGCTTTGCATTTCTCTTTTACGATCTGTGTAAGTCTTCGATACAATGCAATGAAATATCAACATGGCCCATTTGGGCACCGATTGATTGAGATATCTGCTCTCCGTCTCTCTCCATGTACATAGTTCTCGGCTGAAAAGTGCAGTAGCCTAGACTCTTCGAGTTTCAGAGTCGATTGAATGAATCTGTTCTTCGAGGAGGGATGAAGATAGGACCCCTACCCCTATCTAATGGGTTATTGGGTTCTACTTTCTTCTCCTCTCCTGTCTCAATGGCAGATCCTCCGCATATAGTCCGAGTTTTCTCTCGAGCCCATATGCTGTTCAGGAACCAGAGACATCAATCTCTTGGTTCCCTGAACTGCTGGCTGTACAAAGATATGTCTGCTCTGCAGGTTAATGCCATCTCGTGAGATTCTAACAAGCGATGACCTCAGTCTCTCGACCCTCCATTCTAACCCTTGAATGATTAGGGTCTGGAGTTTAGGCGTTAAGAGTTCCTCCGTCGCCGGTTTTTTCGATGCAGTTGGGCTCGTCTAGGGGATCAGAGACAGTCATCTCTTGATCCCCCAGACGGCCTGTAATAAACAGATGAAACCCTTCACAGGGTATAGACGATGGTCTCTTTTCCCCTACTGATTCGGCCTTCCAATTCCCTTGGCATCCTTCAAACAGAGCTATCCACGAAACCCCCTCCTGCACTCCACATTCGGTCTCGATCCGAGCCAGAAAACTCAGAAAATTCCCGAACATAGTACCGTAATCAAGCCCTGAAACCCTCAACCCTTTCACCTTCCCGGCGTGCTAATTTCCACGCCGAGAGCTACACCGCCGAGAGGCCTCCCTCTTCCTTCCCCTTCAGCAAAACGACAAACTCTCCCGGTTAAACCCCTCTTCCTTCACAGCCTTCCCGGCCTGTGGCCTCCCGGCGCCGGGTTCCCGGCGCGGCGAGGAGTGCGCCGAGAAGCTTCACGCCGAGAGCCCCCCCCCTTCTTTTTAGTCAAGCCATGCCGAGAGCCCTCTTTTGGCCAACCAAACCCATGCCGAGAACCCCATTTGTCAATACAAAAATCATGCCGAGAGCTCCTCCCTTCGGCCAATAGAAAGCCACGCCGAGACCCTCCTTCTTTGAACAATGAAATCCAGTCCGAGGCCCTCCTCTGCACTGTCATCCTTCAATCCTTTAGTCTTCCTACACACCTGTCTAGGGGATGTTCGGAGACCATTATGTGCCCTGAGAAGATACAGTAATGGGGAAGACCTCCCCTACAGCCCTCATTTCCGATCCGGATTTCACTGCTACCTTACGAACTCAAAGAGCCATGTTATTATATGCGTTCTGATGGGTTCCAAGGGAATATTAACCAATGAGATAGACGCAAGTAACATCCCCGGGCCCGGTGCCCTTCTTATCTGGTCGTCATCCCGGCATCCCGTGGATGATGACCTATTTTCTCTTGGCATAACCCAAGTTGAGGGGACATGCTGCCGAAATTTATACATACTCTGCCGGGTAACTGTGATGTTCTCTCTCTCAGCCCCGCCGGCCCACGGAGTTATGTCCTTGCATGCTCTCCGATGGTCCCTCGAAGGGGGATATAGATGCGGGACCGCACCTACATGGGACGTGCCATGTCGCGCCGGTCCCTATTCGAACTCCGGGTCTATTATACCCGATCTTTTACGGATCCTACCCTGCCGCTGCATGGGTGGTTTCCTATTCCCACTTGGCATAGTCCAAGATGGCGGGGATATGCTGTCAGATTTGTCCCGTACTTAATAATCCCTCTGCTTTGACTAGTCCATTTAGCATTCTGCAAATAAATCAACCCCATCTCTTTTGAGCCTCATCTTCACCGCTGCTTTCCTCTTATTTTGGCGTTTAATCAAGGGTTGTCCTTCCTTGGAAGGGCGTAATTAACGTCATAGCCTTTATGGTATGACGGACTTCTGGTCCCGACTCGGACTTCACAATCGACTGACCAAGTCAGATCGAGCGCACAATAAAATTGTCACCCCGGTGACTGGCACGCCTAATAAATCAAAAATCCCAAATAAAATATAAATAAATAATATAATGAAATAAGATGAGATCCACGTTCCACAAGCTGGCACGCCCGGTGGGACCTAGTCTCCCTTCATCTCTATGCCAAAATAGGAGGCCCAGCGGGCCCCCCTCAAATTTCTGATCCTGTGCGCTTTCCTTATTTTCAGGAAGATGACTACTGGACTTATGTCTGTACACTTCGGTCAACAACCGATTGATATGCATGTGCGAGAGGGTTACCTGGCGGTACCCCTGTCATTCAGAGCAATGCCCCCTGCTGTCGCGCTGCCCAACTGTCTGGGCCTCGTCTTCACCGACCTCCTGCAGGTCGACAACAACCAGCGAGGCACTATTGCAAGTGCCCCGATGAAGACTGCTGGTGAAAAGGCTGACTTATCGGAAAAGATGACCTCGACGGCCGTCGCCTGCTATGTACACCAAGTTCAAAGGAGGGACACGGTTCCCGCTGCTGCCCAGAGGGGAAAGAGAAATAACCGGAGAAGCCGGTATGCTGCTGCTGAGCGTCGTCTTTCCAATTCTGGGAAGACAATGATGATGGGAGATGTCAGGGTGAACCTCAACGGTCGCCCCAGAGAAGTCCGACCGGACAGGATTGTCCCGACTGTCCAGACCGACAACAGGTTCCGCGTCCTGGCCGCTAGGAGGGCCAACTGGGAAGCTGACGAAAGGAAGCCGCTGGCGCCCAAGCCAGCAAAATATAAACAGGTCTGGCGACCAAAGAAGATTCAGAACTGGGCCCCAGCTCGATATGAGAAGAAGGCTACTGAGGATGCTGTTGCCTGTTTCAGGGTAGGAAGCAGAAGGGAAGAAAGAAACTACAGAAGAGATGCTATTGCTGCTTACCCCAAAGCTCTGGGGAGGAGAGATGAAAAGAATTATGAAGGAAGAAATCTGATTACTACTCGCCCCGTGATGAAGGGCAGAAGATATGAGAAGAAGGAAGACCTCGCTGTCACCCATCCCAGGGCCAAAGGCAAAAGGTGGGAAAGGAAGAATTATGTTGACACTGCCAACTGCTGCCAAGACGGCGATATGAAAATGAGCGAACCAGTCACGGTTGCCATTCCAAGAAGACCAAGAGCCTGTGCCAGACAGGCTGATATATTCAGATATTCCAAAGCCGAGCATTTGAATGCTCAGATGACAAGACTGGCTCATCAGCAGAAAAGCCAGGAAAGATTGATACTCCGACCAGAGCCGCGAAGGCACGATCCAGAGGAGATGAAACAAGTGGTCCAAGACTACTTCCATTACCTGGGGAACTCTGCCCTCGGTCAGCAAAGATTATCCCGTGCTCTGGGCACCGTGGATGAAGAAGAAGGAGAAGCCCTTCAAGAAGTGATGCTCGGAGTCTCCTCCTCCGATTCAAATGATTATGAAGAAGGCCGCAAGGCCGGATATGATAAAGAAGACCTGTATAGGGAAGAGGCTGAAAAAAGAGTATCGGTCTTCGACCGACTCAAATACCCTGACCAGGCAAAAAGAAAAGTTTGCAGGCAGAAGGGAAGGATGCAAATCTTCGCCTGTAACATGGCTGGAATCGCCAGGGGGCAGAATATGCTACCAACTCAGCCAGATGAACTGCTCAGGCTGGCTACCAGACCAGGCCCCGTCACAAGAAGAGGTCAGGCTGCAAAAGACAAGCTGAAGAATGATGATGAAATCCGCAAGATCACCACCATGACAGTCAATGTGGTGACAACAGAGGAAGGAGACAATCCCTTCGTTGATGATGCTGAAGGGACTTCAGAAGATATACAAATCCCATCGACTCTGGATCTCATGATCCAGATGATGTTTAGAAGATATCAACAGGAGATCAGTGCTCTCAGAAGACAGCTAAATGAGAGGCATGAAGCCACACCGATCTCCAAGCAAGCCGAACCTGTGGGGCAGACTTCCAGCTCAGCAGAAATAGCTGTCCCAACTAATCCTCTTCCAGCTGATAAGGGTAAAGTTCCAAGCCAGCCTGTCCTGCAGCAAGCAGCAGCTCAGCCCTCTACATCTCAGACGCAGCCCGCCGCGCCCACCTTGCGCGCCACTGTGATGACGACTCCTTACAGCCAGCAACAAGCTCACTTCTTCCCAGAAGAGATAGATCCAGCCCTAGCCCACAAGCTGATGATTGAAAGAATTGTGGAGATGAAGCTGTCTGAGAAGACCGGTGATGGTGTAAGTACCTATGACGTGTACAAAGTACCGTATCCTCCCCAGTATGCCGCTAAAAGACTACCCCCAGGCGTCAGTAAGCCGCCGAAATTTGAGAAATTCAACGGCCAGGGCTCTCCCAGGGAGCACATTGCTTACTATACCACGATTATGGGTGACCTGGCAGCTGATGAAGCCTATCTGCTTAAGTTCTTTGGCTCGTCCCTCACTGGGATAGCCTTTGAATGGTATTCAAGCCTGCCCGCTGGATCAGTGGTTGATTGGCCTGATATGCAAAGAAAATTCCGCGATAGATTTCATGTCACTGAAAGAGAAATTACAATAGCGGAGCTATATGCAACCAAGCAAAGGCAAGATGAAACAGCACTGGACTACATCAAAAGGTGGAGAAACTTAGCCATGAGATGCCGAAGACCTCCCCATCAGGAAGATGCAGTGCAGATATGTAAACAGAGCCTCAAGAGAGAGGTGCTAGAAAAGATGATCGGTGCAGATGTCAGAACATTTGACCGGCTGAACAATATAGTGGCGGAAGTCGAGACGTTCTTGTCCAAGCGTCCGACCGCCAATGCTCCCACTATGCCGAAGGGTAAAACCAATGACCGACGGCCATCACATACTGAGGCTAACGCCGTCGATTTTAGAACCTTCGAGCAACAGAAAGGGAAAAAGGAGGCAGATGAAGCTCCCCCGCCTGAGGGTGCAACAGAAAGAAAAGATAAGGTCTCTCTGAGAGACAGAATGAGAAGAGCTTACTCTTTTCCCAAAGATAAGACATCAGCACTATTTAACTGGGCATATAAGTTCAACAAGGTAACATTGCCCGAACCGAAGAGACTTGCGGATGCAACAAAGAAAGATGATCCGCTGTTCTGTCCATTTCACCATGCGCTGGGGCACGCAATTGAAGACTGTTACGTCTTCAAGGATATCATGGAAGGAATGGTCAAAAAGGGCGAGCTACAGTTGGGTGATTACCAGGTGAAGCCACCTCATCCGCATGAGCCTCTGCCCTGGAGGATGGCCGCCAATATGATTTTAGTCTATCAGCAGCTGCCTGAAGAAGCCGTTGAAGAATGTACCATGCATACTTATGAAGCTTGCCTCCTCACCCCACTGAAAGATCAGGAAGGATGGCAGATGAATCCCATAAAGAACAGAAAAAAGACTCTTGCAGTCAGCACCAGTGGGGCAACTATCCGGGGTGTCACCCCAAGGCCTGAGCCGCCTCCAGTAAAGCCAGTATGGCATACAGCTGAGACCGGGCCAGTCATCCGGATCCCTACTCACAACCGGAGGAGACAAACTCCCCTACCTGCATATAAAGAAGTAAGTCCTGCAGCCAGGCGTCTACAGCAGTATATCAATGAGCTTGATGAATATGAGCAGAAAAAGCCCAAAAACCTGCTGATAAAAGACTGTATACTCTGGGAGCAGCTCGAAGAACTGAAAATGAAAGAGCAATTAGAGGCAGAACAAGAAAAAGCTGAAAATGAGCCCTTCTGGGGGCAGGAGCCAGCAAAGCCGAATTCCCAGAAGAAGAAGAGACGGCCCAAGTTCAAAAGGGGAAAGAAAGTCACGACAGTACAATGCAACACCCTATCAGTACTCTTTTCCTTGCCCGGGGAGAATGGTGAGGACGAAGCAGCGAATGCCCCGCTAGAAGCCAACCATGCTGAGGCCTCTACCTCAGCCCATGCAACACGTTCTGGGAGAAGATGGGGGCACCCGCCACCAGCTAATCATAATATTATATTCAGAGGGGAGCAACCCTATCAGATCCCCGAGCCAGAGGTACGAGGTGTCCAGGTTCCTCCCCCTGCCAGCTTGTACCAAGAAAAGAAGAGCTCCTCATTCCTGGAATTCTTGTCCAGTTTGGAAAATGAGCAATTGGCTCACACTGCTTCAGCTGAAAAGCAATAAATGTCAGCAGACTGCATTTAGGAAGCAGAAGCAGCATGAAGAAAATAAAGGAAGTAACCCTCTAGCAGAAACAAGGGTCGTTACTACAGAAGAAGCCTCCCGGGAAACCGATCAAGAGGATGAAACCGGCGCTAGGCAGCAAAGGCCACAAGCACCACATGAACCTCCAAGACCCCGTTGGGTGGAGGAGATGAGACTGTCTAATGTCCGGGTGGGCAGCCGGATCATGAAAATGCTGAAGAAGCTCCCTACCAGGTTTTCTATCTGGGAAATCCTCTCTCTGAGTGAAGAGGCTCGCCAAGCCATTATTGATGCCTTGCAATCGCCGGCACAGTATGAAGCACTCTTGACAGAAGTGAATTCTGGTCCGTCAGTCACATTCACAGAGGATGACATGCTAATCCCAAATTCCGGCCATAACAGACCGCTATATATGAGGGGTTCCCTGAACTGTCAGCCGATAAGCAGAATACTGATAGATCCCGGGGCTGCTGTGAACATTCTCCCATACCGCATCTATCAGAAATATTACTTTGATCTGCAGCTCACCAAGGTCAGAGACATGAAGATTGCAGGATTCAACCAAAAGTGTGAGACACCTCTTGGGGTAGCTGATTTCAACCTCACATTGGGAGACCTCACTACAGTGGTACGATTCTATGTGATCGACTCCAATACCACGTATAAAGCCCTGCTGGGGAGACCGTGGCTGCATGAATATCAAATAGTACCATCCACGCTACATCAGTGCATCAAATACTGCCATGAAGGAAAAGAAGAGAGGGTGTTTGCGGATCTGCATCCTTTCGAAGTGTTCGAGTGCCATATGCTCGATGCATCCTACTATACCGAGGTGTCACAAAAGTGCGAAAGGAAGAGGCTGTGATCAGCCAGAAAAAGCCCGCGACAGAGGCAAGGAATTGGTCTCCACCGCCACCAAAGGGCTATGTTAAAAAGCATAATGTATCTCACATCTCTTATGCCGGTGACTTTGCTCGGGTTACTCCTCCTAGCGTCCACCCGGATAATGCCGATGAAGAAATGAAACAAAAGTACACTCAGGTGGAGGTGCCGCAGGGTTTATTTAAACCCGTCGTCAGCCTTGAGTACCAAACGGTGCTACCACTGAAGACTATGGAAATCCCTCGCTTCTGCGAGCCTCCTATTATATTCTACACCGGGGAGCCAGTCGAGGAAGATGATCAAGACTGTATGGCCCCTGAAGAAGCTGCAGACCGGATGGTACCGATTACAGGCTTGGATTATACTACCCAACGGGTTTCACAAATGTTCTCCAAAATGCAAATGCCATCAATGCAGCCTGCTGCCCAGAAGAAGGCATTCAAGGAGCTGTGGGATCCGCCTCGAGATAGTAAAGAACTGAGGAAGATCACTCAACACCCAGGATTGGGTTATACCCTCCAAGAATACTATGAGGCTGAGGTAGACGTCATATCTGTCTCCTACCAGCATGAAGACCCTCCCGAGGCGGGATATGACAAATACCCCTCGGAAGATGAAGAAATCATTTATCAATCCATAATGAACAATGAAGCCCCAGACAGTCTGCCAGAAACAGAGACATCTGATGAGGCAAAGAAAGCTTGGTACTGGGAGGACCTGTCTTCCAAAGAGGATCTGTTCCAGGCTGAAGCAAAATTTGATACGGGAACCCCGGATGAAGATCAAATAGCCAGAGAGCTGCAGGAGTGTTTAGAGTTCGGACGCATTCTAGAAGAGTTCCGGGCTCTGCAGAATGATGACCTGTCAAGAGAGCCCACATCAGAAGAGCCTCTAAGAACGGAAGAGTCCACTTCTGAATTTCCTGCTGAACTAGCCTCGTCCTCGGGACAGACTGAACAGAATCCGGTAATATTGGCCCTATATGATGCACCAGCCTCCGCTGATGACCAGTATGATGAAACAGAGGAGCATGAAACTGAAGAAGATTACATCCCGGGAGGCTTTATTGATTTGCAAGAAGCCCCGCCCGAAGTTGAAGACGGGGGCCAAGCCACCGTCGATGAGTTGATAGAAATAAATTTGGGATCCGCAGATGAACCAAGGCCGACATTCCTCAGCGCACTGCTGGAGCCAGATGTCAGGGAACAATATATACAGTTCTTGAAAGAATTCCGAGACTGTTTTGCATGGACATATGATGAAATGCCAGGACTGAGCTCTGATGTGGCACAGCACCGATTGGCAATAAACCCAGAGGCTAACCCTGTAAAGCAGCCTTCCAGGAGAATGCGTCCTGAATTGATAAATCAGATTAACAAAGAAGTTGACAAGCTGATTGAGGTAGGCTTTGTCGAAGAAAACCAGTATACTACATGGCTGGCCAATATAGTGCCCGTAAAGAAGAAGAATGGGCAGATTAGAATATGTGTTGATTTTCGGGACCTTAATAAGGCTTGCCCGAAAGATGATTTCCCAGTGCCAATCACTGAGGTGATGATCGATGCAACTACTGGTCATGAAGCCCTGTCATTCATGGATGGATCATCTGGATACAACCAGATCTGGATTGCTGAAGAAGACAGAGTGCACACTGCATTCCGCACTCCGAAGGGAATATTCCACTACAAAAGAATGCCGTTTGGCCTTAAGAACGCCGGCGCTACTTACCAAAGAGCTATGACAAAGATCTTTGATGACTTGCTCTTCAAAAAGGTAGAGTGCTACATTGATGATCTGGTGGTAAAAACCAGCAAAAGAGAAGACCATTTGCAAGACCTAAGGATAGTATTCCAGAGGTTGCGCAAATATGAACTCAAGATGAATCCTATGAAATGCGCCTTTGGCGTGTCCAGTGGAAAATTCCTCGGATTTATTGTCCGACATAGGGGTATTGAAATTGATCCGTCCAAGATTAAAGCTATCCAGGAGCTCCCTCCACCAAGGAATCTGCACGAGCTGAGATCTCTGCAAGGGCGCCTGGCTTATGTCCGACGATTTATATCAAATCTGTCAGGAAGATGTCATCCCTTTCACAAGCTCATGATGAAAGATGTACCGTTCCTCTGGGACGATGGATGTCAGGAGGCCTTTGAAAAGCTGAAAGAATATCTTAAAACCCCTCCAGTACTGGGGGCACCGGTTAAGGGCAGACCCTTGATATTGTATATCTCAGCCGCACACTGTTCCCTGGGGGCAATGCTGGCACAGATAAATGAGGAAGGCAAAGAGCAGGCCCTGTACTACCTAAGTCGGAGGCTGATTAGAACCGAAGAAAGCTACAGCTATATAGAAAAGACATGCTTGGCACTAGTCTTTGCCGTCAAAAAGCTCCGGCACTATATGCTGTCACATGAAATCAGATTGATATCTGCAGCAGATCCACTCAAATACATATTGACTCAGCCAGTACTGAAAGGCCGGTTGGGCAAATGGGCAGTAATTCTGATGGAATTCGATATCACATATATACCCCAGAGGGCAATAAAAGGACAGGCCGTGGCTGATTTCTTCGCGGAGCATCCTGTGCCGGAGAATGATATGTTGGGGACTGAATTACCCGATGATGAGACACTCGAGGCCTGTCAAGCTCAGCCAGTTATGTGGCAACTGTTCTTCGATGGAGCATCCAGAACGGAGACAGATTCCGATGGAAAGACCAGGGTACGGGCTGGAGCCGGTATTGTACTGAAATCACCAGAGGGGGAAGTTGTACATACTTCCTGTTCTATAAACAAGCCATGCACCAATAATGAAGCCGAATATGAAGCTCTGATAATCGGACTCAATATCAGCCTCAACATGGGTATCCAGATGCTTCAGGTATTCGGGGATTCGATGTTGATAATAAAGCAAATCCAAGGGGAGTTCGAAGTGCGGAAGCCAGAACTAAATCCCTATCACCAGAAAGCTGTACGCCTCATGGCAAAGTTCTATCATATTGAACTCAAACATGTGGGCCGTGGACATAATGCCCAGGCTGATGCGCTGGCAAAGCTGGCCAGCTCGCTAGCAGTCCCGCCAGATGAAACACTGAACATTGTTGTTATGAACCGGCGGCAAGTCCCCAGTATGCTAGAAGGGCGCCCCGAAGAAGAAGAAGTTGCCACTATCAGCGCAGTGCAGGCGTCCGATTGGAGACAGCACTTGCTACAGTGGTTTCTGCACCAACAGCTGCCACAGAAAAGAGAGGAAAAGATGAAACTCCTGAGGACCAAAGATTCCTATGAATTCAGAAATGGAACTTTATTCCGAATAATGGCGGATGCACGCAAAAAGATTCTACTCCGCTGCCTGTCCACTGAGGAAGCTTGGCAAGCGATGAAAGAAATACACGCTGGGACAGCAGGCGCCCACCAGGCTGGCCCCAAGATGAAGATAGAAATCAAGAAGCTGGGCTACTATTGGCCTACTATGTTTGAAGACTGCTGTAAATTTGCAAAGTCATGCCAGAAGTGTCAGGAGCATGCTACCGTACCTAGAAGGCCACCTGCAACTCTGCACCCTACAGTTCCTAGCTGGCCATTTGCACAATGGGGAACTGATGTAGTCGGGCCACTGCCGACTTCCTCGGCCGGTCATAAGTACATATTGGCCATGACAGATTACTTCTCCCGATGGGCGGAAGCTGTAGCATTAAGAGAAGTGACTGGTGAACTGGTCGCCAGATTTATCAAGCAGAATATTATCTTCCGGTTCGGGATCCCCAACCGAATAATATCTGATAATGGAAGTCATTTCAGAAACCAGAAAATCTATCGACTTGCCGAGAAGTATAAGATTGAATGGAGAACCTCCACTCCCTACAATCCCCAGGCAAACGGATTGGCAGAAGCTTTTAACAAGACTTTGTGCACCTTGCTAGCCAAGGTTGTCAGTTCTAATAAAAAGGACTGGGAAGAAAAGATGTATGAAGCTCTATGGGCATACCGCACCGTCTTTAAGACACCTACAGGGTGCTCACCATACTCATTGGTATACGGCTCGGAGGCAGTAGTTCCACTAGAGCTGGAAGTCCCGTCACTCAGAGTGGCAATCCAATATGGCCTGGCCCATGGCGAACAAACAAATGCTGAAAGAAGGTTAGAAGAACTGGCTGAATTGGAAGGAAAGCGCCTCCAAGCTCAGAAGAATATCCAAATGTATCAGGCCCGCATGGCCGCTGCATTCAATAAACTCGTAAAAGGACGAGAATTCAAGAAAGGTGACCTCGTCATGGTCAAGAAAAAAGAAGTCATGGCGTCCAACCCAAAAGGAAAGCTAAATGCTAATTGGGAAGGTCCTTATGTGATACAAAGGGTCTACGAAGGAGGGGCCTATGTAGTGGTTAACCATCGAGGGGAAATTCAGTTCTCGCCGCTCAACGGTAAACACCTCAAGCTGTATCATGCTGCACAACCAATATTCCCCGAGTAATCGGCAGATACTACCTTTCCTTGGCTTAGTGGCATCCCGCCTTAGCCGAGATACACCTTTCCTTGGCTTAGTGGCATCCCGCCCTAGCCGAGATAAACCCCTTCCTTGGCTTAGTGGCATCCCGCCTTAGCCGAGATACACCTTTCCTTGGCTTAGTGGCATCCCGCCTAGCCGAGATACACCCTTTCCTTGGCTTAGTGGCATCCCGCCTTAGCCGAGATACACCTTTCCTTGGCTTAGTGGCATCCCGCCCTAGTCGAGATACACCATTTCCTTGGCTTAGTGGCATCCCGCCTTAGCCGAGATACACCTTTCCTTGGCTTAGTGGCATCCCGCCCTAGCCGAGATACACCCTTTCCTTGGCTTAGTGGCATCCCGCCCTAGCCGAGATACACCCTTTCCTTGGATTAGTGGCACTCTGCCCTAGCCGAGCTACACCCTTTCTTGGTATAGCGGCGCTCCGCCCTAACCAAGCCATCCCTCATCATGATCCAATGGCATTCCGACTTGTCACCCTCAAAAAAAAGAGGGGAAGAGAGAATAAAACAATAAAAAAATGGGGTTAAAAATAGAGATACCCCGCCGGTCTTGTTCAGGTTTTCTGAGCAAGGGCAAAAATGGCTAAAACCCAGCTGTGGTGAAAACCCGAAAGGGCACTGCAGGCAAAATCGGGTACCCCGCCACGTGAAAACCCGAAAGGGCGCGTGGGCAAAAGCAAGAGGGGGCTGGCTCCGGCGAAAACCCGAAAGGGCGCTTGAGTCAGTAATGTGGTGATCCTAAAGAAACCTCACCTCCCGCCATAGACTTCTCGTTGATCGACCGGCACCTTGCCCGATCAACGATCAAACCCACCCAGTACAGACCCTACGTCTGTCCTGATAAAACCCTCATACCTTGCCAAAGTCCCACCATGGTGAAGTCCACCGTTGATCGATCGGCATCCTGCCCGATCAATGATGAAAACCTATCCAGTTTAGACCCTACGTCTATCCTGATGAAACATATGAAATCTTTGCATTGGTATAAACCCAATACCGATGATGAAACCTGCTGTTGATCGATTGGCGCACTGCCCGATCAATGATGAAAACCTATCCAGTTTAGACCCTACGTCTATCCTGATGAAACATATGAAATCTTTGCATTGGTATAAACCCAATACCGATGATGAAACCTGCTGTTGATCGATTGGCGCACTGCCCGATCAATGATGAAAACCTATCCAGTTTAGACCCTACGTCTATCCTGATGAAACATATGAAATCTTTGCATTGGTATAAACCCAATACCGATGATGAAACCTGCTGTTGATCGATTGGCGCACTGCCCGATCAATGATGAAAACCTATCCAGGTTAGACCCTACGTCTATCCTGATGAAACATATGAAATCCTTGCATTGGTATAAACCAAATACCGATGATGAAACCTGCTGTTGATCGATTGGCGCACTGCCCGATCAATGATGAAAACCTATCCAGTTTAGACCCTACGTCTATCCTGATGAAACATATGAAATCCTTGCATTGGTATAAACCCAATACCGATGATGAAACCTGCTGTTGATCGATTGGCGCACTGCCCGATCAATGATGAAAACCTATCCAGTTTAGACCCTACGTCTATCCTGATGAAACATATGAAATCCTTGCATTGGTATAAATCCAATACCGATGATGAAACCTGCTGTTGATCGATTGGCGCACTGCCCGATCAATGATAAAATCTGTCCAGTTTAGACCTTACGTCTATCCTGATGAAGCCTATGAAATCCTTGCATCGGTATAGACCCAATACCGATGATAAGAGCAGCCACTGATGAAGCAGCACATCGCCTGATCCGTGCTAAAAATCCCAATTCGAAAAAATATATATATATATATATATATATATACATATATAAAAAAAAGAGATGGGGTTAAAAATAGAGATACCCCGCCAGACTTGTTCAGACATTCTGAACAAGGGCAAAAAATGGCCAAAACCCAGCTGTGGTGAAAACCCGAAAGGGCACTGCAGGCAAAATCGGGTACCCCGCCACGTGAAAACCCGAAAGGGCGCGTGGGCAAAAGCAAGAGGGGGCTGGCTCCGGTGAAAACCCGAAAGGGCGCTTGGGTCAGTAATGTGGTAATTCGAAGTTCCATGCCAACCGGCACGCTACCTTTACCTCCCCTTCACTGATGAAACCTTCCGTCGGTCAGTTGGCTCCATTCCCCACCGATGATAAAACCCTTCCGGGGTAGACCTTACGTTTACCCTGATGAAATCTACGTACCCTCTTTCAAACGTCCCACCGACAATGAAACCCATCACCATTCTGATGAAGCCTGTCCAGCTCAGACCTCACGTCTGTCCTGATGAAGCCTACGCATTTCTTGGCAAGCCCCACCTGCTGTTGATCGATTGGCGCACTGCCCGATCAATGATAAAACCTGTTGGAATAGACCTTACGTCTGTCCTGACGAGACCTACACCTTTACGTACGTCCCACCGTTGATCGACCGGCACCTTGCCCGATCAATGATGAAACCCTATCCAGTTTAGACCTTACGTCTATTCTGATGAAACTCATGAAATCCCTTTGCATCGATATAAACCCAATATCGATGATGAAACCAACTGTTGATCGATTGGCACCTTGCCCGATCAATGATGAAACCCTATCCAGTTTAGACCTTTCGTCTATTCTGATGAAACTTATAAATCCCTTTGCATCGATATAAACCCAATATCGATGATGAAACCAACTGTTGATCGATTGGCACCTTGCCCGATCAATGATGAAACCCTATCCAGTTTAGACCTTTCGTCTATTCTGATGAAACTTATAAATCCCTTTGCGTCGATATAAACCCAATATCGATGATGAAACCAACTGTTGATCGATTGGCACCTTGCCCGATCAATGATGAAACCCTATCCAGTTTAGACCTTACGTCTATTCTAAAATCCCCCTTGCATCGATATAAGCTCAATATCGATGATGAAGTCAACCGTTGGCTGATCGGTACATCGCCCAGGCCAATGATAAAACCTGTCCAGTTCGTACTTTATGTCCGTTCTGATGAAAACCCCATATCCTTTTTCAAATGTCCCACCTGCGATAGTCTCTACCCAGCCTAGACCATACGTCTACTCTGATGAGACCTCTTCATTTGCATTCCGGCAACTCGTCTCCCTTACGGCACACATGGCCAATAAGACGTTTGCTGCCACCAACAAATTCGGTTCAAGCACCTCCTCGGATGCCGTCACGCGGTGGAGCGAGTTCCCCATCCTTTCTCTGAAGGGGTGGACGCTCTCCTGCCAAGGTACGAGCCATTCGCATGAGGGATTGTTAAAACCGCTACCCCACCTCCCAAAGTGATAAAACCACATGCAGAATAAGATGGATACGCATGAAGCCATGAGATTCCTTTCCATTAAAAAGGGAGTACATAAAGGGCCCCGAGGGGACACCATATCACAAAAGAGAATAAAAAGAAAAAGAAGGGATAGACAATTTATGGCCGCCGGAATATATCCTCGAAGGCCAGAAGACCCACATAAGGAGCGGCCCCCAGCTCATGAAGGCGCGCCTCCTCCTCCTGAAGTCCAATGGACATGTCTTGGAGAGACATCACTCGTCCCTCCAGCGAGGCTACCTCCTCTTCGGACCGCGGTCGGATAAAGGATAATTGCTGCAGTTCGGCTCGAAGTCCAGAGAGCTCCGTCTCCAAGATGGCCATCCGGTCCCGCACAGCTTCTTCCCGCTGAATAGCACCTTGTAGCTCGGCTCGGCGTTCATCAAGCATAAGCGTCAGCTTTCCCAGCTCAGATTTATATTCTGACCTCTGCAGCTTCAACGCCGTTAGCTTATCAACCATAGTCCGTGCTAGGAAGTCTCTCCGATGCACGAATTTCAGTAGAAGCAGCACCCGCTGAACCCATATGTCCAAAGAGCAGCCCATGGCCTGCAAGCCAGCGGTGAAGCGGTTGGCGATTTCCTTCAGTTGCAGATACGTCAAGCCAGGCTGGGATTCTACCAGCTGACGTAGCATGTCCAGGTGCTGCCAGACAAAGTTGTCAGAGGAAGCGAAGCCGAAGGAGGCGGAGGGGATGACTTCAAAGGTCACCTCGCCATCAATATCTTCCCACAATGCAACGTCCGGCTGAGAGGACGAAGACGGCAGATCTACTGTAAGGGCTGGCCAGTCCTTTTCTGTGCTCTCCTGCTGAGCTGAAGATTCCTCCCCTATCGCTGTATCGGAAGCTATAGCTTGAACATCCGCAGGGGGAGAATCGATGAAGGATGGAGCTGCCTCTTCATGAGTCTCTTGAATAGGGGCTTCATCTTCAGCTGCTCTTTCTGGTGACAGGGAAGGAGCTGCTATAGTCGGAGAAGGCAGAAGTCCAGTCTCTATAGCCACTATGGCAGGGACTGCTGACTCGGGCGCAATTGACATTACTGCAGCCGGTATAAAAGCAGAGCTTCTAGATGGATCGGCTTCGGCTCTGAAATCCGAAGCCCTGATAGGAATGCAACTCTCTCCCGAGGCCCCTAAATCCAACGATGCTAAATCTGTCGAAGACTGTATCCGCATTGGCACAGGGCGAATGACCTCAGGGACCCCCATGCAAGTTAAAGGCAGAAAAGGGACAATAGCCCAGTTTGTAGAAGAAATGTCCATGATAGCCGCGGTTGTGTCTGAGCTAGCAGTGGCAATGCCCTAAGACCAAAGCAAAGCAACTTTCAGCACTAGATGAAAGAAACAGATGAAGCAACAAACATGAAAAGGAACCCACCCTTGAAGCAGGGTCCACACCCTCGAAATGGGGTGAAAGAGAAGGAAGCTCCGTAGTCGGAGTGATAAATGGTGGAGTTATGTCGATCTCGGTGTCGAGCCCGGCGAACTCCTCTTGCAACTCCTCCTCAGAAGATAGCACCAGCAGCTTAGCAGGCTGAAAAGGCAGAGCACCTTTTGCAAATACAAGCGGGGCCTCTGATTCAGGAGCATCCCCCTCACTGCCGCTGAAAGTCGCTTCCTCCTCAGCAGAGACGGTCTTAGAACTGCCTGAGGATATTTCCACACTAGCTACACGCTGTGGGGCCACCTCTAAAACATGTCGGGATGTAGACCGGGTAATTATGCGCCTGGCCGGAACAGTACTCTGCTTCGACTGGGTCTTGTGACCCTCCTGTGGTTGAAGCAATTCTTTTGTCATCATGGCTCCAGTCTGCTCTTCGCCTGCCACTGCTGCAAAAGAGACCTATGAGGAATATAGCAAAGAAGACAATGCAAGTATGAAACAGATAAGAAAAAACACACTTACCCTCCGCCTCACTAGCCGGCGTGGGAGAAGGCAACCTGGTCTCCACCACAGAAGGTGCTACAACTGGCTCTTGGGCTGTGCAAAAGGAAGGGGTCAGATTCAAGGACTTCTTTGAAATCCAGCGAAAGAGAATGAGGAATGTAATTGCAGGCTATTGATGTTACCCTGAACCGATGTCTGAGCAGCCTCCCTTTCAGATTCAAACTCATCAAATGAGGGAATATCAGGGAGAGGGGTCCCGGTGTCCATAACTACCGAAGCCGATTGCTGAGCATAAACCTTCTTGGCCTTCCTGGCCTTCCCAACTGCAGCCTTAACTACGGAAGCCTTTCTCTTCTTGCCAGGAGGCAGGGGAGTAGTAGTCGGTGCTGCTGCAGGGATTTCAAAATAAGTAGGCTTCTCAGCCTGCGCAATGATTTTTCTATAAAGCCCCTGGCGCTTTATATCAGGCCTGTCTGTTGAAGATGTCAGAGAGGTAATGTGATCAGTGGATGCAAAGTGTGAATACTGAGCAGAAATCACTGCAGTCAGGAAAGAAGAGATCATACCTGCTGGGCCGTCGTAAAAGATAGAGAGCGGCCAGTACAGATAAGCTACCTCCTTGGAGCGTGAAGCAGCCTCCTTGATAAGCCAGCATACATCACCAAGTACCTGGCACTTCTCCACTAAAGCTGCCAGGTCACTATGACCATGAAGGTCAAGACACCGAAACAAGTCGAGGTGGTCCATACCCCAGCCGTCGACATAATGAAAAGAGATAAACAACGGCTTGTTCAATATGCCGGCTATCGGGTTTTCTGCAGATAACCCGTGTAAATTCAGCAAAATAAACAACCAAGACGTCTGCTTGTAGTATGTCTGGGTCCTATCTTCCCGGCGCACAAACGTCCTATACGGGTGAAATCTATCTGTCGGACCCCTCCAAGAAACTACTGCCGGGAGCGGCTCTTCAACAGGAAATGGATATTGTTGCGCCTCCAAACGAGCGTCCCCTACACGGCTCAAATGTTTCAAGTTCTGCATGAAGGTGTCCTCATTGATAGCAGCGAAGACAGGAGCAGGCGGGTCGGAATCCTTTTCCTTCAAAGCCCGACGCTGGGCCAGATAGTTCTCAGCCTCCCTCTGGTGCTGTGAATAAAGCCTTCTCAGGTGGGCCTCGGGGATGTCAAACACTGGCCCGGGCTGTTGTTTCAGAAAGGAACGCTCAGCCACGTCCCAGAATGCACCTCTACTATCCCTATAGAAGCTGGTTCGAATGTTCCACCATTTGATATATTCTGATGTTACCCGGGGAACACGGTTGGAAACTGTGGGAACTCTGAAAACTGCACCGTCCTGGCGATGGTAGAAATCCCACCACAACCGGCCATCGCCGACAATGGAGGACCCATGCTTAGCCCGGCTCTCCAGGGGAAATTGAGCGACTGTTGTGGGGATATGCTGATCATAACCAAAGTTCCGCCCAAAGCGGAATGGATAGTATGGTTCCAGAAGGAGCAGGCCACCCTTTCTGAAAACTAAGACACTAGGACGGATGGCCATGGCCCATCTAACCAGCTCCGGCTCCAGGATTGGTCGGGCAGTGTTAACCCCTGAGACAGGATGGATATATGTCTCTACCTCTTCCAGCTTGCACTCTCTCTGAGGATCAATCAAAGGAGCTGAACCTGCCGCCAAGCTCCAGAAATGAATGCTGCCAGGGGCATCCACCGGCACCTTTATCAGTCGGCCCCTTATTTTGAACAGCTGATCATAGAAAGGACCAGGTTCAGCACTGGCAAACTCAATCATTCTGGGCAGTACTGTGTCTGCCTGCAAAGTTCTGGGAGCCAACTCAGGAAATAAACTGCAGACCCAGGCATTGAAGAAATGAAAAGGACCCACGGTCCTCAAAGAACGGGGAGTCCGATGCTTGTACAGATCCCCCAAAGACTTGTATATCAAACACAGGGCCACTGGGCAGAGCGACAGCCTCATTCCCCAGGCCATCTGACAGGCCGGATATATAGCTTCTGGCCGGATGATTGTCTCGTCCCCTTGAGGGAGAGCGAAAGTGCACAGCCAGAATGTGAAGTAAGCCGCACAATGTGTGATGGGGTCTACGCCTGCTGGGTTGGGACCACCGCTGCCTGCACGGCGCAATGAAGATGGCAGCGCCGACTTATAACGAGGAGCCCTTACTTGCTTGCTAGCAGTCGGACCCACGGAAGGGAAGTCGGCATATTTCAAGGGCCCGTCAAAGAAGTACTGAATCCACTGCCCTACCCGGATCCGCAGCTTGCTGCCCTTCTCTCGGGGATGATAACCTTTGGAGGACCCTCTGCTGTACGCCAGACAAATGGAGCGATATGCCTTCATCAGGTACCGGTATGAGAAGCCAATGGAATATCTGCCTTCACCATCGGAGCTATCCTTCTCAGAATCTGCCAGGCAGACTTCTTCATACGGCTCGCCGTCAATAGGCAGTCCGGAAAGCTGTGACAGACTCCAGAGGTCAAGAGATGTCTCACCCTCTGCTGTATAGAATATGTTGAATAAGGGGCAGAAGACCTCGAACATCCCACAGCATAACCCTCGGGATATAGGATACCGAAATCGGGAAGCAAAAACACTATGATATACCCCGGCTCTGATCAGCAGAGGGGCGTATTCCTTCAGAACAAACTCAGTAAATTCCACGGCTCCTGCTCGAAATAGGTGGGCGTCGGTGATCTTGGTATCCCCAAACCATCCAGCGGCCAAATGATACTTGAACTGAATGGCCGAACAATTCAGCACAAAAGGCTCTTCGCGGTACCCCCACTTCACTGGCGCCAGGAAGAGACCATAGCCGGGCTTCTCCCTATTGACTCGGCCACTGGCATTATCCCACCGAGCAGGTGTGAACTCCGGGGCCCGGGTCAACATTTTCTTTTCCGGCTCCAGCTCCGATATGCCGAGGACTGCATCCCAGTCGCGCTTCTCCCCGGGAAGATATATAGCCTTTCCGCGATATACTGAGTCTTTCAGGCTGTCTCTCTCACCAAGAATTGCGGCTTCAACTGTACGAGCTATTCGGTAGTTCCGCATTCCACCCACGGTGAAGGTCCGGATAAACGGCAGCAAGTGTTTGTCCTTCGGAAATCCGG
The DNA here is from genome assembly GCA_022559845.1 of Amorphophallus konjac. Taxonomy (NCBI): domain Eukaryota; kingdom Viridiplantae; phylum Streptophyta; class Magnoliopsida; order Alismatales; family Araceae; genus Amorphophallus; species Amorphophallus konjac. The sequence continues at coordinate 349,163,935 of CM040120.1, read as the reverse complement.
GCGATAATCAGTGCCCCGTCTGAAACATGTTTCCATGGCAGTGGAGTATACCCGGGATGTTGACACCGTATCGGTATCAGAATCGGATGATTCATCAACGGAAGCGATCTTGTCGTATCCGAAGTCTAAGCTGTGCACGTTTAGCCAGTTTACTGTGGCCCGTGATATATCTGGTTGGGCTGACGAACTTGTTCCGACGGCTCCAGAAGATGTAGCAGCAGAGCCGGAAGCCATTGCAGTGTCTGCAGTCGAAGAAGAAATGTGAATTAAAAGTCCTAAAATAAAAGTCAGTCTTATAAAGATTGTAACATGAGACCCTATGAAAATTTCGGCAGCATCTCCCCTTATTCGGGGTCTGCCCAAAAAGAATAGGGAGTCACCAACCAAGAGGGGGTGATCCCGGAAGCAAAAGGGATTAAATCCCCAAAAAACGTCATACCCGGGATGGGAAGAACTCGCGGCCACCGCCGAGAGGATGAAAACGGCTCGCGCCGAAGAAAAGAAATGGAGGGAAGAAGCTGAAGAAAGAGAAAGGAAGGGTGAGAATGAGAAGAGAAAGGGCCTCGGCGCCCTAAATAGGGGCCCGAGCGACCAGGGTCTCGGCGCGGTGAAATGCGCACCGAGAACCCCAGGCCGAGAGCCCCCGTGGGCCAAAAGGGCGCGCCGAGATCCCCAGGCCGAGAGCCCCCTTCGGCCAGGCGCGCCGGGAAGCTATGCGCGCCGAGAAGCTCCGCGCCGGGAGGTCTTCGTGCGCCGAGAAGCCCCTGCCCCGTGCCGAGAAGCTCCAAAATGCTGAAAATAAAGAAGATATGAAGATGGAAAAAAGTGAAAATGAAGAATACGTGTGCAGAATATTGTTGCAACGAGATGATCAGGTCTGAGAACCGGATTGAAGAGAAATTGAGGAAGATGCCCTCGAATAATGAACGTCACCTGCAGGCCCCGTGCCGCCCATTCTGCGCTTACGCCGCCCGCAGGTGGGGGGCATTTGTTGACACCTTGAAAATGAACAAGGGTGAAAGCACAATTGAAAAGAGGATCAGACCAACAGTGAAAGACCAATAATGAAGCCCGTCAACCATTTACCCGGCTGAAGTCTTTGTCGGCCAAGCTGATGCCCGGTGCCGATATCATTCAGACGGCCACACTGATAAAGCAGCAGTCACTCGACTGATGGGACCTCTTAGCACACTTTAATGAGAGCTGTACTACTGCCTCATCCAAGAATCCACAGATGACATGTCAGGGTAAGTCAGATGTCGGCTTATTGACAGATGTGATATGAGATAAAGATGAAGCCGGTACCGGCAGATGAAGATTGTAAAGGCTTTTGCCAAGTCAGATCAATGAAGAAGAATTGTCTCCACAGATTATACGCCCGGCTGAGGTCTTCCCAGACTAAGGCTGATGTCCGATCTCGTCACCATTCAGGTAACGATATCGATAAAATGATACCCGGTTTTGTCATCATTCAGATGGCAATACTGATGAAACCCCTGCCTACGGACTGATGAAAACATATCAATGATATCAATGGAAGCTATGTCACCAATACAGGGCCTTCTCTGGTTCTGATGAATATCAATTTAAAGGATTAAGAGAGGCCAAGGCACGTGCGAAGCTTAAAAGTCCTAAATGGGCCGGCCAAATGGGCTTCCGAGTGTGGCGCCGAGAACCTCAACAGGAGGCCACTCGGCGCGCCGGGAGCTATTGCGAACGAATGAGGCGCGCCGATTACCATCTGCCGATATGCAAGAAGAACCTGGGTCTATATAAACCCACTTCTTCGAAGAAAGAAAGGAGGCCGAGGAGAGAAGCACCAGAAGAAATAGAAGGGCCTCGAAGAAAAAAAGAGAGATCGAGAGAGATCGAAGGATAGCCAGAAGAAGAAACAAAAGGAAAAGAGAGCCCCAAGAAAAGTGACTCGAAGAAGCGAAGAGATATCTGAGAAGAAAGGAGGAAGAAGAAGCTCCAGGTGGGCTGCTCCGGGGAGGGAGAGGAGTCAATGCTCCGCCCTCCCCCATACTTTCTTTTCTTTTCTTCGATGTAATCTAGCGAGTCTTTTCTCGATTTATCAAATGTAGCCGGAGAGTCCCGGTCTTGATTTCCACCTCTCTGCTTTGCATTTCTCTTTTACGATCTGTGTAAGTCTTCGATACAATGCAATGAAATATCAACATGGCCCATTTGGGCACCGATTGATTGAGATATCTGCTCTCCGTCTCTCTCCATGTACATAGTTCTCGGCTGAAAAGTCCAGTAGCCTAGACTCTTCGAGTTTCAGAGCCGATTGAATGAATCTGTTCTTCGAGGAGGGATGAAGATAGGACCCCTACCCCTATCTAATGGGTTATTGGGTTCTACTTTCTTCTCCCCTCCTGTCTCAATGGCAGATCCTCCGCATATAGTCCGAGTTTTCTCTCGAGCCCTTGTGCTGTTCAGGAACCAGAGACATCAATCTCTTGGTTCCCTGAACTGCTGGCTGTACAAAGATATGTCTGCTCTGCAGGTTAATGCCATCCCGCGAGATTCTAACAAGCGATGACCTCAGTCTCTCGACCCTCCATTCTAACCCTTGAATGATTAGGGTCTGGAGTTTAGGCGTTAAGAGTTCCTCCGTCGCCGTTTTTCGATGCAGTTGGGCTCGTCTAGGGGATCAGAGACAGTCATCTCTTGATCCCCCAGACGGCCTGCAACAAACAGATGAAACCCTTCACAGGGTATAGACGATGGTCTCTTTTCCCCTACTGATTCGGCCTTCCAATTCCCTTGGCATCCTTCAAACAGAGCTATCCACGAAACCCCCTCCTGCACTCCACATTCGGTCTCGATCCGAGCCAGAAAACTCAGAAAATTCCCGAACAGAGTACCGTAATCAAGCCCTGAAACCCTCAACCCTTTCACCTTCCCGGCGTGCTAATTTCCACGCCGAGAGCTACGCCGCCGAGAGGCCTCCCTCTTCCTTCCCCTTCAGCAAAACGACAAACTCTCCCGGTTAAACCCCTCTTCCTTCACAGCCTTCCCGGCCTGTGGCCTCCCGGCGCCGGGTTCCCGGCGCGGCGAGGAGCGCGCCGAGAAGCTTCACGCCGAGAGCCCCCCCTTCTTTTTAGTCAAGCCGCGCCGAGAGCCCTCTTTTGGCCAACCAAACCCATGCCGAGAACCCCATTTTTGTCAATACAAAAATCATGCCGAGAGCTCCTCCCTTCGGCCAATAGAAAGCCACGCCGAGACCCTCCTTCTTTGAACAATGAAATCCAGTCCGAGGCCCTCCTCTGCACTGTCATCCTTCAATCCTTTAGTCTCCCTACACACCTGTCTAGGGGATGTTCGGAGACCATCATATGTGCCCTGAGAAGATACAGTAATGGGGAAGACCTCCCCTACAGCCCTCATTTCCGATCCGGATTTCACTGCTACCTTACGAACTCAAAGAGCCATGTTATTATATGCGTTCTGATGGGTTCCAAGGGAATATTAACCAATGAGATAGACGCAAGTAACATCCCCGGGCCCGGTGCCCTTCTTATCTGGTCGTCATCCCGGCATCCCGTGGATGATGACCTATTTTCTCTTGGCATAATCCAAGTTGAGGGGACATGCTGCCGAAATTTATACATACTCTGCCGGGTAACTGTGATGTTCTCTCTCTCAGCCCCGCCGGCCCACGGAGTTATGTCCTTGCATGCTCTCCGATGGTCCCTCGAAGGGGGATATAGATGCGGCACCGCACCCACATGGGACGTGCCATGTCGCGCCGGTCCCTATTCGAACTCCGGGTCTATCGTACCCGATCTTTTATAGATCCTACCCTGCCGCTGCATGGGTGGTTTCCTATTCCCACTTGGCATAGTCCAAGATGGCGGGGATATGCCGTCAGATTTGTCCCGTACTTAATAATCCCCCTACTTTGACTAGTCCATTTAGCATTCTGCAAATAAATCAACCCCGTCTCTTTTGAGCCTCATCTTCACCGCTGCTTTCCTCCTATTTTGGCGTTTAATCAAGGGTTGTCCTTCCTTGGAAGGGCATAATTAACGTCATAGCCTTTATGGTATGACAGACTTCTGGTCCTGACTCGGACTTCACAATCGACTGACCAAGTCAGATCGAGCGCACAATAAAATTGTCACCCCGGTGACTGGCACGCCTAATAAATCAAAAATCCAAAATAAAATATAAATAAATAATATAATGAAATAAGATGAGATCCACGTTCCACAGGAGGTAAGCCTAGGCCAGGTGTAGGAGCTTTTAGGGTTTTGAGTCCTTCTCACGGCTACTCTTTCAGAGGTCCAGCCTGTTGCGCCGGGGCTTTGTGTCCATCATCGAACCTTCATCCACGCTAGGCACGCATACGACTGGGCTCATAACGTCCCGCGGGGAAACTGTATTGCCACTCTTTCCATGCCTACTTTTATTTTACTAGAGCATCAGGATTTTTTGAGTTTTGAGTCTATAGACGAACTTTTCAGTTTTTGTCTTTGATTTTGCTCAATTTTCTTTCTTTTCTTTTCTCTCTCTTTTTTCTTCTATTGTGGAATGAGGTCATAACAGACTGCCCCTATTTGAGACTTTTTCCCCATCAGGGTACCTAGATCAGTCGTCGCCCCTTACTCACCACTTGCCCCCAGATTCAGTCGAAGGGAGAAACGTACAAGGGTCTTTACTTCCCCCAGGCATGGCCAGGGAGAAACAGTGTTACACAGGGCTAGGGTACATGACCAGGGATGTCGTGAGGTGTGTGAATGCCAGACACGAGATCTTTCTTTTGTGATCGAGGCACGAGTCATCTTGCCGCCAGTCCTTCATTGGCTTGACTCTAAGGGAAAAAACGTTTGAGATACAACCCATTCAACGAATTAGACAATTCTTCGCCCTCGACGTTGAGTAGACGGTACGCGTTCCCAGGATAAACCTCCTTGATAATGAACGGACTTTCCCAATTGGGCTGCAACTTAGACCTAGGACCTCCAGTTTTAATAAATTTACATTTCAACACCATGTTACCCACCTGAAATTTACGTTCAATGACTTTCTTTTGAAAATGACGCGAGACCCGCTTTTGATAAACGGAGACATGATTGGCTGTATTAAGCCTCTTCTAGTCTAAGAGTTCCAACTTTACCAGCAACGCCTCTCGACGTTCGTCGAGATTAAGTTCCTTGTCCAGCTGCACTCTTAGGGAAGGGATCAATATCTCATATGGAAGTATTGCCTCCATCCCATAAGTAATGGCAAAAGGAGTCTGCCCAGTGGGAGTGCAGACGGAGGTGCGATAAGCCCATAGAGCTTCAACAAGTCTTCCAGGCCAATCAGCAAATTTGTGCGACTCGCAAGTTTTCTTAATGATTTTCAAAAGCGTCTTGTTGGTGGCCTCGGCCTGGCCGTTGCCTTGAGGGTAATAGGGTGATGAATGATGCAATGCAATGTTGAATTTCTTACAGAGGTCCTGGAGTTCTTGAGACACGAACTACGGTCCGTTGTCGGTGACGATGTCGCTTGGCACTCCAAACCATGAAATAATATTCTTCAGGATGAAGCGGCATACTGTGGTGGCTTTGATTTCTACATATGCTTCAGCCCACTTGGTGAAATACTCTGTAGCTGTAAGGATAAAGGATTTCAGTTTAATCTGGGAGTTGGGATCACCTAGCGGGCCTACAATATCAAAGGCCCACATGGAGAATGGCCAAGGAGCAGAAAGAGGATGGAGTGATGAAGCATGAGCGTGGATTTTGTCGGCGTGGAGTTGGCACTGGATGCACCTACGGACATAGGCGGAGCAATCTTCCTCTAGGGTTGGCCAGTAATAGCCCTGCCTAAGGATCTTTTTCGCCAGCGCTTGCCCATTGACATGTCCTCCACATTCGCTTGAATGTGCTGCTTCTACAACCTTCCAAGCCTCGTCATCGTCTAAACATCTCATCAGAACTCCATTAAAAACTCGCCTATACAACTCTCCTGCAATGATGGTGTATCTGGAGGCGATTCTTCTAATGGTCTTGCATTGCACGGTGTTGGTCAATTCTAGGAATGACCCATCCCTGCAATACTGCTCGATCTCATGGTACCAAGGCAATTCCTCTTCTTCTAAAATTTCCTCGAGCTCAATTAAAGACACTTCTTTCAAATCCTCCTTTTCAGCCTTCTTCTCTACAATTTTCCTAAGGTTGTCAAACCACGGATCCAGAAGGGAAGGAGCGTCTAACCACTGGACCACGATGGTCTCAGTGGCACGATTGAGAGGAAAGGAAAGGGAAGAAGCAAGCGATGCGAGGGCATTGGCAAGAATATTCTGAGACCGAGGGGTGTGAATGTAAATCAGCTTACGGAATTGCTTAGCCAAGAGCGTGACCAAATCTTGATAAGGTTTAAGCTTAGGGTCACTAGTGCGATAAGTGGAAAGAACTTGACGCATCACCAACTGAGAATCTCCTATGATGTTTAAGTATCGCGCGCCCATGAGGTAGGCGTGCTTCAATCCGACAAGGAGAGCCTCATATTCGACTATGTTATTGGTAGTAGGAAAAGAGAGCTGGTATGCGATGGGAATGGTCACTCCCTCTGGAGTGAGAAGAATAGCGCCGATCCCTCGGCCCTGAGAATTGAGAGCACCATCAAAGTGTAATGACCAAAACGAGTGATGAGTGAGCACAACCAAGTGTTCATCAGGAAACTCATCCTGCATAGAATCTGTACAAGGGATAGGAGAATGAGCAAGATGTTCAGCAATCGCGTATCCCTTGATCGCTTTCTGAACGACGAAGGTGATATCAAATTGAGAGAGAAAGCTCTGCCAGCGAGCTAATCTGCTAGAAAGGACGAGTTTTTCTAAGACGTAACGGATTGGGTCAAATCTAGAGATCAACTTAACTTCATGGGCGAGAAAATAATGTTTCAATTTCTGGGCTACCCATACTAAGGCTACGCAGGTCTTCTCCATAGTGGTATATTTAGATTCAGCAGGATTGAACAACCTAGAGAGGTAGTAGGCTGCCCTGTCCTTCCCTTCGTCGTCCACTTGTGCCAGGACCGCTCCTAGGGAGTCATCAATAACTGAAATGTATAAAATCATGGGTTTCCCAGGAACATGGGGTTACAAAACCATGGGATTTGACAAATAAACCTTAAGATCCTCGTAGGCCTTTTGGCATTGTTCATTCCATTCGAATTTGGCCCCCGCCTTCAACAATTCATAAAATGGGTGACATCTTTGTGAATGCTAAGATATAAACCTTCGAATAAACTATAGACGCCCAATCAATCCTCTAAGCTCAGTGATGTTCTTAGGTGGTAGCATTTCCATAACGGCCTTTGCTTTGTTTGGATCAATTTCAATCCCCCGCTTACTAACTATAAAACATAGAAATTTCCCTGATGCTACCCCAAACACACATTTCTTCGGGTTCATCATCAGCTTATACACCTTGGCTAAGATAGCAGGGTGCTCCTCTTTTGACCTCGATTTCACCAGAATATCATCCACGTAGGCTTCCATATAAACATGCATCAGGTCGTGGAAGATTGCCATCATCGCCCGTTGGTATGTGGCACTCGCATTCTTCAATCCAAATGGCATGACCACGTAGCAGTAAGTGCCCCAGGGCGTGGTGAATGAGGTCTTTCTTTGATCCTCAGGAGCGAGACCGATTTGATTATAGCCTGAATAACCATCCATAAATGAGAGGGCTTCATACCCAGCTATGTTGTCCACCAACACGCCGATGTGAGGAAGTGAAAAATCATCTTTCGGACATGCCTTATTTAAGTCTCTGAAATCGATGCAAATTTGAATTTTTCCATCCTTATTCATCACAGGGACAATATTCGCCACCCATTGAGGATATGACATAACTCTAATGAACTTGGCCTTAATTTATCAACTTATTCTTTTATCCTTAAGGCCATTTGAGGGTGGAATCTTCTTGATTTTTGCTTAACAAGTGTTGCCCCTAGTTTAAGTACCAATTTATGCTCTACCAGAGTGGGGCAGAAATAATTATGAGCCTGGGATCCTCTTCAACCTGAGGAGGGAGATTAGCAGAAATAATTATGAGCCTGGGATCCTCTTCAGTTTCAAGGTAAATCTCTTTCGTGGGTTCATCCACTGCCGACGACGGTTCATCGAATCTCTTCAAACCATGCGCGTACAACTTAACAGCATCATCCACGTCGCTATCCTCATCATTGATAGGGTCCTTCTCATCTATGATTTCATAAACCCCTAATCCATCATCGCTCCACACCCCGTCTAGCTCTTCATCGCCCTCCAAGACAATTGTTGTCTCTACAAACTCAGGACACTTAAGGAGGGCGTCACAACGCTGAGCAAGGTCCTGGAGGAACCTATCAGGAATAGTTTTAGCATGACACATCATCGGGTGCATAGCAAGTGTGGAAGGGTTGGAACACGACCCTAATTCACTAGACTCTGCACTCTACTTCTCTAAGCTCAACAAGTCCTACATCTAACTTATAAGATAGAAAATCTACAGGAAAGGAAACAAGGGCCTCGTGCCCCTGGGGAGCAGACTGACAAAATATAGCATAATCCTCCATTGAAATCTCTGTTTTAAAATTGACATTTTTTTTGGAGATCGGAGGAAATCATACAGCAAGATGGACTAGAGGAGGAAGGAGGAGGAGGAAGCTGGCGGGGAAAGAGAGATGGGAAAAGAACATCAAAGAATGGATCGGATGACGAAAACCACATCTGAGAGAGATCAGAGGTGGGAGTAAACATGGTTGAGAAATCAATCGGGGGGCAGCGCCCACATGCACATGGCACAAACAGAACTTCTAAGGGTCTTTCCGTAAAAAATGGATTGACCATGACAGGAGGCGAGTGGGGTATGAACTCTAGCTCTCGGAAAAAGGAGGCAATGCGGGAAGGAGACCAAGAGTAGGTGACAAGGGAGCTCCCCTCTTCCCTTAGACTTGGGTAAATTGGCTCCGCTGGAGCATACCTCACAAGCTGCATCTCTGGCTTCTTCGGACAGACTTCTTCTTCATAAAATAATTTTTTCAAAACAATCACAAAATCTTCCATATTACCCACCAACCCCTTCAGTGGCGACGGCGGGTCAGCAACAGCATAAGTGACATTACTTTCCATACCAGAACAGGGCGGCGTCGGCGTCTTCAAAGTGCCAGGCTGCAATGGTCCTTTTACAAAATGTTGACGATAATCCCACGTCAGCGGCCCCGAATCTCTCAGAATCGACATTGCTGACTCTCGATAGCCGAGGCCTCTTCTGCTCATCGTCTTGCCCCTTGGGATGGGCATAGTTCGCCACTGTAACTGGGCTCCGAGACCCATGCCTGGCTGGTAACCTAGCTTCAGAATCATGTTCCAGCCCTTGGAGTCCCTGATCTTGGACTTGGCTCTGACGTTAATAGGTGTAGTGGCGGGCTTGCGTGACGCATATGCCCAGGGAAAATCCAAGTCCATTACAGAAAGGACCGGCTTATTGCTTGGCCAGAGAGTTGGCATAATCTTGTTGGTAATAGCTTCAACTGTTTGTACTGTGGAGATACTTTTAACCTTGACCACCCGCCCTTGAAATGGAAATTTGGGGCATTGGTGGGTGGTCGAAGGAACAGCATGCAGGCTGTCGATCCATGGACGGCCTAGAATAGCTTTAAACATTGGATCAATATCCAATACATAGAATTCCACAGCCATTGTGAGAGGCCCAAGCTCGGCCTGAATAGTCACTACCCCGTGGCATGCTCTCCTGGAGTTGTCGTAGGCAGCAATAGTCGTCGGAGTTGGCTTTAGCATGTCTTCAAAAATATTGCAGGCATGCAGAGTGCTCAAGGGATAGACATTTATCGACGCTCCTATGTCCACTAGAGCTACGTCGACCGCCACCATATTTAATGTGATTGAAATGCAAAGTGGCATCTGGCGTGCCTCAGGGGGTGCTAACTCTGACTCAGAAAAGGAAATAGACGGCCCCTTTGTGATAGTGGCCAATACCGATGGCAAACTATCTACCGCCACATCCTTGCTAACCATGACTTTATGTAGAAAATCCCTTAGGGCATCTTGGTGTAGCGTGGACCTCTTGATTAACTCCAGGACTGAGATCTTGGTCGTCATCCAGTCCAAGTGCTGTAACAAATCATATTTCGTGCCAGGTAAGGGGTCTGACTCTTCTGCTTCAACTGCTGAGGAAGGAATTGGGGGATTGGGTTCAGGTGCACCAGTAGAGGGGTAATTTCTCTGAAACAAGCGCCTGCTCCTGAGGGCAAGATTCTGTGCCAGCACGGCACTAGATGGACACCCGATTGGCCCGGTGGGGTGAGTAGAAGGGATAGAAATGAGGGTGATGATGGCGGAGGCGGGTCGGACAGGCCCTGGCGGAGGGATGACGGGTGAAAGGTTAAATGGAGGGGTGACGATGGAGGGTGTGGCGGGTGATGGCGGGAGGGTTGGCGGAATGGTGGGTAATGTGGTGGGTGTAATAGGTCACTTGGACAGAATAGTGGGTGTGATGGGAGTTACAGTGGCGGGCCGGGTGATGGAAGGAACAGAAGGTGAAGGGGAGTTGGTATATGTGTGGTGGAAGGCCAGAAGATGAGCGGGAGTCTCATCGTCGTAAGACCACCAAGCATTGGGAGCTGGGCGGTGAACCACATTTACTTCGGCCGGTGCCGGCGACTGCTGTTGCGGAGCGGGCTGATGATTCGGCATGGGATTTTGGTGAATCCCGAGTTCAGGTGCAGGCTGCTGCTGGGGTTGCGGTTGCTGAGGTTACTACTGCTGTGGCGCTGGCTGCTGCGGCCTTGGCGCCTGTCTTCTTCTCTCTTTCATGTCTTTTATCAACTTATGCATCTGTGCCCAGTCAATTCTCTGTCCCTCATGTAGATCATAAACAAGGTCACGGAACTGATAGCACCTTTCTATAGTGTGCCCAGGCTGCCAATGATATAAGCAATATCTGGACTGGTCGGTGGTCGGATTCCAATTCGGGCATTCCGGAGGGAGCTGAAGATCACCAGTGTACATCAGGGCTGAGAAAATATCTGGGAGAGTTTCGGGAAGTGGAGGGTAATGGACTCTCTTAGGACACGGCCGAGCAGGTGCGTAACCATTGGGTGGCGGGATGTTATGGTACTGCGACGGCTGTTGTGGCTGCTGTGGTGGTGGTTGTTATGGACGAGGAGTAGGAAATGATGGTTGGATACTTGATGGAGCGGTGAATTAGGGATTGCGGGGAGGTTGCTGGAAGCGTGGTGGAGCAAGTTGGTTGGGGAATTGGACAGCCTATACCTGCTCGTTTGTCTGGACTCCTTCAGTGACTGGGCCTTGAGGCTTTCTGGTAGTTTTAGGCTTTTGGGCCTCAAACAAGGAATGAATGGGGGAGTCCTTAAACTGGGTTTGGATAAAATGGGCCCTGTTGTACAACTGGTGCATATTGGAAATATCATTCATTGCTAAGATATTCCGGAATGTGGGCGTGGCATTGGAGATTAATAGCTTTACCTTCTCCTCTTCCGGAATCGGCCGGGCACACGGGAGGCCATCTGCCTCCATCTGTCAGCATAAGTTGCAAAGTCTTCATCGACCTTCATTTTCTAGGCCACTAAATCAGTAAAAGAGTATTCCGAGCCCACCCGGTCTTGGAATCTTTCCCTGATGTGAATAAAGGGGTTGCCATTACCATCGTACTTGCGGTACGTGGGGAGCTCAGACTGCGAAGGGAAACGAATGTCTCAGAAGTTAGGAACAGGGACATCAGCGAGAGACTGTGGGTCGACCCGCTTATGAAGGAGGTCAATCTATTGCTATATGGCAGCCCACTTATCAAGAAATTCTTATTCCCAGGATGGAGGAGGCAAAGACGGGAGGGCAGACCCGGCATGTGGGGCCGAAGGATAGACCGACGGAGGGGGAAGCCCATAAGAAGGATAGTGAGCCAAGGAAGGGCCCATATCCGCATGAGCTAGCTGGGCACCCCTGGATTGAAGATGAACAAAATCAGCCGGGGCCATAAGAGCCTGTGGCGCTGGTGAAGCAGTGATATAAGGATATGGATAAGAAGACAAGGGGATCTTGGTCTTCCCCATATCAGGAATCTGATGGGCCGAGCTAGAAGCTTGGCCCACTTCCATGGTAGGAAATCGGGAGTAAGATCAATGGGCATAGTAGAAGCAGCCTCTAACCCAACAACTGGAGAAGACGCGACGGCAGCAGACACGCCATGAGGAGAAACAGAAGATGGGGCATCCTGCCCCTTCAAGGCCTGACGGAGGATGTGAAGTTGAGTAGGATCCAACTGAGCCATCATGTGGAGAACATGATTGGCCGAATTGTGGGTAGAGGAATCGGAATGGGAGGGTTGACCACCCTCAACAACAATGGTCGGAAGAGGAGGGGCGTACCCCTCTCTCACCTGCACAGTGGTGACCCTAGGTGGGTCCTCCAGAAATCCCTAAGGAAGAGAGTCCTCGTGGGAGTGGGAGAAATTGTAGGAAGACATGGTAGGAGAAGAATCAAACAACGGGTTGAAGTAGGAGAAGAAATGGGAATTGCCCCTAGGAGACGATCCTATGGGTGTGAAGCAACTCTACATGCACCGAATGCCTTGGAAACAAAAGGAATAACACCTAATGAGGACCTAAAAATAGCAATGATCACCCAAAATGCACACACCAAGAAGGAGAGGTAAGGCAATCAATTATCAACCAAATTTTGAATGATGCACAATAGTTTTTATGTGTTCCTCCTTTTAGAACCTTAGTGAATTGGATTAAATAATATTTTCTCAACAATAAGGTTCCTAGAAGGAGTGAAATGGGGACTTGGCTGACTCTAAGTGTACTCTCTCCCTCACGGATGCAACGTAGACTCGGGGTGGTAAGGTACAACCTGCCCGACGTCCGTGTGAGAATTCACGGCTCACGGGGGCTTACGGAGGTCCCGAGTAAGGTCACCTAGACGGCACCAAGGAGTATGAAGACGAGAGGATCCCCTACCAAGGTAGGAATGCAACTAGTATGGAAAGATGGAAGGTCCTATGTGCACCGGAGTGCATGCAAGATCTAGCCTAAATCTAACAACAATGATCAAACAATGATGACAAGTATGGCAATAATCATGCAAAACAAATGATAATCAGGGGAGGTCAAAATAGCACCCAAACAAATATGGGATGACGTGAGATAATAATCAAAATGATAATCTCGGGTGCACTGTAGCACACAAACGCGGTCTTGTGGGGGGGGGGGGGGGCGCTGAGGGAGATAAATGGCCCTGGGTAGAACCGTGCAGCAACAGGGAGCAGTAAAAAAAAACTAAAGACATAGAACTAACACGAACTGAAACAATCAAAAATTAAACGTACTTGAGGGGAATGGACAGTCTATCGATCGACCGTGCAAACTTTGGAACGGTCCTAGACAGATCGTAGGAAGTCAGTAAACCCATAAGAGTATGAAGAACAGCACGTACCTGAGCCAGCATATGTGCACGGCCTATTGACAGACCGTGGAAGCCAGTGCACGGTCAAATGAGGACCGCTGAAACTATCATGCTCACAGCAACGCAAACGCTCGTGAGATGGAAAGGAACAGTCTATCGTCTGACCATGGAAACATAGGAGCGGCCTGAAGTAGACCGCGCAATCAATAATAGCGTGACAGAAACCAAAATAAGAATGCACTTGAGACCAGACAGAATGGCCTATCGCTCGACCGCGGGAAGATGTGAGCGGTCCTGGGAGAACCGCGTGCAACTCCGGGAACAGAAACCCGCAGTGGACGAGATAGCAACCTGAAATAACTTGAAACAAAACCCTAACTAAACACAAAAATGCAGGTCAGCAAAACAACAACACGATGGGCACTAGGGTGTCCCACCATGATCGTCATAAAGGGGGGTGTAGATATGTGTTTCTCCTTTGCTCTTACCTTCACCTTTCTGAATTGAAGTATGAAAAAGAAAGTGATGCTAAAAGGTGGAAGAAGGTGTATGGATGTGATCGCCACCAAGATGCAGAATGCAAAGAAAGTGCACCCTTACCTTGAAAAAGAGAGATGAAGCACTCGCCAAAGGAACACTATGAAGGTTGAACACGGTCCAAAGAGGACCGCCTATGGATGTAGATGGCTACTCGATAGACCGCTCACAGTGCTGGGAAGAGAATGCGGGATGAAGGTTGACTAACGCCTCAACGGTCCAAGGCACACCGTTGAAAGGAGCAACATGGTCTACACGTGGCCGTGTACCCTTTAGAACGGACAGAAGTAGACCGATTGACGTTGCCAAACTTCAAGTTGTGGGGACCAGATCCTCCACCCCTTCTGGCCGGCCAAAGGGGATGGGCCTCGTGCTGTGCTTGTGTTGACCTACAAAACAACTCAGAGAACAAGAAAACAAAACCCAAATCAGTCCGGGAATATGTAGTAACTATAAAATAAAATGGAAAACTAACATGATAACATGGAGTGGAGGATACCTAGGGTGGTTTTTAAACCCCTATATGGCGTGAAAACAAATGGGAGGTGTGAAAATGATGTGAAGGCAGGAAAAATGTGGGTAGAAGATAAATGAAATGAGCATGCAATGGGATGAGAGAACAACTAAAAGCCTAGACCAAAAGAAAGCAACACTAATACTCCCTGAACTGGAGGCACAAACGGACGTAGAGCGCCTCCCTCCCTGGCTATAGCTCGCTCAAAATCTCGGCAGCGCTTCACCAGCGTCGCTAGATCTCCCCCTTTTCAAGCTTGGACTAAGGGTACTATTTATAGACCCCTGAAATTCCAGCCCCGAATTGGGGTTTTCCAGTGATAATTAGGCCGGGAATATAAAATAAATTATGTAGACAATACTCTAATCTCCACCCCAGATCAAACGGGACCTCATTTGGTTGAGAGATCGCGGAGAAAAGGGCCAATGAAGTTTGAGTTTTAACCACATGTGGAGAGAGAAAATCCAAACAGTCCATATATCTCGGTCTGGTACGCGGTCGTTCGATAGGCCGCCCAGCTCAATACGCGGTCCATTGCTAGACTGCCTACAGGTGTCGGTGATAAATAAATAGAATGATAAATTATCCAACTATCCCACCGAACAGACCGGTTATCATGGCGCTGGACTCTCAGGATATACACGGTCTAGAGATAGACCACTCAAGAAATCACACGGTCTAATGCTAGGCCGTGTATAACATGTCGGTGATAAATCCAATAAAATAGGATAAATAGATAATTATCTAAAAGACCCACCTGCTTAGGACTTTGAGAGATAAACGGTCTAATTCTAGCCGTTCAACCAGGGTAAACGGTTATATCCCAAACCGTGCAGATGCTTGTCGGTGGAAATTCAAAAAATTAAATAAATACCAAATAAATCGCTCTTAGCTTATAAATGGTCTTAAAACAGACCGCCCAACACTACGCGGCCTATCACTAGACCGCGTACAGGATGGGCGGTTGGATTTAATAAAAGGGGGAAAATGAACCCATTTACCCTACAGACCAAGCGAGATCAAGGCCCAATAAGCCCGAATTCAAAAGCAAACTTAGCCAGGGAGGGAGATACCCATAGAATCAGCCCAAAGACATGCCTGAAAATGGCCCAATGTGTAATGGACAACTCGAGGCATCAAACTTGACGGTAAGATGAATGACCCAACTCATAGGCAAAAAACGGGTGTCAACAGGCCCATATACAAAATGCACAACTCGCCTGGGAGGAGTTTCTTGAGCTCTTATGTGAGAAATATATGTCGGAGCACGTCCGAGAAAAGAAAGCAACCGAGTTTGCCTCCTTGAGGCCAGGAATGATGTCGGTGACCGAGTATGAACTGTAGTTCTCAGGATTGGCCCCTTATGCTCCACATCTTGTTAGCATGAAGCTTCTCAAGGCCAACTGATTCATGGACGGATTGAGGCCCGTCTTTGTCAAGCAGCTTGGGACGCAAAACATCCGAACCTATACGGAGATGGTGCATAGGGCCCATTTGTGTGAAAGGACCCTTGGAAAGATAGAGAAGTTCAAGGGAAAAGATGAGGAGCCAAGCCGAAAACATGATAGGCGAGGGGAGAATGGAGATAAATTTAGCATCATCGGAACTCATAACTCCCAGGATAACAAGAAGAGACCACACAATGGTAATGGCAATGGAAAATGCAAGAATAAATAGGTGAAAGAAGAGGAAAAGCAAGTCATGGCGACTAACACATTTTGCGAGAAGTTCGGACACACTGTCAAAGAATGCTGAAAGCGCCTCGGCCCATGCTTGCGTTGTGGCAGCTGAGAACATAGAATGCCCGACTACCCACTCATAAAGGAACAACCTTCAAAGAATAATGGAGGACATAGGTGTTGAGAATGGCAAGGCGGATCTAGAGGGAGGGTGAATAGATCAGCCCCTTTAAAAATGACTAGCTAAGAAAAATCACGCTAAGCTCGACTTAGATGAATACCAATTACGAAACAGTAGCCAGTCATATTAGTGTAAACGAGCAGACACACTTACGAACACCTTAGGCGAACCCACAGTGAAGCGATATACTAGAACTAGTACGAGGTGGAGGACTAGCCCAAGGACTTCCTCACACAAGGTGAATAACCTTTTGATATACCGAGTCCAAATTGTGAATGTGATACAATAAATTGGAAATCAAACACACTGCACAACGGATTTTTTAGGTGGTTCGATTGCTTCAAGCAATCTACTTCCACCCCTCACCCAATCTAGGTGAGGCTTCCTTGCACTAGCAAGCATGGACCAAGTATGTTACACCAGCTGATACACAGCTTGACACCGGAGGAACAGTCTCCTCCCTTCCTCTGACAACCCATAGGGAAAACTGTGCTCAATAGCCCATTGAATACACCCCTAACTCTACCCAGTAGAGCTAGAAACACTGCACTACGGTAGCCCACGAGGAACACCCTTGCACCCCTTGTAAACAAACTAGACCATAATTAGTAACCCACCTATCATACTTCTTATTAGTGCGCTAATGCACTATCAGAGAACTACAATATGAATTTAATTGAAGACAAATGAAAAAACAACGAATGAAAGCAAAATACAGTAGTAGAGAAAAACTGAATGTAGATCTGAACTTGGTACAAGAGCTTTCTCTGAAAAACCTTCTTAAGCTGCTTCAATCTCTCTTCTTCTTCTTCCTTCTCTCTCTCTTTCTCTTTCTCTTTCTCACGAATTGACTTTCTCTAGCTCTCTTTCTTTTCTTTCGAAGAACACTCTCACAGCAGATTCAGATGATTTTTCTCTCCCGCCTACGTTAGTTTTTGAACAGAGTGAACACCGGTATATATATATAGAGCATTTGAATCTTCGACCTGGCATTTATTTGAATTTTTTCATTTTTTCCAAAACTCTTTGAGGGAATGTACTGACATTTCAGCCTCGTACGAACCTGTCAGATGCCTGGGATCATGTGCCAATGATTGGGAATCGAAGGCACGTGACTCCTTTAAGTTTTCCATGCTCGTATCCATTTGTTACTGATAACGCGAAAGTTCGTCGTTTAAAACACGCATATCAATCTTAAAAATTCCAACTCGCACTAGATGAAAGAGAGACATAATATGGTGGCGAGAAGGGTCGAATCCACAGGGAAGAAGAGATTTTTAGAGTTAAAAACTTTAGAGTCCTTTAAAAAACACTTCTTGATTTGTTTTGCTTAAAGAAAATAGTGAAATGAAGAACAAACCAAACACTTAATTAAAAACACCTATGATTATGCACCTATGCTATAGAAATTAATTGCATGAAGTGAAAAGAAGAGATAGAAGAAGAAGGTAGAGAGGGAAGAATATCAAGAACTAGATCAAAAGAACAACTCTCTTCATTAACTTAAAAGAAAGAGTACATGAAGTACAAGATAAGCTTACAAGAAAGAGGTGATAAGTTACAATAAAGTAAAATAACACAAAAATAATAACAACAAGAGGAGCCTAGAGTTTGGAGATGGCAGCAGCAATGGTGATGACGGCTCCGTCCTCTCTTAGCCTTGGATCACGAACCACCTCACGGAAGATGTCGTCTACGCCGGGAGGAAGTCACCTTCGTCATTGAAGCCGTCTTTAGAGGGTGAATAACTTTGAAACCAAGATGAATTAGGGGATGCCCAAGAAGAAGACGTTGAAGAGGAGGGAGAGAGGAAGAACTTTGATGAAGAACTCAGATAGAAAAGAAGGGCAGAAGAGCTTCAAAATAGAGAAATAACAGAAACTAGCACCTCGGATGAACAGTGAAATCACAGGACATCAAGTTGAAAAATGAGAAATATCTTAAAAACCAGAAAGAATTAGAAGATGGTGTAGAAGAAGAAGTTGTAGAACACTTAAAAACAAAAAACTTTTATGAAGACAATAGGAGAAGAAAATGACTAGAAGGGGGCGACATAAGGGGAATAACAGAGACAAACACTGTTTCACAGATGAACAGGACAGCACAGTCAAATATATAAAATAGCTAGAAAACCAGAAGGAATTAGAAGATGATCCAGAGGAAAAAATTGTAGAGGACTTAAAAACAAAGAACTTTCATGAAGACTACAAGAGGAGAAGAGGGACGGAAGAGGGCGAACTCGGCGAACTAAAAGATGTGAGAGGGAGAGAAAGAGTGAAAAATTGCCAAAAGAAGAACTCCCCTTCTCCTCCTTACCATGGGCTATTTATAGGGAAAGTTGGGTAGATAGAGGGTGGAGATTATATCAAAAGGAGATGGATGGCTGAGATTCAAGTGGAATATGATGCATGGGGAAGAGTAAAAGTAGGTGGGCACCCCCTTTCTTGGACTTTAGGCACCCCATTTCTCAAGGCTCATCATGTCTCTCCTTTATTTCAAACTTTGAATGTCCTTTTCCTCCTTTTCAAACTTTGAACTTTGAATTCCTTCTTTTCAAACTTTGAATTCAAAATTTTGATCTTTCTTTTCTCTCCAACCAAAATATGTGCTTTTTGACTTGGTCAAAGTAGTGGTGACAATTTTGCCCCCGGCTTCTTTTGTAATTACCTTCGGTGTCCTACACACACATAATTGCACTTTAGTCCATAAAAATTACCACAATGTGCACATAAATCTCAAATGCTCATGATTATGCAATGGAGAATTAATGCTCATGGCTCTCAACTTTAATTTATTATTAAATAAGACAATCAAATTAATCAATTTACGTGAAAGCTCCAATTTAAATGCGGAGTTGAGGTTAACTATGAAATATGCATAATTGCCTAATTATATGCACATAAAATGGTGTACATGCAATGAATTGTCATAAGAAATGGACACTTATCACACCCCCCAACTTACTCATTGCTAGTCCCTTAGCAATGCCAATAAATTGAATTTTAAGACTAACAAGAGTTTGCAAAATTCATGCTCTCATACCCAGTTATCCCTTCATAGAATCAACCAATGATTAGGAATCTAGAATCATTAATGCACACTAGCCTTATGTAGGAACTTAATAGTACATGATTAAGAATTCAAATTAAAGCTCAATAGCACTTGTGCATGTGTAACTACCAAATCCACAGCTTAGACAATTGCATCCCCCATTCGCTATTCCAAGTAAATGTCTTTCAACCCTGCACCTCTTAGATCAGAGCATTAAGTATATTAGCTTTTTGTCTGCCTTATTATTTTGTCCCTTTGGGATCTTTTATACCATACATGATGCTGCACTACCCTTCACTACTCAACGTGAACCTCGACTCTTGCCTTAGGAGAAGCAGGCCCAGTTTCGCAGATCCAGGTTCCCTTTTCCATTTTACGCGAACCTCAACACGTCTTAGGTGAAGTAGGCCCGGTTACTAAGATTAGGGGCATTTTTCATGGTGTTTTTTTTCTTATTCTTCTTCTTTTTTCTCTTTTTTTTTTCATAGTGACATTGCACTTATTTGATAGATAATTTGGCAGAAAGCTTTGATCTCTTTTCTTAAGAAGTGCAGAATATCAGACAATATACCTAAAATAGCAGAGGACTTGTCTTGCTTGTTTCATTAGTGTGTAATGTAATTTTTTTTTTTAGTGCATATGAACTTTAAAGGGATTCTTATATCAGTTTTCCATGGCTATATTGACTAAATTTTCCATCATCCTTCTCCCTAGCCTTTTCTATTCCAGAATTACTTTTAATTTAAGCATGAATCATGAAACTCAAAATGGGGTTTACATCTTTATGCAAGATAGAACTCCTATCAGGTTGTACTATATGCATCATGAAAATTTCTCTCCCCCCCCAACTTGAATGACATTGTCCTCAATGGCATGTAGAATTGAAAGCAAAAGAATAATGTATCAATAAAAACTTCTGAGTGGGAAAGAGACAACCAGATATGTAGGATGAAACCTCCATCAATGTCATAGGCGGCGATGACTTCCTCTCCTTGGCCTTAACCTGACTACTAAAACACACTCAAACAAAAAACGTCAAAACAACAAAAACTGTGGGTTGCCTTCCAGAAGCGCTAAGTTTTCGTCTTCAGCCAGACGCATGAGAGCTCACGAAGATTTTATTCCAGACCACTTAGGACAATGGATTCTTTTTGCAACTGATCATTTTCCAAATAAGATTTCAATCTTTGACCATTGATAGTGAAAATTTGATCATTTTTAGGATTCAAAATTTTGACGGCACCGTGGTCAAAAGCTTTGACAACTACAAACGGTCCATCCCATCTGGACTTGAGCTTTCCAGGGAACAAGTGCAGCCTAGAGTTAAAAAGCCATACTTTCTGATTTGGTTGAAAAGTTTTCCTTTGAATATGCTTATCATGGAAGACTTTCATTTTGACTTTATAGATTTTTAAATTTTCATAGGCTTCATTTCTTAGTTCCTCCAATTCATTGAGTTGTAGAGCTCTTTGGGCCCCGGCTTGAATGAGATCAAAGTTGACTTGTTTGATGGCCCAATATGCTCTATGTTCAAGCTCTACAGGCAAGTTGCAGGCTTTTCCAAAAATGAGACGGTAAGGTGACATGCCAATAGGAGTCTTAAATACAGTTCTGTAGGCCCAGAGTGCATCATCTAGTCTCTCGGACCAGTCTTTTCTATCTGGCCGAACTGTCTTATGCAGAATGGTTTTTATCTCCCTGTTTGACACTTCCACCTGGCCACTGGTTTGGGGATGGTAGGGGGTAGCGAGCTTGTGAGTGATACCATATTTACGAAGTAGAGTTCGGAATTGAAAATGAATAAAGTGAGAGCCCCAATCACTAATGATAGCTCTAGGACAACCAAATCTAGAAAAGATGTGTTTCTTCACAAACTTCATCACAACCTTGTGATCATTTGTCCTAGTAGCAACAGCTTCAATCCATTTTGAAACATAGTCCACTGCCACCAAAATGTATTCATTGCCAAATGAAGGTGGAAATGGTCACATAAAGTCTATTCCCCAAACATCAAAAATTTCTACTACCAGAATGGGACTGAGCGGCATCAGATCTCTTTTTGAATTGTTTCCCACGGCTTGGCACCTTAAACATGTTTTGGAAAATTCATAAGCATCTTTGAATAATGTGGGCCAATAGAATCCGCTCTGCAACACTTTCGCCGATGTTTTCTTTCCTGAAAAATGTCCCCCACAAGCGAGATTATGACAGAAGTTCGAACAGATTGTTGCTCCTCCTCGGGGGCACATCTTCTTATTATTTGATCTGGACCCATATGAAATAGCTCTGGGTCGTCCCAAAAATAGTGCCTTACCTTAGAAAAGAATCGATCCTTCTCCTGTCTAGACCACCCTTCGGGAATCTGCCCTACTGCCAGGTAGTTGATTATATCAGCGAACCAAGGGGTTGTTGTGTGAGAGATGGAAAGAATTTGTTCATCAGGGAAGGAATCAGACATAGGGGCACTTTCAGGAATTACAATCCTAGACAAGTGATAAGCTACAACATTTTCCAACCCCTTCTTGTCTCTTATTTCCAAATCAAACTCTTGTAGTAATAAAATCCACCGTATGAGACGGGGTTTGGCTTCCTTCTTAGACATCAAAAATTTTAATGCTGAGTGATAGGAATAAACAATGACTTTCACCCCTAACAGATATGATCGAAACTTTTCGAGGGTAAACACAACAGCTAATAATTCCTTTTCCATGGTGGTGTAGTTCACTTGGGCATCAGCGAGGGTGCGGCTCGCGTAGTAGATCACCACGGGTTTCTTTTCAACTCTTTGACCTAGGATAGCTCCTACAACATAGTCTGAGGCATCACACATGATCTCAAAAGGGAGCGACCAATCAAGAGATTGGAGAATGGGAGCTTGTGTGAGAGCCGCTTTCAAAGAATTGAACGCCTCTAGACATGACTCATCAAGATGAAAGGGAGTGTCCTTGGCGAGCAATTGTGTAAGTGGTCGAGCAATGGTGGAGAAGTTTTGAATGAATCTGCGGTAGAATCCTGCATGGCCAAGAAAGGAACGGATTTGTTTGACCGAAGAAGGGGGAGGAAGATTAGAAATGACATCAACCTTGGCCTTGTCAACCTCTATTCCCTTCTCTGAAACTACATGGCCTAAAACGACCCCTTCTCTTACCATGAAATGGCTCTTCTCCCAGCTCAACACTAGATTCGACTCAATGCATCTTTTCAATACCCGAGTCAAATTTCCCAAACAATCATCAAATGAATCACCAAACACTGAAAAGTCATCCATAAAAACTTCCAAGCATTCCTCCACCATTTCAGAGAAAATGGAGATCATACATCGCTGGAATGTGGCAGGGGCATTACAGAGCCCAAAAGGCATTCTTCTGAAAGCAAACGTGCCATAGGGGCATGTGAAGGTTGTTTTATCTTGATCTTCTAAGAAAATTACAACTTGGTTATACCCAGAATAGCCATCCAGAAAATAATAATACTTCTGCCCAGCCAGTTTCTCCAAGATCTGATCAATGAATGGGAGTGGCAAATGATCTTTTTTCGTGACTGAATTTAGTTTTCTGTAATCAATGCAGATTCTCCATCCAGTTGGTAATCGTGTGGGAACTTCTTCTCCTTTCTCATTTGTTACAACTGTCAGCCGTGACTTTTTGGGAACAACTTGAGTTGGGCTGACCCACTTACTATCAGAAATGGGATATATGATCCCAGCATCCAACCATTTGACAACTTCTTTCTTCACTACCTCCTTCATACTTGGATTCAGCCGACGCTGCATCTCTCTGCTCGGCTTGGCATTATCCTCCAAGTAAATGTAATGCATACACACATCCGGACTGATACCCTTCAAATCGGCCACTGACCAACCTATCACCCTCTTGTGCTCCTGAAGGATATCTAGGAGTTGGGATTCCTGAGTAGCAGTGAGGTTGGAAGCAATGATTACGGGCAGAGTTTGGTTAGGACCTAGATAAGCATACTTCAAAGGATCCGGCAGAGCCTTCAATTCTAGACTGGGCGGCTGATCCAAAGATGGAAGAATAGGTTCAACTTGAAGTGGAGGGAGTGGTTCTACTCTAGAGTGGGGTGCACTAGAAAGTGGGGAATTCTGGAGCATACTACCCTCTTCTAGACATTCCTCATTAACTTCCAGACTTTCTTCAATTAGTTCTTCAAAAACATCAATGACATTACATTCCTCCTCATGGTCTGGATATTGAGATGCTTTGGACACATTCAGAGAAACCTTCTCTCCTCCAAAGGAAATATCAATCATCCCCGTGGCACAATTTATATTGGCCTTGGCCGTAGCAAGAAATGGACGTCCCAAAATGATAGGTGTGTGCTTTAATTCCTGGGACGAGGCTATATCCAGAATAAGAAAGTCCACCCGGAAATAACATTCATGCACCTTCACAATCACATCTTCCAATAGTCCCCTCGGAGTCTTTACAGATCGATCTGCCTGTTGAAGGATTATAGATGTGGGTTTCAACTCCCCTATATCAAACTGCTCATATATAAAGGTGGGTAACAACTTCACACTGGCTCCAAGGTCTAGCAATGCTCTATCAAATGTAATTCCACCTATATCACAAGAAATCAGTGGAGCTCTGGGGTCCTTCAATTTTTTAGGTAAATGATTCATAACAACTGCGCTGACATCTTCAAACAAGCGGACCTTTTGTGTTATTACCTTTGGTTCCCTTTTTGGTGTACATAGCTCTTTTAAAAATTTTGCATATGCCGGTACATGTTTGATCGCATCCAATAGTGGAATATTGATGTTCACCTGTTTAAACAATTCCACTAGTTCTTCTTGTTGGACCGACTTTCTCTTTTGAGCTTTAGGCTTCAATGCATCAGGGAATGGGACCTTAGGAACATACTCTTGGGGTCCTTCATCAACCTTTGCTTTCCCTTTGTCCAGCTTATTTTCTCCCCCCTCTTGCCTCTTCTTTTCTTGCAAAATTATTGGCTCCTCATCTTCACTATCACTCTCCTCATGGGCATCTTGGCCCGAACTACTACCCACATCCCTAGCCTGATAAGGGTCATTAAGAATTTTCCCGCTCCTAAGGCTAGAGATGGCTTTGGCATTCTCGAACTGAGGACCTATAGGAGGGGGCAGCTGAGGTTGGTTTGGCTGATTGGGTTGAGGAAGAATAGGAGCTCTTAGAGGGAAGCCTGGAGGTTGTTGATTGTGGGGGTTGGCCACCGGTTGGCTAGGGAGCTGACCTACCTCTCTTCTCATGTTATTGACAGCAAGTTACCCTATCTGGTTCTCCAACTTGGAAATGGATTATGCTTGGGTAAGGATGAGTTGTTGGAGTTGTTCAAACTTGTCATCAAAAGTGGGCTGAGTAGGAGGTGGTTGATGTGAACGATGTGCAGGAAATTGCTGAAATTGGCCCTGAGCAAATTGAGCTTGAGGATATGGGGCCTGAGCTTGATGGAAAGGTGATTGTTGATGGAAAGGAGGCTGATAAGAGAGATTTTGGTTTAACTGACTTGGCATGGAAAATGATTGTTTTGAATTTGGATGGTGTGAGGGATGAGATTGGGTGGATGGGCCTTGGTTAGACTTCCAAGAAAAATTTGGATGATTTCTCCAGCCCGGATTATAAGTGTTTGAATAAGGATCATATGTGGGTTTGGAGATACCTTGAGCAGCAAAGATTTGTTCTTGGATAAATGGGGGGAGTTGGGCTACTGTGGGACACCCAATCACGGAATGGCTAGGGCTCGAACACAAAGCACATATTTCTTCTTGACTTGGGGTTGAGAATTGTTGAGGTTGAGGGGCAGAAGGGAAAGAGGGTTCCTGTCTAGACATGGAAAACAACTGGTCTAGCTTTTGGGCAACCATATCGACCTTCTTTATCTTTTGCGCCAACAAATCCATTTTATTCAACTTTTGGTTTATGGCATTAATATCCATCTTGTTCTCACACTCACCTTGGCTCTTAACTTCATAAAGTCCACCCTCCCAAAAGGCCCAATCATTCTTTCATATGATGAAAGAGAGGTATGGCTTATGGAATTTTCACTAAGCATTTCAAATAAATCATAAGCCTCATCCTCGCACTTACTCATGAATGCTCTCCCACATGATGCATCCACCATCTATCTATAATTCTCCGCCAAACCCTCATAGAATGCCAGTACAATTTGCCATCTTGATAACCCATGGTGGGGGCATTTCCTCAATAAATCTTTTAGTCTATCCCATGCTTCATGGATATGTTCCCCTGGGTTTTGTGTGAATCCAGTAATTGCTCTTCTCATCGTATTGGTTCGCCCTATGGGATAGAACTTCTTCAAAAATTCTTTTTACATTTCTGCCCATGTATCAATGATCCTACCCAAGGCTCCTAACCAATATTTGGCTTTATCTTTGAGAGAGAATGGGAAGAGAGTTAGCCTAAGAGCATCATCAGAGAAATTCTGGATTTTAATAGTTGAGCAGATCTGAAGGAACTCATCAAGATGTTTGTAAGGGTCTTCATTGGGATTTCTATAGAACGATGGCAACATTTGGATGGTACTAGACTTGATTTCATAATGAACTGCCTGGTTCTGAGGTGCTTGGACATAGAAAGACGGTTGGTATTGATTGGGCAAGAAATAGTCCTTCATTTGCTTTGGAGGATCAGGATTTTCGGCCATTAGATTTTGGTGGTGAGATCCTTGATTTTTGGCCATGAGATCTTGTTGGAGATCGTTCCCTGGATACAAGACTCTCTCAATTTCTTGAATGGGTCCTAGTAGGTTTGGATGTTGAGATCGTCTACCTTGCATGAACTAGGATGAAGAGAGAGATGATTTTAATTTTTTTTTATTTTAATTTTTTTCTCTTTTTTTTTTGATTTTGATACAAACTAAGACGAAGAGAGAGAAGATGAGATTTTTTTGTTTTTATTTTTTTATTTTTTTTATTTTTTTTTATGTAAACATAAACACGTTATCACACAAATTACTTACTGCCCTAGATGTGACCTAGACCTACAAATTGGGTTTCACAAAATGACTAAAGTGAAACTTAAGTTCACCCTCAATATTTCTACCGGCCAGGTAAGGGGTGAGGCAGTGGGAGGTTCCCCCTACTTTCGTAGGGACCTAATTATGCCAAACCACTAGCCCGCTTAAGGCGTTTGCCGTCCGACCGCCTTGCTTTAGGCACCGGTTTTCATAAGAGGGTAAGCTCAAATAACACAAGAACCACAGTGTAAACTTAGGGCCAATGTCTACTGAATTTTATTTGAGGTCTAGGTGATGCAAAGATGCAAGAGAATTATGATTTGTGGGCTAAGGAAGGGTGATGAAATCCCCACCTTATCTTGCTTATGGGTGTTGCCCTTAAGATATTTTGAAATGATATGCAACAAAGCAAGTTCAAACAAGGGGTTCTATGCAAGCATGAAAATGCATGAGCATGCTTTTGGAAAAGTTAGAGTACTCACCTTACCTCCCGCAATCTTTAATAATGTAATTAACAATAATTAGACAATAAAGAAAAAGAGCTTCTATCCTAAATGATGCATGATTTAGAACATGAAAGTGTGATTTCTACTCTTAGAATGAGAATTTTTATTAAGTTCAAGTGAAGAGTTTTTTTTTTAATTTAGTGAACCTATCTAACCATAATATGCAAGAACATTAAGGAAATGACACAAAATGAGAGGAATAAGTTTGGAGACTTACTTGATGCGCAATCCCTCGTTCTTCTCTCTTTTTTTTTTAAATGAAATGACAAAATCAAAAGATGAAAGAAAGAAATACAAACTTACCTCTGTTTTTGAATTTTTTTTTAACCTGTAAAAAAAAGAAAAAAAGAGAGCTTTATTAGTACACTATATACACAAGGAAAACAAAGTTCTTAAATCAAAAATCATCATTCTTCCCCGGCAACGGCGCCAAAAATTGATAACGCGAAAGTTCGTCGTTTAAAACACGCGTATCAATATTAAAAATTCCAACTCGCACTAGATGAAAGAGAGACGTAATATGGTGGCGAGAAGGGTCGAATCCACATGGAAGAAGAGATTTTTAGAGTTAAAAACTTCAGAGTCCTTTAAAAAACACTTGTTGATTTGTTTTGCTTAAAGAAAATAGTGAAATGAAGAACAAACCAAACACTTAATTAAAAACACCTATGATTATGCGCCTATGCTATAGAAATTAATTACATGAAGTGAAAAGAAGAGATAGAAGAAGAAGGTAGAGAGGGAAGAATATCAAGAACTAGATCAAAAGAACAACTCTCTTCATTAACTTAAAAGAAAGAGTACATGAAGTACAAGACAAGCTTACAACAAAGAGGTGATAAGTTACAATAAAGTAAAATAACACAAAAATAATAACAACAAGAGGAGCCTGGAGTTTGGAGATGGCAGCAGCAATGGTGATGACGGCTCCGTCCTCTCTTAGCCTTAGATCACGAACCACCTCATGGAAGATGTCGTCTACGCCGGGAGGAAGTCACCTTCGTCGTTGAAGCCATCTTTAGAGGGTGAATAACTTTGAAACCAAGATGAATTAGGGGATGCCCAAGAGGAAGACGTTGAAGAGGAGGGAGAGAGGAAGAACTTTGATGAAGAACTCAGATAGAAAAGAAGGGCAGAAGAGCTTCAAAATAGAGAAATAACAGAAACTAGCACCTCGGATGAACAGTGAAATCATAGGACAGCAAGTTGAAAAACGAGAAATATCTTAACAACCAGAAAGAAATAGAAGATGGTGTAGAAGAAGTTGTAGAACACTTAAAAATAAAGAACTTTCATGAAGACAGTAGGAGCAGAAAATGACTAGAAGGGGGCGACATAAGGGGAATAACAGAGACAAACACTGTTTCACAGATGAACAGGACAGCACAGTCAAAAATACAAAATAGCTAGAAAACCAGAAGGAATTAGAAGATGATCCAGAGGAAAAATTGTAGAGGACTTAAAAACAAAGAACTTTCATGAAGACCACAAGAGGAGAAGAGGGACGGAAGAGGGCGAACTCGGTGAACTAAAAGATGTGAGAGGGAGAGAAAGAGTAAAAAATTGCCAAAAGAAGAACTCTCTTTCTCCTCCTTACCATGGGCTATTTATAGGGAAAGTTGGGTAGATAGAAGGTGGAGATTATATCAAAAGGAGATGGATGGCTGAGATTCAAGTGGAATATGATGCATGGGGAAGAGTAAAAGTAGGTGGGCACCCCCTTTCTTGGACTTTAGGCACCCCATTTCCCAAGGCTCATCATGTCTCTCCTTTATTTCAAACTTTGAATGTCCTTTTCCTCCTTTTCAAACTTTAAACTTTGAATTCCTTCTTTTCAAACTTTGAACTCAAAATTTTGAACTTTCTTTTCCCTCCAACCAAAATATGAGCTTTTTGACTTGGTCAAAGTAGTGGTGACAATTTTGCCCCCGGCTTCTTTTGTAATTACCTTCGGTGTCCTACACACACATAATTACACTTTAGTCCATAAAAATTACCACAATGTGCACATAAATCTCAAATGCTCATGATTATGCAATGGAGAATTAATGCTCATGGCCCTCAACTTTAATTTATTATCAAATAAGACAATCAAATTAATCAATTTACGTGAAAGCTCCAATTTAAATGCAGAGTTGAGGTTAACTATGAAATATGCATAATTACCTAATTATATGCACATAAAATGGTGTACATGCAATGAATTGTCATAAGAAATGGACACTTATCAGTTACCCTTAACAGGGTATTTTTCATCCTTACATAGCTATTTGTCTGCCTAAGGTAGCCATTTGTCACCCTTAGTAGCTGTCGCCTTAAATCCTCTGCCATTGAGATTGAGCCGTCGCCTTTAGTCATTTGTCACTACTAAAGGGCTATTTTTCATCGTTGCTTCCTTCATCTTACCGAGTCCACTGGCTGGCTCAATGTTGACTCTTGACTTTCACTAGTCAATGTTGATTGGTCATCTTGACTGGCATTGATCTTCACTGAAGTTGATTTTGACCTGTTCAACTTTGTCTAAGTTGACTTTGACTAAAGTCATCTTGACTGTGTGGAGTGAAATGGAGTCAACCCTTCTTCTTCTCTTGGTCTTCTCTTCTCTCTGCTCTTTGGTGCTGGATCGTAAGCTTTGTTTACCTTCACTTGAAGCAGCTATTTTTCACCACTGAATAGCTATTTGTCATAGATAATGGCTATTTTCACCATTACCATGCTATTTTTCACCTTTGTAAACCTTGACATTCCTGCGTCGACCCAAAAGCCTTATTGTGTCGACTCCATCAACATCACTTCTTCATGTTTTCAACGATTTCAGCCCTATTGCCCATTTTTCACCCTTACAAGACATTTTACACCCTTAGGGACCTATTTGTTACCGCTATAAGCTATTTTTCACCCTTATTCTGTCGGTATAGATGCTTCTACTAGCGGGTGACTCTGGTGTCGACTCCATGGGTCGACTCCCCATTGCATTTGAAAGCTTTCAGCGCTACCACTTATTTTTCACCGTTTTTGACTTATTTTTCAGCCTTATCATCTATTTTACAATGCTGGCCACCTATTTGTCACCACTAATCCGTAGCTATTGACCCTTGAGCTAGTGGGTGTTCTGGTAGACCTCAAGTCGACTTCGTGATTCCTCAAGTCGACTTCCTCTTCATAGATCTTCCTCGTAGCACCTCCTTTCAAACAACAAATGTCTGATAGCATATTTTCAATCATGCAAACAACCTGAAAGCATCATTTATTAAACAATTACAGTCTGAAAATCAATAGAATATGTGTGGAATATTGAAGAACAAGTTATGCAGAATTGCATTTGTGTATTTTCAGACTTAGAACTGAAATGACCAAATGACTTCATGTTGCATTGACATCATCAAAATAAAACTATATCTAACAATCTCTCCCTTTTTGGTGATGGCAACCACATGAGTCATTGAGCTTATTTTGTGGAGATTGAGATAGGGAATTAATGGCCTGTGAGGAAACAATTGGGTTACTCAAAAGATATGCAATAAGCAAAGATTGAATTGAGTTCATCATTGGATGACACTGAATGGAATTATGCAAAGAGTGAGCTAAATGAAATGAATGTGAATGACTCATCACAAGACACAAGACCTCTCCCCCTTTGACATCATCAAAAAAATGAACAATGGGGAGGATGTATAATAAAGAGATGCATTGGAGATGAAACTCTGAATACCAAAAATAGTGAGTTTACAGACAAGATGTCAAACTGCATTCATAATCCATCTTGATGGGAAGATAAGTTCAGTAGCTAGTTAAGCTGCATGGTTTATGACTAATAAACCATAAAAGTCTGGCAAAAGCATCTGAGAGCATTGTATACATCAATAATGGAAAAAGAATAGTGTGATATATAAGGTTTGAGAACCTGCCTATTAGCTTTACTAATCAATTTCCAGAGGCTCCTCTAGGATGTTCTTTAATTAGTATTGAGGACAAACACAGTAGAACATGTCATGCTGAATTTATTTAGGGGGTTCACTTACTTGAACTGATTTTTCCAAGATAGAACTTTTCTTATTTGAGCAGTCCGATTGAATCCACACCTTTTGACATGAGGAGACACATTGTTTAGATGCCAGAATCCCCAGTTACTCAGTGTGGTAACCTTTTTGCCTCATCAATGAACAGAGATAACAAAAGTAGTGTCTTTTTACGTTAGGCACAACACGTCTTTGGTGAAGTGACCCAGTTACTCAACACACTAAGTCATTGCTCTATCAAGATTTTTCATGAACATACTTTTTAATCAGAGATAGTCCAATACTTCATGACTCAACTCTCTTCATTTCAAGATGAAGGATGATTGGTTTCTCAGTAAACCAGAACCATTGCTCTGAAAATTTTATCACGTTTTTGAAGACATGATTTTGTTTGAATGTTTGAAGACAATACTGAATATAAAGAACTTCTACCAAAGTTGTCTCCCTACTTTCTAATTTCAAGCTTTTAGTGATCCTCATGACACAATATTTCACAAATGTTCTTGACCCATTAGTTCTGTATAAAGATATTCTTCAGAAAAACTTTGATTCATTCTTTACAGGGTTACGAGCCTTAAACCATTAGACAAAACATGGCTAAGATACTTAATCTTTGTACATTTAGGAAGGTCATGAATGCAAAAAATTTTGAGTCTGTAATAGAACTGTTGGAGACCCAGAATAATCTCACATTGAATTTTATGCACGTGGATAAGACATCTAAAATTATTGAAATAGAATGAGCTGATACCAATTGTTATAGCTGACAGATAATAGAAGTGATTGAGACAACTCCCCCTGACAATCAGACTTTATTGACACAAGAATATGAGAGTTTGAATCAAAGACTTTTATATCCCCCTTACTGGATGCATTTACTACCCTTGGTACTTGGCGGAGTTATAACACTCTACGCGTTGTAACGACTTCTAGACAGACTTGATCTGTCTTTCAGGAGACCACAATTTGATATACCACAGGGTTGTTTATTCCAAGCAAAGAAGAAGAAGTAATGCTCGACAATCTAAAAAAATGAACAGTGGCTTTGACACCCCCTCACTTATTGCATCTACAACTTAAGACAAATGAACTGGCTGACATCAATGAGAGATTGCAAAGATCAGGTTGGTCTGAAAAGACCCAAGTCTCTTCTCAAGTTTGAAAAATTTTCATGATCCAGTGGATTAGTGAAAATATTTGCAATTTGATGTGTTGTGCCTACATGAATCAATTCAAAGGTTTTCTTTAAAATTTCATCTCTTATGAAGTGGTGTCTAATGTCTATGTGCTTAGCTCGTGAGTGCTAAATTAGATTTTTGGATAGGTCTATAGCACTTGTGTTATCACAATCGATAGGTATGCAGCCAAGATCTACATTGTAGTCTTATAGCTGGTGCTTAATCCAAATAACTTGTATTCCACAGCTACCAGTAGCTACATACTCAGCCTCTGTGGTAGACAGAGCTATTGAGTGTTGTTTCTTGGAAGCCCAAGAAATCAAACACCTTCCTAAGAATTGACAGTAACCACTAGTGCATTTCCTATCAAGTTTGCACCCAGCATAGTCTGCATCAATATATGAAATTAACTCGAAGTGGCATGATGCAGAAAAAAATAAGCCTAAGTTGTGTGTGCCAGTAATGTATCTAAAAATTCTTTTGATAGCAGATAAGGGTGATTCTTTTGGATTAGCTTGAAACCTAGCACACAAGCACACACTCAATTGAATATCAGGTCTGGAAGCAGTAGGGTAGAGTAATGAGCTAATCATACCTCTGTAGAGCATTGTGCCTATTGGTTTACCTGACTCATCTGCATCCAAAGATGTATTTGCTCTTATTGGTGTAGATATATGCTTTAGCTTGTCCATGCCAAATCTCTTCAGAATTTCTGATGCATACTTGGTCTGATTGATGAAGTATCCTTCCACTGTTTGTTTAACCTGCAGACCAAGAAAATATTGTAAATCTCCAACAAGGCTCATCTCAAATTCTTTTGACATTAGACTAACAAAATTTTCAGAAAGTTTAGGACATGTGGAACCAAAAACAATGTCATCAATATATACCTGAACTATGATTAATTTCTGATCTACATTCTTAGTGAAGAGGGTCTGATCAACCTTACCTCTGCAATATCCTTTGCTGATCAGAAACTCAGTCAGCCTGTCATACCAAGCCTGAGGGGCTTATTTCAGTCCACATAATGCCTTATTCAATCTGAAAACATGGTTAGACAGCTCAATAGATTCAAATCTAGGGGGTTGCTCAACATAACCTTCCTCTTTTATTATGCCATTTAAAAAGGCACTCATCACATCCATTTGTTGATGTTTTATGTTGTTAGAGTATGCAAATGCTATAAGAATTCTAATAGCCTTCATCATAGCCACTGGTGCATAGGATTCATCAAAGTCCACCCCAAATTCTTGACAATATCCTTTAGCTACCAACCTAGCCTTATTCTTATAGATTATTTCATCCTCATTCATTTTATTTCTAAATACCCACTTGGTTCCAATGATGGAAGAATTTTCAAGTTTGGGAACCAAGATCTAGACTTTATTTCTTTCAAACTGACCCAATTCTTCATGCATTGCATTTATCCATGATTCATCTTTTAATGCTTCTTCTATTGTTTTGGGTTCCATTTGAGAAACTAATGCTACTAGGTCTTGGTTATTGACATCTCCAAGAAATGGCCTAGTCCTAGGGGGATCATGCAGATTTCCTATAATATTGTGAACATGATGGTCCTTAAGAAATCTGATGTTATTTAAAGACTCACCTTGTTCGGTCGACTCACCTTGTTCAGGAAAAGATTGTTCTTGCTGATCAGAGTCTTCTTCATTTGGCTTTTCTTCTAGAAATTCACCATCTTCCTAACAATGTCACTGTCAGAATAATCCTTGCCTAATGCTCTAAGATTATTAGTAAGTTCTGACAGTCTAGAAAACATATCACTGATAGTCTCATCATGCTTCATCTTAAACATTTCATATTTAGAAACCAGAATGTTTACCTTTGTAGCACTTACCTAGGACGTTCCCTCATATATCAATTCTAGCTTGTCCCACATTTGCTTAGCTGATTTGCATGTAGAAATTCTGGAGTACTAGTTTGGATGAATAGCACATTGCATCACGTTCATCGCGCTCCAATTGACCGTTGACAGTCAAACTTGTTCTCTGGTCCATACGTTTTCATCTTCAGGTAGTTGAAATGGACCATGGCTGATCACCCTCCAAAGTTCATGGCTCTGTGCTCGTAGAAACACTTACATCCTATTTTTCCAATAAAGATAATTCGACCCATCAAAAAATGGTGGACGATTAATAGAATGACCCTCAGCTATGAAACTCTGACCATTGCCATTTTCAGCTCTTCCCTGGTCGTTGGACCACATTAGGGGAAGCCTAGCTTTGATACCAGCTGTTGAGAATGGAAAGGCGGATCTAGAGGGGGGGTGAATAGATCAACCCCTTTAAAAATGACTAGCTAAGAAAAATCATGCTAAGCTCGGCTTACATGAATACCAACTATGAAATAGTAGCAAGTCTTGTTAGTGCAAATGAGCAGACACACTTACGAACACCTTAAGCACAACCACAGTGAAGCAATATACCAGAACTGGTACGAGGTGGAGGACATGCCCAAGGACTTCCTCACACAAGGTGAATAACCTTTTGATATACTTAGTCCAAAATGTGAACGGGATAGAAGAAATTGGAAATCAAACACACTGCCCAACGGATTTTTTAGGTGGTTCGATTGCTTCAAGCAATCTACTTCTACCCCTCACCCAATCTAGGTGAGGCTTCCTTGCACTAGCAAGCATGGACCAAGTCTGTTACACCAACTGATACACAGCTTGACACCGGAAGAACAGCCTCCTCCCTTCCTCTGACAACCCAGAGGGAAAACTGTGCTCAACAGCCCGTTGAACACACCCCTAACTCTACCCAGTAGAGCTAGAAACACTGCACTACGGTAGCCCACGAGGAACACCCTCGCACCCCTGGTAAACAAACTAGACCGTGATTAGTATCCCATCGATCACACTTCTTATTAGTGCGCCAATGCACTATCAGAGAACTACAATATGAATCAAATTGAAGACAAACGAAAAATACAACGAATGAAAGCAAAATACGGCAGTAGAGAAAAACTGAATGTAGCTCTGAACTTGGTTCAAGAGCTTTCACTGAAAAACCTTCTCGAGCTACTTCAATCTCTCTCTCTTCTTCTTCCTTCTCTCTCTCTTTCTCTTTCTCTTTCTCACGAACTGGCTCTCTCTAGCTCTCTTTCTTTTCTTTCGAAGAACACTCTCATAGTAGATTCAGATGAATTTTCTCTCCCGCCTTTGTCAGTTTTTGAACAGAGTGAACACTGGTATATATATATATAGAGAGAGAGAGCATTTGAATCTTCGACCTGGCATTTATTTGCATTTTTTCATTTTTTCCAAAACTCTCGGAGGGAATGTTTTGACATTTCAACCTCGTACGAACCTGTCAGGTGCCTGGGATCATGTGCTAATGATTGGAAATCGAAGGCACGTGACTCCTTTAAGTTTTCCATGCTCGGACCCATTTGTTACCCTTAACAGGGTATTTTTCACCCTTACACGGCTATTTGTCTACCTAAGGTAGCCATTTGTCACCCTTAGCAACCGTCCCCTTAAATCCTCTGCCATTGAGCTTGAGTCGTCGCCTTTAGTCATTTGTCACTACTAAAGGGCTATGTTTCATCGTTGCTTCCTTCATCTGACCGAGTCCATTGGCTGGCTCAATGTTGACTCTTAACTTTCACTGGTCAATGTTGATTGGTCATCTGGACTGGCATTGATCTTCACTGAAGTTGATCTTGACCTGTTCAACTTTGACTAAGTTGAGTTTGACTAAAGTCATCTTGACTACGTGGAGTGGAATGGAGTCAACCCTTCTTCTTCTCTTGGTCTTCTCTTCTCTCTGCTCTTTGGTGCTGGATCGTAAGCTTTGTTTACCTTCACTTGAAGCAGCAATTTTTCACCACTGAATAGCTATTTGTCACAGATAATGGCTATTTTTCACCTTTGTAAACCTTGACATTCCGGCATCGACCCAAAAGCCTTATTGTGTCGACTCCATCAACATCACTTCTTCATGTTTTAAACGGTTTCAGCCCTATCGCCCATTTTTCACCCTTACAAGACATTTTACACCCTTAGGGACCTATTTATTACTGCTAGAAGCTATTTTTCACCCTTATTTTGTCGCTATAGATGCTTCTGCTAGCGGGTGGCTCTGGTGTCGACTCCATGCGTCGACTCCCCTTCGCATTTGAAAGCTTTCAACGCTACCACTTATTTTTCACCGTTACTGACTTATTTTTCAGCCTTATCATCTACTTTACACCGCTGGCCTCCTATTTGTCACCACTAATCCGTAGCTATTGACCCTTGAGCTAGCGGGTGTTCTGGAAGAGCTCAAGTCGACTTCGTGATTCCTCAAGTCGACTTCCTTTTCATAGATCTTCCTTGTAGCACCTCCTTTCAAACAACAAATGTCTGATAGCATATTTTCAATCATGTAAACAACCTGAAAGCATCATTTATTAAACAATAGTAGTCTGAAAATCAATAGAATATGTGCAAAATATTAAAGAACAAGTTATGCAGAATTACATTTGTGTATTTTCAGACTTAGAACTGAAATGACCAAATGACTTCATGTTGCATTGACATCATCAAAACAAAACTATACCCAACAATAGGCGACAAGGTCTTCTCAATGCTGTCATGGATGACGAACCTACGAGGGATGGTAACATGGTTGAAGGTACTATCCTAACCTATTTCGCATCTGATTTTTATCCTATTTGATACCCGAAGCTGTTGATTGTAACTAATACGCCCTCCATAAACTCGTGCAATGAATTTGGGGACCAAATTCTTTTTAAGTGGGGAAGGGTGTAGCACGCCTAGTAATTATCTTGTATTTTTTTGAATTTTTTAGAAATTAAATAGAATTATTTAAGCATTTAATAGGCTTAAAGGACTTAATGGGTTAATTAATGGGCTAAATAAGTAAGGCCTCTTGATTAAAAGCCCAGTTATTAACCAGATAAATAAGCCCACTTAAAATGGGCCTTAAAACCAAAAACCTAAGCTTTTGGCCCAAGCCCAAACCCTAGAGACGTATTACGGAAAATTCCCTAATTAAAGGAGATAAGTAGGGGATAATTAGAAGAGGAATTTAGATAAAAATCAAATTTTGGCAAGCCAGGTAAGTCGCGGTCAGTCGCGTGACCGTGACCTGGTGATAGCGGTCCTGGCTCGACCACAACATAGTTCCGTAAACGGAAGCTGATAAACACAGAATAATCTGGATTTTTATCCACCCCATTGCCAAGGATCGGTGTGATCTGGCATGGGAACTTGCCTAGGACTCTTAGGGGATCGAATTGATACCCCATAGGACTCCTAATTCGATATAATCCCTCAGCCCTAGGCCCTCCTGATGAAAATCGACGCCGAGCACTAATATTTTTAATTTACATTTGTGTCCTTTTAGTTTACTTTTATATCCTTGGGAAAGTAGGTTTGCAATTGTAAGGCTTTATAAGCCAATTTGTTATTCCCTAAGGATCTTTGGGTTTTTATGTAAAAGTTCAGTAGGTCCAGCAAGGGGGCCCTCACTCCTTCCCCATTGGTCCACCTAAGCCCTAGGGGTCCATGTGGGGCTGGTCAAATGCCAAGATGGCTTCTAGAAGTATTCTTTCCTTCTTGGACAAGTCAAGGGGAGAATGGGTGAAAAATGTCCAAGATGCATCCCCTTAAGTCAAGGGGGTGCCCCCCCCATTAAAATGACATTTTGTATTTTATTTTTTTAGGCCAATTGACCACATGGGGGAAGAAAATGCTACCCCTCCCCTCTCTCCCACGAATTCCAACCCCCTCCCCCTTCCTCCCCTTCTATATAAACCCATGTATAGTGTTTTGTAAGGTTTAATGATGAAAAAATTATGAATTTGGTTGGAGCCAAAGAAGGGTGTGCCCTCCTCCTCTCTCCTACCCCCCTTTCAGATATAATTCTACCATTCCAGGGTGTGAGACCCACTCTATTTCTCCCTCTCATCCTCTGAATTCTGATTCTGCCGCCGCCGCCACCGCCATCGCGTCGTCGCCACCATCGTCAGAGTTTTATCCAAATAAGGATAGAACCTCAGCTCCAGAATTTTATCTTTTGTTCTTGTTATCTGATCGAGCCCAAACTTTAAGGGCTTATTCTACTTGCCACCCCTAGTCTTCATTTTAAATTTCATGCCATTTGGCTTTCGTTTGGTATTTTTCCCTTATTTCTTATTTCCCCCATGTAATCTGCCATTCTGCAGATCCACGGGACAATGTCACCTATTCGTATTTTTCCCACCCCCTTAGAAATTTCCAGAAAATCCACAAATCATCCTCAGTGTTCCTCACGTTCCCCCTATCTCCCATAATATTTTCAGCCCCTGAAAAAATCATTCACCCCTCGGTGAAAGGTCAGTTTTAGGCAGATCCCTTTCTGTCCTGAGTGTCTGTAAACAGATCCATAGAAAAAATACAGTCTTATAGAGCCTCCCAATTCTCATCCTTTCGTTGGATCGAGCTGAAAACAATATATGTTGTAGATCTGGGAGTCCTCTTTCGAACGCCACCAGTCTTGCCTCGATCTGATTTAGGGATCTGAGAGAATTAATTCTTGCAGCCGAGGCGCGCAGATCTGTTGCCTATGCAGGTCTGAAATTACAGTACGGGAGAAATTCACAAATAAATACCAAAAGTCAACTTCCGCGACCGCCGCTCCCAAGAGTCGACCAGGGACTTCCTGCCAACGTTCCAGCCAAGCGGCACCTCCAGAAGATCTCAGGAAGGCGACGTTCCTTTGGAGGCCAAGGCTTGCTGTCCAGCGAGTCAGAACCGAGTCGGCGCAGTATTTAGTCGGACCAGCAGGCCGAGTTCTCCCCAAACGCCCATCCAACTTGGTGCCCGTCACCCCAGGGTCGGTCCTCCGGGGCCCACTTGTAACCCTTTACCTCCCTGCGTGGAGTGGGTACTAAAATTCACTGTTGTAATTAAGTTTTTACCATTGTATCGGGAGTTACCGTAACTGGCCGGGGTCGTCTTCCCCACGCCCGGAGCGTGGAGGTATCGTGTTCGCTCTCTTACTCAGCGTTTGCTTTACTCGTATTTATTCGTATATGCCACTGCATGTGATAGGTAACTAGCTCGATATCTATTTTTATCACCGCTGTGAGAGAGCGAGAGTGACCCATCCCGTGACTCGATCGGAGTATACGCGGAAAAGCCGATACCCGAGACTCACTGTCGGTTTCTCAACCGTGCACGGTCCCACGTCTTCCCTGGCTTAGGGGCGATCGCGAGCTAGAGTCCCAGGTCGCGTGTCCGTCCCGCATCAATTTGGTATCAGAGTGCCAGTTAAGTCTAGGTGTCTTATTTGCATTCATTTAAGTCTAGTTATGGTCTAAGTCGGTCTAAGGTTGCATTTGCATACCATTTTTTGGTATATCAAAAGGTGTCGCCCGAGCGTTAGGTTACGCCTATCGGGAAGGCCGCACACTCACGTCGAGGAGACCCTCGGGTCAAACCTCCGTCACGTACCGAGTCTTGGTTTAAGTCTATGGTCCTTAGTGTGCATTAGTTAGTACATTTCAACTTTGCATTAGTCAAGGGTCGTATCTAGTGTTTGTTACCAACTGTCGGCATGTCCACCCAGTAGTTTCCCCATGTCCCATGGATTACCAAACGCCCGGATCTTATGCATGATGGCGATACTATCTAAGATGGGAGAACCACCCGGACCACTCCCGTAGACCCGTAGCCCGGGACTTCTATGGCTCCGAAGATCCGTGTGACTACCTAAAGTGGGAAGCCGTTATGGATGACTACTTTGAGTGTTACATTATGTCCGGTCCCATGCAAGTGGACTTTACCAAAAGGTGACTATTTTATGAAGCCGCCGAAATATGGAGGGACATCAAATACTTTCGAGAAGATAGGAGGCTAAGGCCCATCGAGTCATGGTGGGATATGAAGAGAGTGGTTAGGAGGGTCTACCTTCCCTGTCCACCTACCTCCAACCACGGGGGTCATACCACTAGCCAACCCCACCAACTCACCCACAATCAAGTGGGCCACACCTCCAACCAACCCCTCCCCTTCACCCCCATCCAAACCCATCAAAGCAACCCCATTCAATCCCACCCAAGCACCTCCAACCAAGTGGAAGCCCCGGTTATAGTCGAGTCTAGGTCCACCCCCGGGCCGAGAGACGAGGAGCGAGTCCACCCTGAGGCCCCTACTCCAACCCGCACCTTTGATGAATTCATGAAAATGTTTTCGGATTGGTTGGATATGATAGAAAGGACACATGCTCCTTCACCACCCGTGAGTGCTCCATTACCACCCTCTACTTTCGATCCTTTGGAACCATCTTATTTGGAGCCACCTCATCCCGAGCCACCCATGTTTCTAACGGGTACGCTTTTCATAGCTGAGCCACTTCTTAGCTGGCTCAAGGATGGCTTGGTCCCACCTCCTTACCCATTCATGGACCCCACCTTACCATTAGTGCCTGTCAACTCCTACCACACTACCTTTCGGTCTAGTCACCATATTGATACCTTGGATGACCTTGTTATGGGATTAGACTCACAATGGACGTTGACGCACTCATTGGCCCGAGACTTCGACCAACCCACTAGTCTTAACTTCACCCATCCGGCCTTAGGGTCCATTACATCCGTGTGTACCGTGGGTTGTGTCACCATAGAGATCCTTCTATTCCTTCCTATGACGGCCGAGCCCGACTTCATTTCCTTTTGCCCAAGGGAGGAATCTTATTTTTTTCACATGACCACCGTCCCATTCACCATGACGGATGAAGGTGACCACCCACAACTTCAAGAATTTCACAATTGGGACCGTGTCATATGGGAGCCCATCTCATGGGGTCATACCTTCTTTGACCCTTTTGACCCCTTCACTAGTGGACCTCCCGAGCTACCATATATACTTCACTTCTATGAGGGAGTCCACTACCACACCCCTTCCCCACGGGCAGGGTCGTCTATACCCACCAAGTCCGTTCACGATACTCCTACATCCGACTCTCCTAGCCCTCCCAAGTCTCCCAAATCCCATAGAAAGTCCAATGTGTATGCATGGTCCACTTTAAGAGGTCTAGGAATTCCACATTCCGCCAACCACCGGTTGCATCTAGTGTATGCATGGCACATATTCGGGTGTCCTGGTCCACCATCGCCTATGCGTAGGTCGGACTAACATTAGGTTTGTTTATGGTCTTTGTGAGTCTTTGTTTCGTTTGTCTGTGCATACGTCGAGTCGAGTCGGTTTGTACGCTCACGTTGTTAGTCCCTTTCGAGTATGAGACTTGTCGGACTTTGGGATCGGTTCTACTTCACATATCGGATCTAGTCACATAAGGGACAAGCAGTGATTCCTGTGAGCCTTTAAGCCGCCTCCCTTCATTTAAGAGTGACCCCACCTCGGAGTGTCCACCTCTAGCCTCATTCCCCAGCAGCGTGTGCATATCGAATCTATACGGGATGAGTAGGTGTCGATTACTTGGAGTGGAGCGTACTCCGCGCTTCAAGGTTCGGTGACGTAACCGTCGGAGCTACTCGAGCAGCCGCACCCCTTACTCGACGGGGTCGAGTTCTTCCCACTCGGGGAGAGTTGATGGGAATCGACGCCGAGCACTGCCATTTTTAATTTGCATTTGTGTCCTTTTAGTTTGCTTTTATATCCTTGGGAAAGTAGGTTTGTAATTGTAAGGCTTTATAAGCCAATTTGTTATTCCCTAAGGATCTTTGGGTTTTTATGTAAAAGTTCAGTAGGTCCAGCAAGGGGGCCCTCACTCCTTCCCCATTGGTCCACCTAAGCCCTAAGGGTCCATGTGGGGCATGTCAAATGCCAAGGTGGCTTCTAGAAGGATTCTTTCCTTCTTGGACAAGTCAAGGGGACAATGGGTGAAAAATGTCCAAGATGCCTCCCCTTAAGTCAATGGGGTGCCCCCCCATTAAAATGACATTTTGTATTTAATTTTTTTAGGCCAATTGACCACATGGGGGAAGAAAATGCTACGCCTCTCCTCTCTCCCACGAATTTCAACCCCCTCCCCCTTCCTCCCCTTCTATATAAACCCATGTATAGTGTTTTGTAAGGTTTAATGATGAAAAAATTGTGAATTTCGTTGGAGCCAAAGAAGGGTGTGCCCTCCTCCTCTCTCCTCCCCCCTTGCAGATATAATTCTACCATTCCAGGGTGTGAGACCCATTTTATCTCTCCCTCTCATCCTCTGAATTTTGATTCTGCCACCGCCACCGCCGCCATCGCACCGCCATCGCGCCGCCGCCACCATCGTTGGAGTTCTGTCCAAATCAGGATAGAACCTCAGCTCCAAGATTTTATCTTTTGTTCTTGTTGTCTGATCGAGTCCAAACTTTGAGGACTTGTTCTACCTGCCACTCCTAGTCTTCATTTTAAATTTCGTGCCATTTGGCTTTTGTTTGGTATTTTTCCCTTATTTCTTGTTTCTCCCCTATAATCTACCATTCTGCAGATCCATGGGACATTGTCACATATTCGTATTTTTCCCACCCCATTATAAATTTCCAAAAAATCAACAAAAATTCCTCAGTGTTCCTCACGTTCCACCCTATCTCTCATAATATTTTCAGCCCTTGAAAAAATCATTCAGCCTCAGTCAAAGGTTAGTTTTAGGCAGATCCCTTTCTGTCCAGAGTGTTTGTAAACAGATCCACAGAAAAAATACAGTCTTGCAGAGCCTCCCAATTCTCATCCTTTTGTTGGATCGAGCTGAAAAGCATATATGTTGTAGATATGGGAGTCCTCTTTCCAACGCCACCGGTCTTGCCTCGATCTGATTTTGGGATCTGAGATAATTAATTCTTGCAGCCGAGGTATGCAGATATGTTCCCTGTTCAGGTCTGAAATTGCAGTCCGGGAGAAATTCACAAATAAATACCAAAAGTCAACTTCCGCGACCGCCGCACCCAGGAGTCGACCAGGGACGTCCTGCCAACGTTCCAGCCAAGCGGCGCCTCCAGAAGATCTCAGGAAGGCGACGTTCCTTTGGAGGCCAAGG
Organism: Amorphophallus konjac; assembly: GCA_022559845.1. Classification (NCBI taxonomy): domain Eukaryota; kingdom Viridiplantae; phylum Streptophyta; class Magnoliopsida; order Alismatales; family Araceae; genus Amorphophallus; species Amorphophallus konjac. Next base: position 349,120,872 of record CM040120.1, on the reverse strand, counting down.
CTTGCTGTACAGCGAGTCAGAATAGAGTCGACGCAGCACCGAGTCGGCGTAGTACCGAGTCGGGCCAGCAGGCCGAGTTCGCCCCAAATGCCCGTCCAACTTGCTGCCCGTCAACCCAAGGTCGGTCCTCCTGGGCTCACTTGTAGCCCTTTACCTCCCTGCGTGGAGTGGGTAATAAAATTCACTGTTGTAATTAAGTTTTTACCATTGTACCGGGAGTTACCGTAACTGGCTGGGTTCGTCTTCCCCACGCCCGGAGCGTGGAGGTATCGTGTTCCCTCTTTTACTTGACGTTTGCTTTACTCGTATTTATTCGTATATGCCGCTGCATGTGATAGGTAACTAGATCGATATCTATTTTTATCACCGCTGCGAGGGAGCGAGAGTGACCCGTCCCGTGACTCGATCTGAGTACACGCGAAAAAGCCGAGACCCGAGACTCACTGCCGGTTTCTCAACCGTGCACGGTCCCATGTCTTCCCTCGCTTAGGGGCGATCGCGAGATAGAGTCCCAGGTCGCGTGTCCGTCCCGCATCATCTCCTCTACAAATAGGTCCCAGATTCGTCCTACGCGAACCCTAATTTTGGATCGCGTGGTTCGAAGGCATGGTGTCCTCTTCTCGAGTTCTTCCTTTAGAGTCAATTATTCCCCTTAATATCTTCTAACCTTCTACCAAATTTCATGTTAGGAGATCAAACAGTCAAGGAGCTAAGATGATTGGAAGTTACTATTTCTACGCAAGACGCGCTGGAACGGGAGCGCTCTTCCGATGACAAATTCGAAGTCTAGGGACAATACCAGAGGTAGGTTATCTCATGATCAGCTTAAACATCAAGTTAGGATTAAAAGCCCTCTGGTCTTGCTTATTTTAATGCTTTCTACACAGAGAATTTCATGATTTACTTTGATTCGCGCAATAGGGCCTTTTGTTCATGCTGTCCCTACAATAACTATTGAAAAGATGATAATCTTTGTATTGATTTACATTTTTCCATGCATTAGGTTCATGCTAGAATACTTTCCTTTCAGTTTTATACTCGTACCATGATGATTAGCCATAGATATATACTCTGCAAATGGGACTTTTGCTTCTATCTGGAAACTGACAGATAGCGGTTCCCTAGAGACCGTGACCTTCAAGTAGCGGTCCTCGAGAAACCGCTATCTGGTTTCTGTAACCAGATCAAACCTTGTTTATTCCCTTGTATATATATGATAGTTATCTTGTCCTATCCCGTTTATTTGTGATTCCTGATCATGTCATGACTTCATGTTTAGTGTTAGCATGTTTTAAAGGCTTAATTTTATTATATGTTAATTTCATGCCAAACCCTTATATAGTTTGTATATAAATGAGTTTCAATTGATTACACAGAGATTATGCTTTTACGCATCCCTTCTTATCTTATTTCCGATTTCTATGTTACTTGCACATAGCCATACTCCGGTACGACGCTATTAGTTCACCGCACATGATAGGTGTTGGCCCAGAGAGATGGCGGACAAGAAGGGGGGTTGAAATGTCCCCTTGCCGAGATGGGGGATTTAAATTTTTTTTTTACTTAACACAGTGGAATTAAACTTAGCAACGTTGATTAACTAAAACTCAAGTGAGATTACGGTGTTCTCTCGACCTTTCCGTTCTCACTCGAATGATTAATGCATTGAACAACTAAATTAACCCATACACGGATAACAGATGAAGCGATATGTGATGTGCAGTGAATTAAAACCTACTAAGTTGACCTGTGAAGGAAGATATAAGAAATAGACAAACGCACAGGCAATCACATAGAACACGAGATTTTAAGGTGGTTCAGGACCATGACGGGCTCCCTACGTCCACCCCTCACCCAACCGGGTGAGGCTTCACTCCACGCTACTTTCGTAGCAAAACGGGGATGAACCCCAACCACACAGGCTGCTTCCGCAACAATGTCCACACACGGGGACAAGCCCCAACACGCTGCCACCGTAGCACTCACACACACACGTTTGGGGATCACACCCTGGACACTTAGACCACGCGGAGACATAGCTCCGCCCACACACAATGATGTATCAAGTTTAGCATGGCACAAAGGATATTTAATAAACACAACAAAATTGATCTATGATCAAATGAGGAGAGTAGAAATGAATGACTAAAGATTCTCCCTCAAATCTTCAATGAACCCCATAGAGAGGATAGACGGGTGCGCTGAACACTTTTGTTCACGAAGTGGAAGCTGGCCGAAACCGCAGGAGCCGCTCTGGTAAAATGTGTGACAGTGGAACGAGTCTTGTTGATGGCGTCCTCCTTGTCTTCCTCTTTCTTCAAGGTGCGCAGCACCTCCTCCTTGTTCACAAAGCCCCTTGCAAAAGGATGGAGTACATTAGCTTTTATCTATTCCAAAAGATGAAAATCACAGCAATATATGGAGCACAAAACTCAGAAACAAAGGACCAAGGTAGGATCTCAAGTGCATCTAGATTAAAGATAGAGCATGGCAAATATCTCAAATGATTAAGGGATAGATATAGAAGTTTTCCCTTTTGTAGACTCCTTAGATATCCAGGTTGATGTGAGCCGTTGCTCGCGATGAAGACGTCTTCAGATTCGTCGCTTCATTCCGCTTGCAACCCTCTTCATCAACAACCTTCAAATCGTGATGGAAGTAGATCGGATTTGGCGTTGAAGTCATCTCCAGCTCCTTCCTCTCTCACCTGCAAGAAATAAAACCTTGTTAGCCCTTGGAGCTCTCTTCTTCTGATGGAGAGCGTAACCCTCATATACAAGAGGGAAACTCAACACAAAAGACATAATAGCCCATGTTAAAACCTTCTCAAAGCAACCTCAATACATATGAGGAAACCCTAAGGACATTGGAGTAAAAACCCCAAGCAATCGGACCCTTAAATGGGGATTTCGTAGACAATCCGGAAACCACGATCCGGACGTCCCAGAAAAAGTGTCGACCTCTAGGGTCGACACTCGTATCAATGAGTTCTGCCAAAAATATAAAATCCAGAACCTAGTCCAAAAGTGTCGAACCATGGGGTCGACCTTTTTTCCACAAGGTTCTGTCCTAAGATAAAATCAGGACCCAGGGTGTAAAGTGTCGACCCATGGGGTCGACCTTTTTTACCGGGGGTTCTATTTTAGTTAAAACAGCATAACCCAATATAAAGTGTCGACCCCATGGGTCGACACTTTTCCTGACAGTGAAAAAGTTCATTAAAACACATTGAAATAGCACACTACAATCATTCAAAGTTCAAGTATCAATCACTTGAGCACATATGACATGGATACCCATATACAAACCTAATTTCAACACAAATTCAATCCATTCACCTTGAAGTTCAAATATCCATGTGTTCTTACCATTCCCTTGATCATTTGGGTGAAAAGCTCCAACTGTACCTCTATTTTCCAGATTTGAACTATTGCTTTTCATCCACTTTAAAATCAACCTACAAGTGTGTCCTTACCACCATTACCATGATTTGAAGGTTAATTCCATCTAGAACCTGCACATGTACAAATTCTCATTAATCTCAATCTCAAGCTAACCAAATGACATGGTTATCTACTCCATTCTTTCAACCTCAAACATATTTCAAACTCAAAGTTAGCAAGTGAAATATCCAATTCAATCCATATCAAGTGAGTCACTCAAGTCAACCACATGACATGCTCATCTACTGAATTCATTCAGCAATCTTAGTGCAACATAGTATAGGGTCTGTCCAAACCAAACTCAATAAAGATGTAGCATATTGGTGCAAGCCAAACTGAATGAATATTTAGTATGTAGCAAGGCATGCCCAATCATTCATTCAGAATCTAAAATTTATCAGGGAATAAATTCAAAGCAAGTCAACTCAAAAACACTCAATGCATTCTATCAATAAGATCTGTGTAATGTACCAACGTTTAACCCTTTCATGGAGACATTCCAAGGCAAGACTTATCCACCACATGTATTCAATGCAATTGAAAATAGTCCAAATGCTGCCAAATAAACTCAGAAACCTGATAAAAGCATTAAGCTTAGTCTTACCATGTGGAAGATCATTTGAACAACAACTCTTACCATGAGCATAATTAATTGGAAGCAGCTTACTCATTAATCATGCATCAACAGTTGAACTTGATCTGACTATTTAAAGATGACATTAGAAACAATGTCCATTAGGAAAATCTGAAAACTCCATCAATCAGCACTTAAATGATATGCATGAGAACATCAAATAACATTGAGTTCATTTCAAACCAAAGACCTAGGCTAAAAGAGCCAAGGGTCAACCCATGGGGTCAACCCACCCCAATGAGACAATTAAAACTGCCTTAGCAGTCCAATGCGAATTGATATCACATCAAGGGCATTCCAAAGCAACTGAAACAAACATTCATGTGGGGCATAATCAGTTCATAAACATGAATAAGCATGAATTATAAATGCAGTTCAGAGCAAGTAAAATCATGGACAACAAGATATCACGTATTTGTCAGTTCATTAAGAACACCAACATAATGTATCCATAATGTATCCATGAAGGTACAAATGCAAACATCAACATCAAGGATGTGTGCATGAAGGACCATTGTGTTTGAACCACCTGTAAAACAAGATATCATAATGTTAGCTTGTTTATCATCAAGATGACATTAAACATAAACACACAAGATTTTCACTTTAGAGTAAACACAAAACACACGATATATTGGAATCATCAAAACCATTGTCAAAGATAACAAGGGGGCGCACTGAACCCAACAATCTCCCCCTTTTTGATGATGACAATATATTGTGGCTATTCAAATTGCTATTTACATGTCTCTCCCCCTTTGGCATTATCAAAAAATGGGGGACAAGTGGCAACAGTGAAGATTCCAAAAATGAATGAGACATGTGCGCATGAACCTAGCAATTAACCTCCCATGAAGGGAAGGTGAGTAAAAGAGAATTCAGATTTTCAGATTTGTAACAATATGCATGAAGGTATTGTTGAACAATGCACAAGTGTATTATTTGACTATCCTATATGCAAAATGTCAAACCTAGCTATGCACAGAATGTATTGTGCTAAAAAGTACATTATTCTCCCCCAATTGTCAAGAACAAAAACCAACTGACAATGAGTTATTTAACATGTTATATACAAGTATAACCTATAGATGCAAACTATGGAATGGAATATGATATGCACAGACGGATTAAGCATTCAGGAACTCAAGCATGCATAGTTAAGTATAGACTCATGCAGGTCCCTTCGGGACGGGTGTAAGGATAATGCAATCGATTGTAGAACATGATGTGCATGTACAATACTAAGAAGGTTGTGCTTACATAAATAAAGTACTACATTAACCATGAAAGATGACTGATTCATAGAGGACATTCAAACAATCAAACCCAAGGTGCATATGTGAAGATGAGCAATGAAGTTCAAGTCAATATGAAAAATCAGGTTTTCTAAAGAACACTGAAAAGAACTTATCATCCATACACTTCCATACACGATGCTCGAATATTGGTAGCTACGTATGACCCCAATTTTTAATTACTAAAAATGATGTGACTAATCTTTTGACACGAGCCATGCCCTTTGTTTCAGGAGTAATTCCCGGTTACTCAGTTTCGTCACTTTTTATGATGTGGATGAGACACGTTTCGACGTGAGTTGTATCCTTTGTCTCAGGGACACTTCTCGGCTACTCGGTGGCAAATCACACTTATTTTCATATGGATTAGTTTCTCCTTTCGACATGAGTTTCCTCCTTTATTTTAGGGGGGATTCCCAGCTACTCGGATCCACGTTCCACTTATACAAATTTTTGAAGGGGTAAACAGCTTTTTCCTCACGAGACATGTGATTTCTATGTAGAGAATCAATAGTTCTCAAAAGTGTAGAGTGGAGAATAATAATCCTTATTAGATTGAATCATTATCTCAAAAAGGTGCATTTTGTGTGGGTGGTTGTATTGAATGTAAAAGATGAATTAGTCTAAACATACTAATGTCTCCCCCTAAATGTATGCACAGTTATAAAAAAATCTCCCCCTTAATATATGCCATGTAACAAACATGTCTAAATTAGTGTAATTTCATTTAGCAAGGGATGAGTTATAGAAGGAGTCAAAAAGTGGTTGTAGATTATATACATTCATTCAACCAGAGATTTTCCAATGACTTCAAGCAGATTGATTATCGGCACTTGGTAGAGAACGTAGGTCCGAAGACCACCTCACGCGTAGTGAAAGCTTCCGGCTGAACATAATCCAACCTTCCACTAACACCATTTTATATACCGAATAATCATGGCATTCAAGCACAAGAGTATGCAATGATATGTAAATGTATGCATGTAACTGAGCATATGATCAAAGACTTCCTTTATGTACAAGTATGCAAAGATGTGTATGATATGTGCATGAAAGTAAGTATGCAACCTGTGTATGCATAAGTGAACTATGTATCCACATGTGAACTATTATTTACAAAAAGTGATTAAAAGTATGTAAACTTTTATGTTCAAACTGAAGGATTCAAGAACTGAATTGTTATTTGTAAGATGTAAAACAGAGAGTATGCAAAGCTAACTTCATCACCTAATCATGTAACCTGAAGATCTTAACACTTCAGAAATTGCCTTAATCAATAAAGCAAGAATGTAACTGTTTGAATTCAATCATTTTTCATCAAAGCTCAAATTTTACCTTCTCAGATATTTCAAAATGAGTTTTAGTTGAGTGAATTTCAAAGCCAAACCATTTTTGACCTTTTTTACAGGTGTGCAAGCTAATAAGCATGGATAGCCGATATCATGATAACAGATTTGCAATTTGAAGTACACTATTTTTCTTAAAACTCAACCTCTCACCTGAGTTGAATTATCCAAAAGGAACCAGTACCGAATTTATTAACAGTAAAGCGCATCATTTCTCTTGCCTTGAAGGATCTTCATTTATCAACAGATTCTTCCTCCTCAAGGCACCCCTACAAGATAGATTTCTCATTTTGAAGTTTTGGGTACCCAAGCCATCTTGGGTCCCGAGGGGTTAGTTCTTTCATGAACAAAAATTTTCTGTATGTTTCTCCTCTCATATCATTCATCATCGGCCCTCATCATGGAGCAATCATTCATTAAGTGTCCATTCAGGCCACAGTAATAACAATGAGATGATTTTCTTTTCATGGACAGCTTTTCATCATTTTCCATTAAAGAACAATTGTTCATCTTGTGTCCAAAGCCACCACAGTAATGACAAGAGATGTTTTTCATGAAAGACCACTCAGCATCATTTCTCTTTGTTAAACAATTTTCAAAAACATGACCATGCATCCCACAATAAAAGCAGTGAGTGTTCTGAGTTTTCTTCGTGGGTTTCTCATGGTTTTTAGAATCAGCATTCATTTTCATTCTTGATTTTAAAGCTTCATCATCATCAAACTTCATTAAGAAGCAATCGTACATGTCGTGACCAAAGTTCCCACAATAATAGTATGAAACATTTCTCCTTTTACTTGTTGCATGATTGTGTTTAACAATAAGGGGTTCTACATGCACACAAGAACAATCAACAATCTTTTCCTATTTTTCATTTTCTTTATCACACGAATACAAAGATTCATTTAAGCTCTTGATTTCTTTTTGTAGATTTAAGATTTGCAAATGAGAACTAGTAATCTCTTCTTCACATGATGCAATTTTCTCATTCAGCAAAGAATTTACAATTTTATGACTTTCAATTTCTTGTTCAAGAATGTGCAAATTGTCACAATTATCAATGATCACACATTTTCCTTTCTCAACTTTTTCAAGGCTTTTCACTTTACTCTCAAGCAATGAAATTTGAATCATCAAAGCATTGTTTTCATTTTGGAGTTTTTCAAATGAATTTTTGTTCATAGAAGTGTGTTCAAGTTCTTTCATTTGAAAACTTGCATTTTCACCAATCATTCTACCCATTGTTTCATTGTTTTCAAATTTGTCATTCAAATTTCTGAAGTTTTCTATTTCCTTTCTCAGTTCTTTCAACTTTTCATATTTATCAACATTCAAAGTAGCTTTTCCTTTTTCCAAAAGAAGCAGTTTTTCAGATATAGCGGAATTCAACATTTTCAGCTTTTCATTGTCTTCTTTTATTTGTTGAAGTTCCAAAATTTCAGCATTTAAAGATTTATTTTCAGATTTCAGATTTTCAATCATTTCTTTGAGTTCTTCATCAACAAGCATGTGAGATTCAACAAGTTTTTCAAGCTAAATACATTTTCCACATGAAGAGTTGTCATATTTCTTTTTCAATCTTTTATTTTCAAATTTTATTGCCTTATATCTATCAAACAGTTCAGCATAGGCATTTAACAATTCATCATAGCTCAACTCATCATCATCTTCAGAATCGGAGTTAGAATTTACCTTGGAGGTTTCCTCGCTTTGGCATTCATTTTCTTTGTTTGCCACTAGACAGTCACTGTCGTTGGAGCTTTCTTTTTGGGCTTCGCTCAGCCCATCCCAAATTTCTTTGGCTGTCCTACAAGATAAAATAAATGGAAATTGATTAGTTTCCAAGGCAGCCTTAAGCGCATTAAAGGCAAACAGATTATCTGAATTCATCTTCTTATGTTCATCAGTCCACCTTAATTCACTTTTGGGTAAGACATGTGGACCATGAGAGATTTATTTCATGAGTTTCGGATCAAAACCACAAATCCAAACACAAAACTTTCCTATCTAAGAAGCATAATCAAAACCATTGTAAACAGGAATAGAATTCAAGCTAGCCATCATGAAAACGATCTTTACTCCTAGACCGTGAGGTCCGTTAAAAAATCAGAGACGAGGCCCTGATACCAATTGTTAGCCCAGAGAGATGACGGACAAGAAGGGGGGTTGAATTGTCCCCTTGCCGAGATGGCGGATTTTAAAAACTTTCTTTACTTAACACAGTGGAATTAAACTTAGCAACGTTGATTAACTAAAACTCAAGTGAGATTACGGTGTTCTCTCAACCTTTCCATTCTCACTCGAATGATCAATGCATTGAACAACTAAATTAACCCATACACGGATAACAGATGAAGCGATGTGTGATGTGCAGTGAATTAAAACCTACTAAGTTGACTTGTGAAGGAAGATAGAAGAAATAGATAAACACACATGCAATCACACGGAACACGAGATTTTAAGGTGATTCGGGACCACGACGGGCTCCCTACGTCCACCCCTCACCCAACCGGGTGAGGCTTCACTCCACGCTACTTTCGTAGCAACACGGGGACGAACCCCAACCACACACGCTGCTTCCGCAGTAATGTCCACACACGGGGACAAGCCCCAACACGCTGCCACCGCAGCACACACACACACACGTTCGGGGATCACACCCCGAACACTTAGACCATGCGGAGACATAGCTCCGCCCACACACAATGATGTATCAAGTTTAGCATGGCACAAAGGATATTCAATAAACACAACAAAATTGATCTATGATCAAATGAGGAGAGTAGAAATGAATGACTAAAGATTCTCCCTTAAATCTTCAATGAACCCCATAGAGAGGATAGACGGGTGCGCTGAACGCTTTTGTTCATGAAGTGGAAGCTGGCTGAAACCGTAGGAGCCGCTCTGGTAAAATGTGCGACAGTGGAACGAGTCTTGTTGATGGCGTCCTCCTTGTCTTCCTCTTTCTTCAAGGTGCGCAACACCTCCTCCTTGTTCACAAAGCCCCTTGCAAAAGGATGGAGTACATTAGCTTTTATCTATTCCAAAAGATGAAAATTGCAACAATATATGGAGCACAAAACTGATAAACAAAGGACCAAGGTAGGATCTCAAGTGCATTTAGATTAAAGATAGAGCATGGCAAATATCTCAAATGATTAAGGGATAGATATAGAAGTTTTCCCTTTTGTAGACTCCTTAGATATCCAGGTTGATGTGAGCCGTTGCTCGCGATGAAGACTTCTTCAGATTCGTCACTTCATTCCGCTTGCAACCCTCTTCATCAACAACCTTCAAATCGCGACGGAAGTAGATCGGATTTGGCGTTGAAGTCGTCTCCAGCTCCTTCCCCTCTCACCTGCAAGAAATAAAACCTTGTTAGCCCTTGGAGCTCTCTTCTTCCGATGGAGATTGTAACCCTCATATACAAGAGGGAAACTCAGCACAAAAGACATAATAGCCCATGTTAAAACCTTCTCAAAGCAACCTCAATACATATGAGGAAACCCTAAGGACATTGGAGTAAAAACCCCAAGCAATCGGACCCTTAAATGGGGATTTCGTAGACAATCTGAAAATCACGATCCGGACGTCCCAGAAAAAGTGTCGACCTCTAGGGTCGACACTCGTATCAACGAGTTCTTGCAAAAACAAAAAATCCAGAACCTGGTCAAAAAGTGTCGACCCATGGGGTCGACCTTTTTTCCATAAGGTTCTATCCTGAGACAAAATCAGGACCCAGGGTGTAAAGTGTCGACCCATGGGGTCGACCTTTTTTACCGGGGGTTCTGTTTTAGTTAAAACAGCATAACCCAATATAAAGTGTCGACCCCATCCTGACAGTGGAAAAGTTCATTAAAACACATTGAAATACCACACTACAATCATTCAAAGTTCAAGTATCAATCACTTGAGCACATATGACATGAATACCCATATACACGCCTAATTTCAACACACATTCAATCCATTCACATTGAAGTTCAAATATCCATGTGTTCTTACCATTCCCTTGATCATTTGGGTGAAAAGCTCCAACTGTACCTCTATTTTCCAGATTTGAACTATTGCTTTTCATCCACTTTAAAATCAACCTACAAGTGTGTCCTTACCACCATTACCATGATTTGAAGGTTAATTCCATCTAGAACCTGCACATGTACAAATTCTCATTAATCTCAATTTCAAGCTAACCAAATGACATGGTTATCTACTCCATTCTTTCAACCTCAAACATATTTCAAACTCAAAGTTAGCAAGTGAAATATCCAATTCAATCCATATCAAGTGAGTCACTCAAGTCAACCAAATGACATGCTCATCTACTAAATTCATTCAGCAATCTTAGTGCAACATAGTATAGGGTCTGTCCAAACCAAACTCAATAAAGATGTAGCATATTGGTGCAAGCCAAAATGAATGAAGATTTAGTATATAGCAAGGCATGCCCAATCATTCATTCAAAATCTAAAATTTATCAGGGAATAAATTCAAAGCAAGTCAACTCAAAAACACTCAATGCATTCTATCAATAAGATCTGTGTAATGTACCAACGTTTAACCCTTTCATGGAGACATTCCAAGGCAAGACTTATCCACCACATGTATTCAATGCAATTGAAAATAGTCCAAATGCTGCCAAATAAACTCAGAAACCTGATAAAAGCATTAAGCTTAGTCTTACCATGTGGAAGATCATTTGAACAACAACTCTTACCATGAGCATAATTAATTGGAAGCAGCTTACTCATTAATCATGCATCAACAGTTGAACTTGATCTGACTATTTAAAGATGACATTAGAAACAATGTCCATTAGGAAAATCTGAAAACTCCATCAATCAGCACTTAAATGATATGCATGAGAACATCAAATAACATTGAGTTCATTTCAAACCAAAGACCTAGGCTAAAAGAGCCAAGGGTCAACCCATGGGGTCAACCCACCCCAATGAGACAATTAAAACTGCCTTAGCAGTCCAATGCGAATTGATATCACATCAAGGGCATTCCAAAGCAACTCAAACAAACATTCATGTGAGACATAATTAGTTCATAAACATGAATAAGCATGAATTATAAATGCAGTTCAGAGCAAGTAAAACCATGGACAACAAGATATCACGCATTTATCAGTTCATTAAGAACACCAACATAATGTATCCATGAAGGCACCAATGCAAACATCAACATCAAGGATGTGTGCATGATGGACCATTGTGTTTGAACCACCTGCAAAAAAAGATATCATAATGTTAGCTTGTTTATCATCAAGATGCCATTAAACATAAACACACAAGATTTTCACTTTAGAGTAAACACAAAACACACGATATATTGGAATCATCAAAACCATTATCAAAGACAACGAGGGGGCTCACTGAACCCAACAATAGGAAACTTTTCTTGGACTTGGGAGCCTCTCCATTGGATATTCCTTCTGCCGGACTAGGTTATCTTATTTCAAGGCCTCCGTAAGACTCCGCGAGCCTAAGATTTCCACTAGTACGCCAAGCTGGTTGTACCCTAAAAACCTAACGTCTAGAGAGCGCTTCGTGTTTTCTACGTTTTATGTGAACTGACCTGATCGTAGACCCCGCTCGATTGCTACCTCAAGATAGCGGCCGTCCCGTAACCGCGTTTTGTCAGGGTTCTGTCCAACCCAAGGTTTGACCCAAGGGTTGATCTTGCTCTGTTCTCAGGTGATCTTCTGATTGTCTGGAACCCAAACCTTATTCATTAAGTCACTAGTGAACTATGGTAATTGATTAATGTACCGTTATGCTACCGGATTCCTCCTGTAGCATAACCTTCTTATTAAATCATTCTTGACCTCACATGTTCATTTTGGTACGTTCTTACCTTCGCCATAAAACTATTGTTTGAACTTGATATTATTGGCCTACTTTATTATTTCTCATGAAAGTAGCTTGATTTATAACTTGAAGATGCAAGGGCGGGCATGGATGGTGTCCAAGGGCTCCAGTCTAGTCCCCTCGACAGATGGCCGGAAACATACAATTAACCATGGGGTATGATGATTACTGGCATCGCATTGCATTGGGAGTACTTTTTTTATAAACGGGTGAAATCCATGAGGTAATCTTATGAAATTTACATGCTTGCTAGTACATTCTCGTTACATGACTTTCTAGTGCATAGCCTTTTCAAGGTTATGAAAATACATTATCGTTACATGATAGTACATTCTTGTTGATGAAAGGACACATGCCATTCTTGCTTGATCATGCTCTCATACTTACTTGAAATCTCATATCCCTACAAATTATCTTTGTAGTTATTGTTACTTTGGTTGTATCGCATGTTTTATCACATCTTATTTCTTTGTCTTACCATCTAGAGATAAAATGCTAACTATGTAAACAGTGCCTTCATGTGGATACGAAGATACCTACTGGGAGAGTGCGCTCATTCCCTACTTTTCAAATCTTTTCAGGAAACTCTAGTAGGTCAGAATCGGACTACTCAAGTGGCGAGTCCAAGTGTGATAAAAGCCCAAGAGAGAGAAACCATAGATGGTTAAAGTGTCTTACGTCATATTGTAATTTAGATTCCTTCACTGTAACAGGCGGTGAAGTTGATCATGTTATGTAATTTTCCTTTTTCTTGAGTCTAGAGTGTCAATTGTTAGAAAGAGTCGTTGTCATATTGTAAACCTTGCGTATTTGATTAATAAAGTGAATGTTTTTGAGTATATCTTGTGCATTCATTCTTTTGTGTGAATGTGCATAGCGTTCTAATGGTCTTGCTAGCAAGAGGGTTATTTTACCGGCTGTTCATGTTCCTGATTATTTTCGCTGCATATATCGGGGCGTGACACCCTTGTAGAAGACAATGGGCTTATCCCTGCTGGCCCTTTTCTTGTTTCTGAGTTGCTATTTGTAGGTAACGATGAATATTTTGAGCGGCTCAACTTTGTGCTCCTCTGATACAGAAGAGAGCTATATGCAATCTGGTGGCAGGCATACGCTCTTGTTGATGGCTCGGCTAATAAGATTAGCCTCAAAGTTGATTTTACGCCTCTCAGGGTGATCCGGAGTTGACTTGGAGCTGAGGCGTAGCCGGTGAAGCTTGGCATTTTCTTCATCAACGAAGAAGAGATCATCCTCATCCTCCTCCGAGAGCCAACGATTGCTTTTGCTTTTGATTACGGGGTATGCACTGGGTCCCCTTTAGTAAACCGTAGCATCGGCGAGATTGCATTCTGCTGGGGTGAATGGTGACAGGTCTGCAAAGACCGTATGATGTTCTCTGTCCTTGGCATATTTGATGCACCGATGGATAGTTGACCAGACGACCCAATTTTCATGTAGCCAAGGTCTGCCCAGTGTAGACACGCCAAAATTGACGTTTTATTGATCAAATCTCATGTTATATATGACGCCCCAAGTGGACTTCAATATTCCTATAACATAAAGTTTTTCTATTTTTGTGAGTTTTTCTGCATTTTTCCTGCATTTTTGTGAATCACGACTTGACGAAGGGCGTTACTTTCTAAAGTAACGACCTGTCATGGGGCGTTTTCAAAGAAAGGACGATCGAAGTTGAGGGCGTCAATTCCTGGTATTATCCGTTAATTTCTGGAATTATCTATTTTCAAAATAAAAGGCATTTTGTGAGTAACGCCTTTCCTCAGGGCGTGTTTTGAAGAAACGCCGTTATCTCAGGCGTGTTATCTCAGTTTTTAAACAGAGGAAGTTTTTATTTCCAAAATTTAATCTAGGAAGAAACGGCCTTTCCTAGGTCGTGTTTCAAGAAACGTCTCTGTGCAGGTCGTCAATTCATAAATAGACGCCTTGGCTTAAGGCGTGTTTTACTCCAGAGTCCTTCTTTTTTCCATCTTTCCCCCACAGTTCCCTACCGTCCTTGGGGCTCTTACTCGATCTTGGTCCTACCCTGGATGCCTCATTACCCGTTCTTATCTTACCTTGTTTGATCACATCCGATTGAACATTATATAAGAGGTTCCATATCGAGCATTAAAGAGGTTGAACGCCCTAAACCCAGAACATCGCGATTGCAAGCAGAGCCTTCTCCCTCTGTGCACTTTATCCTACTGCATCTTGGTGTCTTCTGCATCCGATCGGGCTTCATCCTGGTGTCCTCTGCATCCGTTCAACGTCTTCACAGTTTCCCTCCACTCTCGTCAGGGAGAGCAGGGCTATATTGTGCTTATTTTATTTTAGTTCAATCATTGTCATCATACCGTCAGTTTTCTTATTGCATTAAGCATTATCATATCCCTTCCCTAGTTCTCTGCTAGGGGTTTATAAAACAAAAGACGTGCGCATGTTGATGTCTTTTCATCATTTTATGTTGGTTTTTTTTGACTGATACTACTGCACTTTGGCTGATCCCCCTCTCTTTTGCTTGTTTTTCATTGTCTCTTTTTACAAGGTAATCAATCAAGAAAACCCACTTCATCGGCCGGCCGATTGGAGTTGGAGGAGGAAATCCACATTCATCCCGCATCCCACACTTCACCAGGTACACGCGATCTCATTTTCTTCTTATTGAGGTAAACCCTCTGGCGATCACAACTCCCCTTTAGCACCTCGTGCTATATTTTTTATCACATCTTATACATGTTGTTGTCATGTTATTTATTTTTCATTCCCAAAAGTGAGGATTTTTAATCCGATCTACAAATTGGCGATCACGGTGGGACTTCCACTGTTTTCTTTATTGATTACCATCTCCATTGGCACCCTCGTGTGCCCTTTCCCTTTGACACCCTCGTGTGTCCTTTCCCCTTAGGCACCCTCGCGTGCCCTTTCCCCTCGGTACCCTCGGTGCCCTTTCCCTTGTGCCCCTCGGGCACCCCCCATTGTGCACGCTGCACACTCCCGGATCAGTCAATTGCTGCTTAATAATGCCTTCAACAAGGGCGTCTTTTGATTTAACGCCCCTCATAGGGACGTGTTTTGATTAATTAACGCCCCCCTCCAGGGCGTGTGTTTATTGCACCTGCTGGCGTTTTGTTAGTATTTTTCTCGTCTGCCATTTAACGCCCCTCTCAGAGACGCGTTTCGTTGAGTAACGCCCACCTCTAGGGCGTCTTCTACCATAACTGCTGTCTGCTGCATGCTTATTATACTGTCTGTGGAATAACGCCCCTCTTCGAGGCGTTTCATTTCTTATCAACGCCTGTCATTAGGGCGTTTCTCTTTATCATAACTGCTGTCTGCTGCATCCTTATCATATTGCCTGTGAATTAACGCCCCTCTCAGAGGCGTTTCATTTATTATCAGCACCTATCATCAGGGCGTTGTCTCTGAGTTTTGACGCCCTCCTTCGTAGGCGTCCTTTATTTAGAACGCCTCACCTCAAGGCGTGTTTTTCCTACCGTCTGTGAGCCCCTCACAGAATTTACGACAGCCACGCTGCCGTGTTTTAATTTGGTCACGACCTACCACAGGGCGTGTCTTTCCTCTTGCTGTGAACACGACCTTTCCAAGGGCGTGTCTTTACTGTTCTTTTTCACAGATTGGCTCTTATTCATTGCTGGGCATTTGTCTTGATATTACATTGCTGCTTGGATTGTCTTGATTTGTTGGCTTGGTTGAGAGACCTCCTCTCTCTATCCTAGGATCCACACACCCTTCTTGGAATCGGGACGACCCTCCATTGAGCATTCCGTCTCTTTGGACCGGAAATCCCTTTTCCAAGACCTCCGTAAGTCCCCGCACCCGTGGATTCCCTCACGGACGCCGGGCTGGTTGTACCCTCGAAGTACCTGGAGTTTAGAGAACCTATACGTTGTTAAAAGAGAGAAGAACTTAGTTGACCCGGAGGTTACACTCGGATCAAACTAGGTCTCATTTGGCAAAAGAGTGAACTTTCACAAATAATCCACCCTAAATTCAAACATCAAACATTAAAACCTTGCGTTTCTTGCCAACCTTGTTTGCATAAACATAGTTGGGTGATTTGATTGCCCTATTTGGATTGAATATTTGGTGATAATTCCTTCATTAAACATCTTCTCTCTTAAGAATGAAACTCCGTTCAGGTAAAACCATCAACATGTCAGGCAACGGGTACTCTTATGATGATGAGAATGAGAACATATTTGGTCAATATGAGGACCCTCTCCAGGATTCTGTTTATTATGAGGGGAACTACCTTCCTCCTCACCCCCATTACTCACAAGTCCATGCTGTCGATACCACCATCCATGAGGCGGACCCTTCGTCTCAAATTCCATCTTCCAACACTTCGGGGAACCCTTCCCCATCCATCAACGTCACAGATTTGATCCAAGCTCTCTCCCAGTTGGATGACTCCCAGCGGCAAGCCGTTCAGGCCGCTTTAAAGGGGAAATCCATCCTTTCATCTTCCTCTAATCCCCCTCCGGCCGTGAGTGGCCATCAGATTGCTAATGACCAGGTGGTCTTGCATCCCCCCTCCTCTCATCCACAAACGCCTACTGCGGCCATGCCGGCCCAGCAGGCGAGCTATTCAGCGGTTAGGCATCAATCCTTCCAACCTCCTCGGGTTCTACGAACGCCTATACCGCCTTCTTTTGCTCAGAATCAGGCCCCGGTCGAGCCCGATACCAACACTCTCTTGCTTCAGAAGCTAGCCAGCATGGAGGAGCAGCTCAAGAAGGTTACATCAACTAAGAATGCTCCGGAAATTTCTCTTCCTACGTTGCCGGTGTTTCATTTACCCCCTTCGGAGATGCCGCACTTTCGGCGATATAATGGGACCGGTAACCCATTCATTCATTTAAAGGATTTCCGATATGAGACTTCTTTCTGGCAAGACAATAAGGCCTCCCTGGCCTATTTATTCAGGAGATCTCTTGAGGGGCCAGCCCTCGAATGGTTTTATTCCCTGGAGCCAGCTGATGCCGGTGATTTTGATGTTATCCAAAGGAAATTCTTGCAAAAGTACAGAGACCGGGTGGGACCTTCCCTTTCTGTTACAGATCTGGTCGCTGAGAAAATGAAGCCCGAGGAAGACTTCATTGTATTTGCTGATAGGTGGCGGTCTATGGCTGAGAAATTGAAGGACACATTGTCGGAACAAGAGCAAGTAAAAATGGTCATTTCTAATGCAACTCCTCAATTCCGGCATATTTTGGCCATGAATCGGCTGACAACTATGGAAGAGCTCTATGAAAGAGCCCGTTATATACAAACACAAATGAAGGATTCGCCCATCATGGGCATGTTTGAGCCGAAGCCTCGACTGTTTAAAAGGAATACAAATGTCAACAGTGGGCCCACGACTGAGGGCACTGTCACAAACGAGCAGGTTGGCGTAGTTGGCCACCCCCACCACCAGTCAAACCCTCGACCTCCGCCACCTCCACAGCAAAACCCCCATTTTACCTCCTCTCCACAACGCCACTTCACACCCCAACCTTCTTTTGCTCCATCACCAAGCCAAGCGCCTCGCACCGACCCTTCAGCACCACCACAATACCATCAGGTCCCCCCACCCACCAACTATGGCCAACAACAACGGAGACCACCGCTTGGCCCCAAGAGGGCCCATTATCCACCACTCCCAGAGAGTCTCCCTGACATTTTTAATGCTTTGATGGCCGCCAACCTGCTCGTCCTACCAAAAGAAAGAACGGTGTGGCCCGACAATGTTGACACATCCCGTTACTGTGCATTTCACCGCGCCCCTGGTCACCAGCTTGATCGTTGTTTCCATTTCAGAGATCATATTTATGATTTGAATGACCAGGGTGGCATTAATTGGGATGAAATGAGGCAAGTCATCACCACCATGAAAGAGAGAAGGCCGCATCGGCAACAGCAAAATCAGCAAGCACAGCAGCCAGCTCCACAGCAAGCTCAGCTACAGCAAGCTCCAGCACCCCAGCAGGATATGGGAATTGTCCGTAATCCATTGCCGGAGCACGTTCCTAATCAACACGTGAACCCTGTCACGTCTCTCTACGAGGTGGAGAGAGGGCAGGGATGGCACGAAGAAAACGCCTCTGTCGGGGCATTCCACCATGATCCAACCCAAAATCAAACTCCGCGTCTTTTGCGCGTTCCTCCTTCTCCTTCTAGTCTCCTATCGGGACGTTCTCTTTTACGCCCCGTCAACCCATCTACCACCACCAATTCCACGTCCTTGCCGGCTCGCTCTCTTCTTAACCGCTTACCACCACAGCAATCTACCATTCCACCTTCCACCACCAATCCCACATCCGCGCCCTCCAGACCACTCCTACTCCGCTCACCGCGAGCACCCGCTACTCCCTCTACCACTCCTACACCGGCAAGAGTTCCTCCACCATCAGTACAACCACCTTTTGTGCCACGATCTCACCTTATTCCACCACCTGCCAATACTCCTCGCATTCGGATATCCCTCTCTTCTCCCACGCCTCCTGCGAGGGCACCTTCTTCAAATACTCCTCCCATGCCTCCCACGGGGGCATCTTTATTAGACACCACTACTACGCCTCCTACGGGGGCGCCCCTTTCATTGAATTCCCCTTTGGTATCCCCTAGCAGGATCTCTGTTACCGACATTCCTTCGTCTTCTTCCAACCCTCCTCCCATTTCTGCCCCGACAGAGGCGCGTCAAGGCGTAGCGCCGCTCCGCAGTGGACGGATATTCCACTGTGTTTTCCCACAGAGAGAGCTAGAGCCCGTGCAGGGGCCACAAGAGCAAGAGCAGGAACGAGATTCAGTGCCGGGAACCTAGTATGATTTATTAAAGCACTTGGATCGCACTCCAGCCAGAATCTCCATTCTTGAATTAATCAAGAGGTCCACTACTCATCAGCTGGCCCTGAAGGAATACCCGCAGAAGGTCATGGTCAATGAGGACCTTCCAGTTGAACAGATAATTACAGTCTTAACCCCTGCCAGCAGTCAGCCGGCAATCACATTCCATGAACATGAGTTAGCACCTCTACCGGCGAGAAAATATGCCCTATGTATTACGGTTGATATCAACAAGGTGGCTGTTAAGCAGTGTTTGGTAGACACCGGTGCATCTATCAATGTGTTGCCTCCGAGCACTCTAAAATTATGCGGCATCCCTGAGAGCCAGATTCGGCCATCTACCATTACTGTCACAGCATATGACAATACAAAGAAACCCCCTCTGGGTATGATTACTCTCAAAGTCAGCTTGGGTCCAGCCACCATTACGACAGATTTTCATATTCTGGATATGGACCCGACCTTTAATGGCATCCTGGGTCGCCCTTATATTCAGCAGCTTGATGCAGTGCCCTCTACAAACCATCGGTGCCTTAAGTTTCCGCACAAGGGCCGCATTATCAAGGTGACCAGCGTGCCGATCTTGCCAGAGGAGGACATTCATGTAGCTTCATCAGTTCCTTCTATATGGCCAGCCAACAAGCCGTTATTATCTGTGCTGGACATTCCCCACTCTCAGCCAATGCTATCTGAGACTGTCACCACCGTTGCTATGACACCCCTGCCTTCCAAGGGGAAGAAGAAAAAGAAAAATATGATGAATACCCCCGGCTGGAACATTCTGATAAGAATGGGATATCAAGATGGCAAGGGCCTGGGCGCCAAACTCCAGGGCAAGATTAGGCCCATTAAGCCTCAAAAGGTGGTTGCACGAGGCGGCTTAGGCTACAAAGCACCGGGCAAGAATGAAGGAGAGTCGTGGGCTGTTATGACGTCCACCTTCAAGCCAGATCGCCAGCCGCTCACCTGGACTTTAAAGACACATTTTGTCACCGGTGGCGTTCAGAACAATGAACAGACTACCGTCATTACTTCATTGCTTGATTGTCAGGATGTGCACGCTAGACAGTTTGCTCGGCACATTGCCCCACTGGCCACTTACAAAGCCCTGGAGTCGTTAAGGCCAGATAAAATAAGAAAAATGGGTGATCCGGAATGTGACTGGTACAGGTGGTTTGACATGAATGACATCACTTTCTCTTTAAGCCGCCTGTTCATGCCGACAGATCCGGAATGGCCTCTGCTGATTCAAGAACTGATTGAAATGCCTACCGCAATCACAGATAAAAGGCAGATGTTAAGTGACTACACAGATACGGGGGAGCCAGATGTCCCCTTTGAAGAAGGATTTTCCGTGGATAGGCTGTGGGCCGGCCTTTTCTCCCTCACTTCTGTGCATCCGTTGGTGTTGGCTTCTCTCTATTCCCGTTGGTTTGGTCACGTGCCGCGACCACCACCGATTACCATCAACTTGTCTCCCGATTCAATTCAGATTTCCCTCCCGATTGCTCCTTCGCTCCTCGAGCGATTTGCTGAAAACTCCATCTCGCCCCCGTGTGGGCCATCTTTGATTAAATCTTTCTCCAAACTTGCAATCTCCACTCCTCCTACTATTCTCCCTTTACATTGCTTTTTACTTGAGAAAGAAAATAAAAACAAAGGAAAAGCTAAAAACGAAAAAAAAACGCCAAATCTCCAACATTCCAATCCCCCATTTCTATTGAGGAGACCTCCTATTTTTCTCCCGAGTGCGTCCCAACCCAGGGGCCGCTCTTCCAAGACTCCTTGGTAAATCTTTTCTCCCCCTCCGGTGAGGGGTCTTCCTCTGTATCACTTCCTGTATCCGCTTTTTCACCTCCTTCTTTCCTTTCTAATCAAGCTAGTTGCTCTTTCTCCTATTCTTCCTCTCCTTCTAATAAAAAACATGGGGTAGATTCACACAAGAAGGCCAAGGGTAAGCAGATTCCTCGCAGATTTTTGTTGGAATTGGCCATCAGATGCCAAGCTTGTTTAGCCCTCCCCGAATTTGTGAAAGATCCGATTATTCTGCCAGAGTTAGAACATGAGGATTCTGTTGCTTCTTATGAGGGTTTGGGCGTTTTTGAAATCATGAATGATGAAGACCCTGTTGAAGAGGGGGATGAGAGTTATGAAGACTATGAGGACGAGGCTGATGCTTTTGCTAGTGGTATAAGAAGATTCGACGAACCATCAGCCTCTGTAGAAGAACCGACCAAAGAAATCAATCTGGGTACTGAGGAAGACCCTAGGATTGTCCTCATAAGTAAAAAATTGCCACCCTCCGAAGAGGAGGCGCTCATTTTAGTTCTTCAAGAATACAAGGACACGTTCGCATGGAGTTATGAAGATATGCCTGGATTAGACCCTGCGCTCGTTGAACATCGCCTTACACTTAAGCCAGGGTCTATCCCGGTAAAACAACGGTTGAGCCGTTTCCACCCTAGTATGGCTTTGAAAATGAAAGAAGAGGTCGATAAACTCCATAAGGCAAGATTCGTTAGAGTCGTCCTCTATCCCAATTGGGTGGCTAACATTGTCCCGGTTATGAAGAAAGATGGAAAAGTTCAAATTTGCATAGATTTTCGGGACCTCAACCGGGCGTGTCCTAAAGATGACTTCCCCCTCCCCCATATCGATGTATTGATTGATAACACGGCAGGATTTGAGACTCTTTCTTTTATGGATGGCTTTTCAGGTTATAATCAAATTCGCCTATCTGAAGAAGATCAAGAGAAAACTTCATTCACTACACCATGGGGCACATATTGTTATGTGGTCATGCCCTTTGGACTTAAGAATGCTGGAGCCACCTACCAGAGGGCTATGATGGCAATTTTTCATGACATGATTCATATTTATATTGAGGTGTATGTGGATGACCTAGTTGTGAAATCAAGAACAAGGATTGAGCATCCTGGGGTTCTGGCTAAGGTTTTGCAGAGATCCCGAGAATTTCAATTGAAAATGAACCCCAAGAAGTGCGTATTTGGCGTTTCTTCAGGGAAGTTGCTTGGTTTCATTGTTAGCAAGAGGGGAATTGAAGTTGATCCCAACAAGGCGAGAGCCATTAGAGATATGCCTCCTCCCAAGAATTTGAAGGAAGTTCGAGGATTAATCGGGAGGTTGCAATTCATTCGCCGCTTCGTCTCCCAGCATTCACAGAGATGTAGGCCGTTCTACGAGCTTACTAAGCCGGGAGTCAAGTTTAATTGGGATGATAAATGTCAGGCCGCCTTTGACGGATTGAAGGATTATTTGGTCAATCCTCCTGTCCTGAGGCCGCCAATTCCAGGCAGGCCACTTATTCTCTATGTTTCGGTCCTGGATGACTCCGTAGGTGCTGTCTTAGCTCAAGTGGATGAGGAAGGTAAGGAGAGGGCAGCATACTACTTGTCTAAACTTCTTAACCCCTGTGAGCAGAGGTACTCAGCCATGGAGAAGACTTGTGCAGCTTTGGTTTGGGTAGTTCAGAAGTTAAAACACTATTTCCTAGCTCACGAGGTTCACCTCATTGCTCGCATGAATCCAATCAAATTCCTCCTTGAAAAATCTGTCCTCACTGATCGATTAGCACGCTGGCAAAGCTTCCTTTCTCAATTTGACATCACTTACATTCAGCAAAAAGCTATCAAAGGTTATGCCATTGCCGAGCATCTTGCTCACCACCCTCTCCCCCGCTTTGATCCTGTCAATTCAGAGTTCCCAGATGAAGAATTAATGTCCATTAATCAACCCCCTGATCCTATGTGGACATTACATTTTGATGGAGCTCTTAATTCTCAAGGAAGAGGGATCGGCATGGTTCTTTTAACACCCGAAGGGGTCACCATTCCATTTGCTGCTCGGCTCACTTTTCCCGTCACCAATAACATAGCCGAGTATGAAGCTCTTTTGGCCGGTCTTAAAACCGCTCATCAATATGGTGTCACTCATTTGCGAATTGTCGGTGACAGTCAGCTTATTCTACGCCAAGTGTTGGTCAAGTGCCGCACCATCAATCCTAAGCTCAAACCCTATCAGGAACTCGCTTCAGCTTACGCCAAACTCTTCACTAAATTGATTTTCGTTCATGTCCCGCGTAGCCAGAACATCTTGGCCGACGCACTTGCTTCTTTAGCTTCCGCTTTAGTTTTCCCTCCTGAGCGTGATTTTCATGTCCCCCTGATTCATCAGCGTGATACTCCAGCCATTAGGAATCGTGCTTTTCTTGATATTAGGGATCAGGTGCTTGAGAAGGTTAGACGGAAAGAAGCTCTTGAAGGTAAAGAGGTCATGCTATTGGATTGGCAAGAAGAGTTGGCTGACGAAGAAAAGCCTTGGTATTATGAGATTGCCAGATACTGTAATGATCAGTCTTATCCCGAGGAAGCCACAACAGAAGAAAAGAAAGCAATTAGGAGGGTGGCTCAACGTTATACTTTGGTTGGAGGTGTGCTCTACAGAAGAGGGCTCACCGGTGTTTTATTGAGATGCCTCGATGATGATGAATCTTGGAAAGTTGTGGAAGAGGCGCATTCTGGTGTGTGTGGTGGTCATGTGAACAGCCAGATGCTAGCTAAGAAGATTCTTAGGCTAGGGTTCTATTGGCCCACTCTAGAAGAGGATTGCTCTATCTACGTTCGTAGGTGTGTTAAGTGCCAACTGCACGCCGATAAGATTCATTCTCCTGCTTCTTCACTCCATCCTACGTCCTCCCCATGGCCTTTTTCCATGTGGGCTTTTGATATCATTGGACCTCTTGGCGATTCGAACCTCCTGACCAAGCAAAAATCATTCATTCTCACAGCAACGGAGTACTTCACCAAGTGGGCGGAAGCGGAAGCCTATGTGGAAATTAAAGCATCAACCGTCTGCAAATTTATCATGAAGAACATCATCACGAGGTTCGGGATCCCGAATACCATCGTCACCGACAATGGGCCTCAATTTATCTCTCAAGATCTCAAGGATCTCTGCAACAGGTATAACATTGCATTGCATCATTCTTCTCCCTATTATCCGCAGGGCAATGGCCAAGCAGAGGCCACTAATAAAACCTTGATCAAAATTGTTAAGAAGACGTGCGAGGCTAATAAATTTTCGGACTGGCCAGACAAGCTAGTTGAAGCTCTTTGGGCCTACCGCACTTCCATTCGAACCCCCACTGGGCAAACTCCTTTCGCCCTCACTTATGGAATGGAGGCCGTAGTCCCTTATGAGATTCTTATCCCCTCCCTGCGAGTACAATTGGATGAGGAACTTTCTATTGATGAACGTCGTGATTCACTCCTTGCCCAATTGGAACTCCTTGACGAGAAGCGTCTGGTCGCCGCTGAGCATGCGCGCGTTTATCAAAACAGGCTCTCACGTTTTTATCAAAAGAAGGTAATTGAGAGAAAATTTAAGGTCGGTGAAATGGTAATCAAAAGAATTTTTGTAAAGCCGGGTGGCCCTCGTTCAAAACTCCAACCAAACTGGGAAGGGCCGTTCATTATAAAGGAGGTTTTTCCTGGCAATGCTTATAAACTGGTTAATGCTGAAGGAGAGGAATTAGCTCACCCCTGGAACGGTTTGTATCTCAAGAAATATTACCCCTGAACAAAAATCCAAACAAAAATTGAAAATTTCACAAAAATCCAAAGAAAATAGAAATCTCCCAAAAAAAAACTGAATATTTTCAAAATCAAAACAAAAAGTTTTCTTTCATGGTTTCCTTTATGGGCTGACATGACATGCAAAGGTCCACGGTCCGAAAGGTCAAAATTCAGAATCCATTTGTCAGTCTTACTAATTTAAAATGGGAGTTGACCCCGCACACACTACACACTTTACTCTTGAGCTCAAGCAGTGCAAAATCTGATGGAAAGTCGAAACCGGACTAAAGGCGAAAGACGATATCCATTCTTTTCTTCTTCGGCCCACAAGGGAGGAAGGGAGGTCTCAAGGTAGACACGCCAAGCCTATCCGACGCCCTAGTAGGAGGAAGTCAGGGCCCAAAAGGGAACAAATGCCACAAAAAGCCCAAGTACAATTAGGTTGTTCATCAGTTCAAATCTATTCAATGCAAATCAATTTCAAAGTGAAAGTCAAAAGGTGAAAAGAAAAGCATGTCAAGAGGGCAAAGTCCCCGCAAGGAAAACCTTGGGCGTATGCATGCAATATGAAAAGAGGCAAAAGGCAACAAAGCGTCCCTACGCCAAAGACCGAACCCCAACAGGCATAGGGTAGGGTAGGTAGCTTTACCTCAGGCATCTTTGAATCTTTTGTGGGCTTCCTTATACCTTCTCTTTTATTTTTGGAAAAGTCATGAACCAGCAGAATGGTCGAGACAAACTGAAAAGGATGCACTGTACGAAATCTGGTGTATAAGTTCAACCATTTTCACGCCAATCCCCCTTTTAATTATTCAAGAAAGGTTAATGGATCTCAGATGATGACCGAGTAGGGCCCACCACCTTAACCTCTTTATCAGCTCAATTTGGGAGGAATAAAATTAACGCCTTTGTTCAAGGCGCTTTTATGTTAATTCACGCCTAGCTCTCAGTCGTTTCTTTAAGAAATAATGCCTCTTGGAAGGTCGTGTTTTCAACAAAATTCAAAAAAATCTTTTCACAGTAACGCCGTCTCCGAGGGCGTCTTTTACGAGAGTAACGACCTAATCTAAGGCGTGTTTTTCAGAAAATCCCCCCCAAAAACAATATATATATATATATACTGAAAAGAACAAAAAATAAATTCTTCATGTTGCATGAATTGCATTCTTGCCTGGACATCTTTTAATTATTGTTTGCATATGTGTGATTGCATGAGGCATCTCCCCAGATTTGGTTATTTTACTTTGCCTTATTTGATTAAAGGCTTGGCCCCTTGACCCATTACTAAGGTCAGAATATTGACACCCCTTGCTCACCGGGCAAGGGGCCAAGTCGAACAGATGAATTAACCTGTTTGTTCAAGTGAAAACCGCAGCTGCAGATACAGGGCAAAGTAAAGCAAACACGAGGAACGTGGAAAGAAAAAAAAATACACAAACACAAGTCCACAACCATACAAGTGCTCAGGTAACAAAAGCTCAAATCTCATATATATATATATATCATCATGTCTATCATGTACAGGTGTGAAGGTGGAGAAGTACAAGTACAAAACTCTCAGCTCTCGCCTCCACCCTCCTCTACTCTCCTGCTCTCAACCTCCTCCTCACCGTCCCGAGCTGGCGCTGGTGGAGGAGGCATAGGCCCCCGTGAAGAAGCCGGAACCCGAACGTGTCCCCCTGCCTCGCTCCTCTCTCGAAGGGAAGAACCCGCCACGAAGGTGGAGCTGGTGAAGGAGTACCCTGCAGCCCGTGCTCGCTCACGGCCTCGCTGCAACCGCTCCTCGGACACTCGCAGCCGCTCCTGGGAAAGGATCAACTGGGTCCTCGAGTCCGCCAGCTCACGCTCCCGTGCCGCCAGCTGCTCCTGGAACCGGGCACGCTCCGCCTGGTGCTCCTCCCGCTCACGAGCCCGCTCCTCGCGCTCCCGAGCACGCTCCCTCCTCTCCAGCTCCAGGGCAACTCGCAGCTCGGCTACGTCCTGAGGAAGCTCACTGCGTCGCTGCAGGGTCCGCTGAAGCTCTACGATCCGCTGATCGCGGATCGACAACTCGGTACGTATCGCCTTCAGCTGAGCAGCCTACAAACAGGTAAACAAATCATCAGTTCCACAGTTCAATAATTCATGAAATGAAATAACAACATGTGACTGAAGGTAGATCACGCACATGTGAGCTCGTCGCTCGGAAGCCCTCATCTACGCAGATAAGAGTGGCTCGAAGCTCTTCAGTCTGTAAAAATGAATTTTTATCAGTATACAATGTTATATCTAATCATTATTTGAATGAGGTTTTGAGTTCAGAATTTACCCGTGAGGCAAGGTCACGCTCCGCCGCCTCGGCTCGCGCTATCGCACCAGCCAGCTGCTCCGTCAGTGCAGTCACCTCTGCACTAGGCCCCCTCGAGCTGGAGGCCTCCCCCGGATCTCTCCTCACTGCTCCCTGCTGGGCGCGCTGCATTCATTAAGACCGTCAGTGGCTAATCATTAATTCAACAAAACAAAAAAAAATTCATTTGCATATAGGAATAATTTAAACACTCACCAGGGTCTCCAGATCTGCCCGTGTGGCGGCTAGCTGGTCCTCCAGGCTGTGGAGGTGGGCCTGGGCATCCATCGCCGCTACGTCCCTCGCATCCTGCATCCATTGCATGTTAGTCACATGATAGTTACATAAGCATTTGCATTCAATTTAGAAGTCATTGCATTCATACATACCCCTAAGACCCTCATCTGAGGTCTGCCGGCGTGAACCTCCCAGTAGCGCCGGAGGTACTCGGAGCTGTCAGTCGCGTGGGAAACGACTGTGATCCCACCACGCTGCCAGTCGGCGTACTGCTCCTCGAATCGCACCCTCCAGTCGGTCGTCTTGGTGCGGCCGCGGGTCTTCTTGCCAATCCCTCGAGGCTCTCCGACCTCGATCCACTCCTGGGGCAGGCCCAGGGTCCTCATCACCAGCCGAAGCCGTAACGGCTCAATCTCGCTCAAGCAGTGTAGCCACAGCTCACGCCCGAAGCGAGGTCGCCCCGATACGACCCAAGGCTGGCCCTCATCTGTCATCCCCTCATATGGCCTCCACTGCACCTGCATTCATGAACACGCATCATTGTCATTTCATCATAATCAATTCAAATAAACACAACAAAAAGAAATGCATATCATTCATTCATACATACCAGCGAGGGAGGGAAGTCGCGGAACTCTCTCCGTAAAACCCACAACTCGTAGTCGAGTGGGGCACCAAAGACGACGGGCAACCAGCGTCGCGCCAGAGGGAAGGATCCCTCAGCTCCTGGCCGTGGGTCAACGCGCCCCATCGGCATGTATAGGTGGCTCCACACCTGCATCCATGCATTGCATTAGTACTATATTCACATGCATCATAATAAAGGAAAAGATATAAAAATGAGAAATTGCATACCTGAAGAAGAGGTGAGAAGCCACTGACGGTCGTCTCACGGCCTGTCCCCGTGGACAGATCGGCCATCAAATGCGCCAGCAGGGCCGCTCCCCAAGCATATGTGCCAACTGTCCCCAGATCCTCAAGAATGCCCAGGAAGCGGCAGTTGATGACGTCAGCTTTCGTCCCCAGCAGCAATCTCCCAAGCAGCAGCAGCAGGAACCTCCTCAGGTCTCGGTCCGCTCTCTCATGGTCAGTCGGGTCTTGGCAGCATGCCGCTCTCACCCCGTCGGTCAGTCGCTGTGCAAACTCACCTAAGGTCTCCCCCGACCTATGCCTGGCATCTCCTAGACCCATCACCGTAGTCAGGTCCGTACGGAAGATGGTCCTACACTCGCTAGGCACCACATAGACCATCTCAAGCCCTAGTAGCCTCTGGGTCATCTCCGTATAGTCAGAATAGGTGAACCCACTCACGGCCTCACCATCTACCCGTAAACCTGTGATCCTGGCTACATCCTCTAAACTAGGAACCATATGCCCCCAGGGCATCAGAAAAGTCCGGCTAACCCTATCCCATCTCTCCCTCAAAACCTGGATCAAGGCTAGGTCAGGTCTAAAAGGCTCAATGGATAGAAAAGCCCCAAACCCCATGGCCTCTACCCTAACCCTCTGGAAGTCGGGGAGACCCTGGTATGCTGCCCAGACCATGACCCATGAGATACGGGTCCTCATCAGCCCCTGCATGCATTAAAAGAGGATTATTTTTCTTAATTGTTTGAATATCCATGTGGAATTACATTTGATTTGGGCTAATATTGAATTTTAACGTTTTGGAATTCACGGCCACCCTCAGGTCGTTTCTTGATAAATTCACGCCCCTGTGGGGGGCGTTTTTCTGAATGTACCTTAATGTAACGTCCTGGATAAGGGCGTTTTTCATCTTTATCACGCCTCCGTGTTGGGCGTATTTTGGTGGCTCTAAAACATATTTCTAATCGCGCCTCGGTGGTGGGCGTTTCTTGTTGGGTTCACGCCCTGTGGTAGGGCGTTTTCCTAAGGGTGGTTAATTTTAAACCGTTAATGAACAAAGCGACGCCCTCTGGTTTGGGCGTCTCTTGTTGAATTAACGCCCTACTGGAGGGCGTGGATTCCTTAATTTAACAGAAAATCAATAGCTAACGGCATGCGAAATAATTCATGAAAATATTTTTGGAAATTATTTAATGAGCATGGAATTAATGAAAAATCATAAGTTTTAAGAAACGACATGCTACGGGGCGTGTTTCATGAAGATTAATTACTAGAAGGAATTAACGCCCTAGGTCAGGGCGTTTCGTTTGTGAGTAACGCCCCCGTGGGAGGCGTGTCTTTTCTGGATTGCAGGTTTCGTGCCCGAGGGCTATGGAAAATCAAGAAAAATATATAAAAAAAAAAGGGAATTGGGGAAGGGAACCTACCTTCTTGTGCTTCTGGGGTTGTGGCCGGGGTAGCGGCCGTCTGGGCCGCCGGAGTTGCCCCCGGGGAGCGACCGCCGCCGTGGGCGGTGGTCCTTCTTCTTCTCCATCTCCCTCTTCTTCATCTTCTTCTCCTTCTTCTCCACCTTCGTCTTCTCCTCCTCCTCCTGTCGTTGCTTCGTCGGCCTCGTCGCCGCCGGCCACCACCGGCTCTTCTTCAAAAGCCACGACGGCGAGCTCCTCCACGGAGATTTCTTCCTCTTGGGCGTGGGAGGCGTCGAGGTCAACAACCTCTGGGGCGGCTACCCTCTGGCGTTTCTGTCCTCCACCGGCCATGGCTAGGGTTAGGGTAGGGGGAGATGGAGAGAGTGAGGGAAGAGAACGAGAGAGAGGCTTTGGGGAGGGCTTCGGTTAGGGTTTGCAGAGAAAAGGGCGAAATGAGAATGGAAGGAGGAAGGAGAAGGAGGCCTGATGGCTTTTGGGTTTCGAAACGAAGACACGCCCTTGAGAAAGGCGTTTATAATGGAATTCACGACCATTCGCTGGGCGTTTTATGAAAATTGACGACGATGATTAAGGCGTTAATTTATTTTGCATGGGGAACGATAACCGTCGTCAGACGCATTGAATGGGCGTTGATTGATGTGAGAGAAGTCATCATTGTTTTTTAAGTAACGCCTCTGGTAAAGGCGTGTTACTCTTGAAACGTGACTAAGGAAAAGGCGTTATTTATGATGAGTCAACGATTATATTCTTTTGGGTTTGAATCTATTCACGCCTTGTCTGAAGTCGTTATTTAAGTAACGCCCACTGCTGCAGGCGTCAATTGTTGACGATGGGCCACTGGAAGCGCCTTGAGGTAAGGCGTGTATTTTTGAATTCACGGCATTCTTGGAGGCGTTATTCACAACAGAAACACAGGGATTTGGATGATTTGGTTCATAATCACGGTGGCAATTGACTCAATCAGAAAGCAATCTTTATTATTATTTTGAAGAAGGAACTACAATGACTAATGAGCCACTTTGGGCCTTAATTTTCTCAATGAGGTTACATAATTCTTCCACTGTTCCTTGTCTTCATCCAAGTCTTCTACAGGTTGATGAAGCTTGCTTAGCCTCCATAGAGCTTGAATGGTGATAACCTCCTCTCCATCTTCATTGCTGCTTAGATCCCTTGATTTGATTGGAGGTAGATGGGAGATGTCTTCCAGCACTTGCCTTGGAAGTCCAATCTGAGGAAGGCATCTGTGAGCATTGTACAAAACGAAGTCCGAAGCGCCAATAAGACGAAGGTCCGTCCCGATGGAGAAGCGTGCACGAAGCTCCTGCATTTTGAATACACCCGGGGCGCAAGTAAAAAGATTCTTTGGCATTACCTTTAAATGCTCCCTCCAATCCCCTCTCTTCTTGATTTGAGGAATCCGGTTGGTCACTCTATTGCTTATACCTAATGAGCCGGTTATATATGAGAGTGGGCTCTTTGAGAAAATTCTTGAGGGTTGTTGGGCTTCGTGGCATGAGTCGAATTTGAAGTGTAGATCAACCCAACTTGAGAGTGCTAGCATGCACCCGTAGATGGGCCTTCCCATGGCCGCTGATGTAAGCCCGCTATAGAGATATGCTAGGATCGCCGGTCCAACTCTTTCTTCTTCCCATAAGCTCACCACTGCGCTCAATTGGGACTCCTCTAGAAAGTCCTCTGTGGATGGGAATAGGAGTGCTCCTGCCAAGCACACCACGAAGGCTTTGGTCACTCTTTCTATCTCCTCTTCCTCTTTAGCTTGATCCGCTCTCTTGTACACCCACGAGGCGAGCTTCAAGAGGTTAACTCCTTTAGTGACCTTGATTTGGTTCACTATATTTGGGCTAGGTATTAACGAGGTTAGCAACTCATGGGAGGAGATGGGCCTTGGCATGATGGCCATCTTTTCTTCTTCTCCGTGTTTCATCCTTTTCAAGCCTAGGATCATCTCTACTTCTTCCAGCAAGATGGTGGCCTCAAATGTGGAAAGTAAGAAAGTATGGGTGGAAGGATGCCATGTTTCAATCAATGCTCCTATGGCAGCCCAATCTATGTGGATTTGATCATAATGCTTGGCATGGGTTATCAACCCCAAGAGATGCCATCTAGCTACGTATACCCTCATATCTGAAGTAAATTTGGAGAGGATGAGGGGCAACCATTTGATTTGGACATATCTTCTAGCTCCTGGAAGGGTTGGGTAGTCCTGTGAGAAGAACAGAACACATGCAGTAATAAACATGAGCATATGACACGTGAGATGAGAGTTCGGCAGAAGGAGCAACACAAAGCAACTAGCAGAAGAAAAGCTTACTTGATTCAAAGCAATTCGATTGCTTATGTGCCCTTGTATTTCGGTAATCCTGAGAGTAGAAATCTTAGGTTTCTTCATCACCCTGTCCATTGCTTGATTTTGCAGAAGAAGTTCGTGCAGAGGCCTGCGGTTGAAGAAGAACAGAAACAGAAAAAAGAAGGAAAAGAAGCGATTTGGTCGCGCAGGGAGGTTCTGATGATTTGGTTAAAGAAAGCCTTCCGTTTTATAAGGATTTGAAGAGTCCTAAAGAGTCCCGAAGATAGAAGTTTGATTAGGTTAAGGACTGTGTTCTTAATTTAGAAACGGAGATTCGTGCTGAATTAACGCCTTGTGTCAGGGCGTCTCTTTTTGATTTGACGACTTTACCAGTGGTCGTGTTTTATGTAACGCCCTTGATGAGGTCGTGTTTCTTCTAAGCTTCCTCTATTGGTTACGCCTTTGATCAGGGCGTGTTTTAAAGATTAACGACCTATAGTCAGGCGTCTTTTATGATGTTAACGCCCTATTCTTAGGCGTGTTTTATTGGCCTACGGATTTTTACCCTCTCCATGCTTTGATGAACTTAAGTGCTATTATTTGATGAAATTGTTTATGATTAAGCACTTATGATCATGTCATGTTCTGAATTGATAAATGAAGTCTAATAAGTTTCAAAGTGCAGAAGTTTGCAGGATTCGAGGCGTTTGGACCGCTCATGGGAGTAACATCTTGTCACCTTGTATCGTTTCTTGTAAGCATTGTTATTATATGATATCTACGATATTATAGTATATCAAGGACCTTGTGGTTCTGATGAACCTGAAATTTGAGTTCCCCTTCATCAAAAACGATGACGATTTCAGGAGAATCTTGATCACACGGATAGGCCGTTGAGTTGTTAAAGGCTTGGGACGATGGTTCCACTTTCTGAGTTGATGCGCGGACAAACGGGCTTCGGCTTAGTGTTAGCTCAGAGATATGGATTCTTGACCAGACCTAAACAGCTTAGCAATATTATCCTTGATTATTTTCTATTTTAGTTTGTTTTAACCTTTTCTTTTAGCCCAGCATGCATCATGTAGGACTTTGAGTTTCATGCTGAAAATCTTCATATTATGGCAATAATGAAGTTCACTCGTTCTCGATTGAGTTGACATGAGATATTCCATTCCAAATCAAGTACTTCGTTCTATTTGAAGCCATTCAGGCTGATTCCTTGAAAGTGTTCCTTTTGTTGGATCTCTATCCCAATTCTCTTTACTTTTCTGCAAAATTTACCTTGGTTGCAGCACGTCCACGTTGGCTGGTAATCGCTCTCCAATGGTCTTTCCCTGTCGTGCCCACGCGCACACCCTTTGTTTACTTAGTTTAATCTCCTTTTATCCAACAAATCGATTTTTCCTTGGAACCACTCAGAGTTGTTTCACTCAGAATCTTGGAAAGATTTCAAATGCTTAGTGTCTGAGGCGTGTCCCATCACACCTTGGCGTCTCCTTATCAGTTCGTTCCACTTCATTCCTTTCGTTACACTTCATTCCATTTCCGTCTCACTCCCTTGCAAAGCAGACGCCAAGGCGGGGCAGCTGTAGACACGCCAAAATTGACGTTTTATTGATCAAATCTCATGTTATATATGACGCCCCAAGTGGACTTCAATATTCCTATAACATAAAGTTTTTCTATTTTTGTGAGTTTTTCTGCATTTTTCCTGCATTTTTGTGAATCACGACTTGACGAAGGGCGTTACTTTCTAAAGTAACGACCTGTCATGGGGCGTTTTCAAAGAAAGGACGACCGAAGTTGAGGGCGTCAATTCCTGGTATTATCCGTTAATTTCTGGAATTATCTATTTTCAAAATAAAAGGCATTTTGTGAGTAACGCCTTTCCTCAGGGCGTGTTTTGAAGAAACGCCGTTATCTCAGGCGTGTTATCTCAGTTTTTAAACAGAGGAAGTTTTTATTTCCAAAATTTAATCCAGGAAGAAACGGCCTTTCCTAGGTCGTGTTTCAAGAAACGTCTCTGTGCAGGTCGTCAATTCATAAATAGACGCCCTGGCTTAAGGCGTGTTTTACTCCAGAGTCCTTCTTTTTTCCATCTTTCCCCCACAGTTCCCTACCGTCCTTGGGACTCTTACTCGATCTTGGTCCTACCCTGGATGCCTCATTACCCGTTCTTATCTTACCTTGTTTGATCACATCCGATTGAACATTATATAAGAGGTTCCATATCGAGCATTAAAGAGGTTGAACGCCCTAAACCCAGAACATCGCGATTGCAAGCAGAGCCTTCTCCCTCTGTGCACTTTATCCTACTGCATCTTGGTGTCTTCTGCATCCGATCGGGCTTCATCCTGGTGTCCTCTGCATCCGTTCAACGTCTTCACAGTTTCCCTCCACTCTCGTCAGGGAGAGCAGGGCTATATTGTGCTTATTTTATTTGAGTTCAATCATTGTCATCATACCGTCAGTTTTCTTATTGCATTAAGCATTATCATATCCCTTCCCTAGTTCTCTGCTAGGGGTTTATAAAACAAAAGAGGTGCGCATGTTGATGTCTTTTCATCATTTTATGTTGGTTTTTTTTGACTGATACTACTGCACTTTGGCTGATCCCCCTCTCTTTTGCTTGTTTTTCATTGTCTCTTTTTACAAGGTAATCAATCAAGAAAACCCACTTCATCGGCCGGCCGATTGGAGTTGGAGGAGGAAATCCACATTCATCCCGCATCCCACTCTTCACCAGGTACACGCGATCTCATTTTCTTCTTATTGAGGTAAACCCTCTGGCGATCACAACTCCCCTTTAGCACCTCGTGCTATATTTTTTATCACATCTTATACATGTTGTTATCATGTTATTTATTTTTCATTCCCAAAAGTGAGGATTTTTAATCCGATCTACACCCAGTAGCACTTTGTAATACATGTTGGCATCGATGATGTAGTATGTCACCTTGGAGGCGAAATCATCGAGCATCAGATCGACGTCCACTCAGCCGAGGACGTCCTCGGTGTTCTGGTTGAAGCCGGATATCTTGACCGCTTGAACCTTCTGAAGGTATGGAGTCGGATATAAAGCCTTGAAAGTTTTCAATGGCATGATGTTGACGACGGCACCGGCATCCACCAGGATCCAGTTCGTCTCATGACCGTTGATTTTCCCTTGCATGTAGAGGGGGCGGTTGTGACACGGAGAGGATAGAAGCATATCCTTTTCCGTAAATGTGACGGTGGCTGCGAAGGCTTCATATGTTACTGCCTTTATCTACTCCGCATGTGCTTTATAGGCTTTCAGCTCCTGAAGTATTTTGATAAAAGCTTCTCTCAGCTCTTTACTCCAAGCAATGGCTTCTCAAATTGTGATGTTGGCAGGAAACTGCTTCATCTGGTGAAGGACTTTCCGGCCAGCTTAGGCACGAGCGTCCTCCAATGAGGGTAGTATGTTGGGCAGGGTCTTGTTCGAGCTATCGCGTTACTCCCCATCGGGGAGTTGCACTGTAGCACCCCAGATAAAGTTACATAGGATAAGTCTCCGATAATAAGTTTTTGAAATCTATATAGATATATAAAGAGGTCCAAACCAAATTAAAAGTGTACAACTCAAATATATATATATATTTATCCCTACATATAAATAAATACATGAATAATAGATAGAATGAAGAAATAAGTCAAAAAGGAAATGGCTTAACTAAACTCTTAATGGGCCTTAACATGTATATTTTAGTTTTCATTTAATATAATTTTTTTGAAGTCAAAAATAAATTAGCCATGATATAAAACTAACCCCTTTAGCTAATTATATAAATATAACACCTTAACCAAAATGTTATAGCTCAAACTGAACCTTCGGGCATATATGCAAATATATATAAGCCTTAAATTAATATTATAAGCTTAACACATGTTAACGTACAAGACTAAAGCCCAACCAAAAAGCGATAAACTCGAAATGGGCCTTTAATAAAGTAGGTAAGGGGCCAACCCAAATTATAAAACTTAGAACTTAAACTTACGTGGGCTTCACATATTAACCTAAAGATAGTGGGCCACTAAAGAGAATATATATGAAACTGCAATAATAAAGGGGTTTTCGAGATATATATATTTAAACATAAAATGCACATTCGATGGTGGATTTGCGTGAGCTTTAGGTTTCTTTTTGTTTGAAAGGGTAGGCGGCTGCATATGGGGAAAGGTTGCGCTCAATCATGGGAAGTCCTAATTCCAATAGGATACAAGCCATGCTAGGACTCAAGAGGCTTCAAAACTCTATAAATAAGACTCCTGGGCGATGGCGAAGCCATCTAAACCTACTGCTGCCGCTATTGCACGTAGAAGCTAATAAGCTTCTTTCCTTCATCTTCTTCCCTCCGTCTTCTTCCTGTTCGAAGCACTACGGCTGCTACTACTATTGTCGTTGCAGTCCTCACAGGCTATCGTACGTGAAGGGAGAAAGACCGTCTCGTTCTTCTTCTTTTGAGAT
This sequence comes from Amorphophallus konjac, assembly GCA_022559845.1. Classification (NCBI taxonomy): domain Eukaryota; kingdom Viridiplantae; phylum Streptophyta; class Magnoliopsida; order Alismatales; family Araceae; genus Amorphophallus; species Amorphophallus konjac. The sequence continues at coordinate 349,084,181 of CM040120.1, read as the reverse complement.
GTGTTCCTTCGTGTTGCAGCGACTGGAGTAGCTGCCACTGCTACTACTGCAGTTGCCCTTGTTGTATTATTTTCTCTCCTCTATCTGCCATCCAAACCAAGTCAAAAGAGGTAGGTGATCTCTCTCCAAGCAAAACTGTTAGTAATATAATCTGTGCATGAAGTGTGTTTTCTAATCGTTTTTCATAGGTTTAGCCCAAAATCACCGCATGCATGTTCCTGTTACGGCTGTAGTTTCACGTAAAGTTAACAAAGTTAATGTATGATTAAAGAATTTTTATCCATATAATCGCGTATCTAAAAATCATGAAGTATAATGATTAGAATCTTCACATTTTTCTTTAATTTTACATGACTTCGTAAGATAATATTAACTAGTTAACAATTTGATTAACTAATATATGAATTTATAGAGTTACTCGGCGAATCACGAACTTTACTGTAACATGTTAGTTATAGGTTTTTACTTTGACAATTTGTTTGTGGGCGCTGGAGTGTCCTTTGGACATGAAAATTTATAGACGTGTTGTTGGGGTGGAGATCGAGGTAGTGAAAGTGGTTGCACCATTTTTCGTGCCCCCTATCTCAAGATCCCCCGTCTCTCAACGAAAAATTATTTTGAACGTCTGGTTATGTAGAATTTTTCGAGCCCGTCATTTCGGTATATCATAGGCTCGATTCCGACATAGTTACGTCGAGAAACGAGAGGGTTGAAAATCGAATTTTTTTGAAATAACGACCAACTATAGGTCGTTAAAAGCAATTTGGACGCCACTGTACAGTGGCGTCAATTTAACTAATATATATATATATATATAAATATATATATATATATATATATATATTTATATATATATCATGTATGTATATCTTTGAAAATCCATATTTATTAAAATATGTAACAGAAAATTATAGAAAATATATTTTTGGAATCCTTGAATTTTTCTCCTAATTATCATATATTATATTTTTCTAAATTAATTTATATAAATAAATGTCTCTTTGAATGTATATTTTTGAAATTATTCAATTAAATAGATATTGACGTGAATTCTTGTTAAATAAATTAAGTTAAAAATCATAAAATTAACGTCCCTCCAAGAGGATGCTAATTAATAAATGACGCCACCCACGGGCGTCAAATAATATAAGTTTATTTAATTATAGTTAATTATAGAATTGGATGGACATGAATTCTATAATTAACGTAATCATGTTCTCACCGTCTTCTTCCGGTTTTGACCTATACCTCGGATCTTTTGGCACTCTCATCTCATGTCCGTATATGGAGTCCCCATTTCATGATTGGTTCACGTTATACACCTCAACTCTCGGTGACATACGAGTCATCCGTTGGACATTCCGTTCCTTCGGACTGGCAAGTTAGTCATTGGGACCTCCGTAAGTCTCCTCGTAACCTTGGATTCCCTCAAGGCCGACTGAGTTGGTTGTACCTTAAAAACCTCGGATCCGATCCGTGTCACTTTGGTTTTCCGTTAGTCTTGACACTCTACTCCTTTTGGAATCTTCTTGTCATCAATTTGAGAACATAACCCTTTGACTCTGTATTTGGCCAATTCTGATTCTGAAACATTAAGGGCTGTGGGTCCGCGACTTTTCAGTGCCAGGTGGGACGAAAGTCCAATTCTGTAAACTATGGTAATTCTGGGTGTGGCATTGCACCAAACTCTGTACATCTGTTATATTCTGTTATTCTGCTATATCTGTTATTCTGCAAACTCTGTTAATTCTGTTATTCTGATAATTTGTTGCTTGGTTATTTTGATAATTTAGATATTCTGCTTTATTGCTTATATTTATTGGAACTCTGTTATAATCTGGCCAATTCTGAAGTTATGTTCATCCGAGTAACTGTCCTTGTTATATTCTGATAGCTTGTCCTTGACTCTGCATGGGAATTCATCCCTATTTCTCTTGAGCTCGTAACTGCCTTTGACTTTAAAATTCATCTTTCCTGTTAGATTGATCGTCATGATTTTCTAGTTCCAT